>JAOXXN010000065.1:27711479-27731439 GCA_026770055.1 Myrmophylax atrothorax | reverse complement strand
CTTCAGTGCAGCTTAACACCAAGTTGTCTTCTCTTGACAGATATTATGAATTTGAGAGAGTGACAAGCAGCCGGGTCTGACATGGGAATTACAATTATGTCTCTCCCACCTGCTCACTCTCACCACCACTGAGGTTGGGCCCTTTAAAATTACAGCACAAACAAGTATGCAACGGAACAAAAGAGAGATTTGTATTCTCTTATTTGCCATACCGATAAAAGCACTGATTGTGATTTTGATCTGGTACAGTCTAGCTGCCAGGTGCCAAAGTACACAGTGAAAGCTGGCTACTAGTAAAGGCTTTGGCAATCACTGTTCTATAGACTGAATCTAGATAAACTGTGCTTGCATTTTAAAAAAAAAGCAGCAAAACATGCTTTTTGCATATGTTCTGATGAAACTAGCATCCAGGTGACAGGTCACAGCTACAAAAGTTTAGCTGATTTTTTTTTTTTTGCACCCCCTTCCTGCTCTGCAGCGCCTGGATTTGTGTCAGTGCCACCATCTCTGAAGTCTCTTTCCTCAGACTAATGCTGGGGATAATTTGGAAGCTCAGATCACACAGCAACAGTCAAAGGCACTTGTCGATCTCCTCAGGTTGCTGCACTATGACTTCTTGTGACCTTGGAAGTGTTAGAGCTCTCACTTAACAGATTCAGACACACTACTGAAGAAGCAAACACGGAGCAGGCCTCATGCCAACCTTTTCCCCACTCCAGGAACATGGAGTGCTTCCTCTTTGATGGAGCTCCTTTACATGTGTAAATGGGAACGGGAGACCTAATTTTGTTGCCCTTACATGTGTAAAATTTCTAGCAAACAGAACAGTAGGACTGAGCTCCAAGTAGTAAAGATTTGATGCCCATGCTCTTCTGTTTCATTTGGCATGGGACTGCCGCTGCAAATTTTTAGTAGTTTTCGGTGTAGATGCAACATGTTTATCTCAGTCAAAATTACCAAGTTTAACACATTGCTAATAAGTCTCACTAAATTCCCTATAAAAGACCCCAAAGATGTGCTGCTGTGGGAGTGCTCTGCTCTCCTAGTGATGTAGGTTGTCTTTAGAAGTGTCGTGGACTTCTATAAGAACCCTTTACATTAGCTGAATTCCTTCTATGACAGACCTACAATTGTGTTTCTACTTCTAATTGTTGAAGGATGAAACGGAATCTTGACAAATAACTTTCAAACCATAATGCATGTGAAGAAGCAATATTTCTCATATCTGCATCACTAATAAGTGAAATAATTAGGGTTATAAGTTTTTTAATTACTTATTTTTCTTGTATACCACCAAAAGACTACTTAGTATTAAAAAAAAAATGCAAAAAACACCCACAAAACATCGAAGGCAATGACAAGTTTTTATCTACAGTCAACAGCTGTGAATCCAAATTCAAATCCATGTCCAAATTCACTTTAAATGTGAGGAACTAAAACTCAGTTTATAGTTGGGACCCATCTCTGCTTGTTAATTTTATGTGTAGTTATGTCATAGTGCTGCAAAACAAATTCCAACAAAGGAGCTGTGCAGACAGCCAAGCAACAGGGATTCTTGTGACAGGAGAAGTGTGTGAGATCCTGAGTTCATTTTGATCATCACAGAGGAGCACAAAGGTTTGATAACATTTTGGCAGTAGAATGACACAACTATCAGCAGATGCACCATTCTACCACAGGACAAAAGACTGCTAAACTTAGGGACAAATTGTAAAATCCAGCCCTGATACCAGGCCATGGGGCTCTCCTTTACCTGGATTTCCTGTATAGTGTCTTCCTCTTTAGTGTCTGTTTTTTTCTCGATTCCCTCTCCACGCAGCAGGGCTTCCAGAGTTGTACTTTCTGAGGTGAACCCATCTTTTTTCAGGGGCAGATCAACTTCTGAAAAACAAAACACACTCACTGTGTGCCTCCACCAAAGAGCTAACAAGCAGAAGGACAGAGATGTCAAGCAGACAGCTAAAAGACTTTCAAGCTTTTTTCTATCTTGAAGGAAAGTTCTTCAAGTTTGTTTAACCCTAAGGATCTCCATATAGGATTCATGTCTATCTTACTGAAAACACTGAACATACTGTATCAGGAGGAAATAAATGAGGGGAGGTGAGAGGAGGAGAAGTCCTTCTCCTTTGCGTAAACTCTCTATGCTTAAAATAAAGATAAAAACAGGACTTTCTAACATACTGAAATAAAAAATATGAAGAATCTGATCTCCTGAAGAAAGAAAGAGTTTAATGCAAGTTAGCTTCAACCTTTATTTTTCTACACCAGGTCATGTTCCTGGACATCCCCAGGACATGTGGGAAAGCAGAAAACTTGTGTGTGGGGCCAGTGCTGAGAACTGATGTTGAAAAACAAATGGATTTGTCTTGAATTTTGACTAGATAAAATCTCAAGTTGGCCTTAAATGGGCCTACACCAGTGAAGAAAACCAGTCAGCAAAGTAATGAGTGTAGAATCTTGCCCATAAAATGGGATGACATCCAGTCACTGCAGAAAGAGCCAAAGGCTGGCTCAGGGACAGGCTGAGGGCACAGGGCTCCAAAACCAGCAGGTTTATGAGAAAGCTCCATGCAACTTGCTGTACAAGCGAACAAACAGAGCCTTATTTCCCTTTCAAATGCTGCTACTAGATTATGAGGCAGTGCAGCAGACAGGCAAATACAGCACTTTAATTTTAGCAAGATGTTAAAATATACCTAGTGAATAACTCAGTTTTCGTCATAGATCCTGCCCTCTACTCCAGCCATGCAGGGGTTCATTCATAGCAACCCTATGGCAGGGAGACATCCTGCACATCTCTTTACCTGACAATGCCAGGTATGGATTTCTCAATTACTCCCTCCCTTCTCAAATGAGTTCCTCCCTGTAATCCAATATATTTACAAGTAATAATGTACAGGACTGATGCTCACAAATCAACATCTGGTGTCCTTATTTCACAGCTCTGTCCACTTCTCATCCTCTAGGACTGTGTTTTGTTTCCCAGTATGCCTGAAGCTCCCTGCCTTTCTATCACCCATGAGTTATAAATTCTGCAGGGCAGAAATTCATGTGTTTTTAAAGTCCCAAACCACTCCTGAAATCCAAATAATGAATGAACACTTCTACCTGGGACAGTAAAACATAATCTGTTTCTTGGGGGCAATTGCATCCCAAGAATATGTTTGTTCTATACATGAAAAACTCTAAACCAGCAAATGATTCAGGGTCCCTGATCAGTGCTTCCACAACATGCTTGTTCCAGTCTTCTGAAGGGAGAGAGCATTGCTCAGCCAACTAACCACAGAAAATCCAGCAAAAATTCCATGAAAAGCTATTCTATTCATGGAGGGAAAAGCTGAGTAGAAACCATGCAGAAAACCCAAACCACTGGGATTTTAAAGGAAACTCCCAGGACAACTCACACAATGGGATGGGGTCAACTGTGAATTGATCCCCCTTCTCATCACAAGGAGCTCTATTGAATCAGGCCTCTGTTTTCAGCATTAAGCTTTACACACCCACCCCATTATGGCCCCTTCCCCACCTTCTCCTTTACTTGAGCTATAAAAAAGACAGAGAAGTCAAAAGAGAATTATATAGATTGAATTTCCCTGTATGAACTCCTAGTACCTCCCTCTGGATCCAGACATTTCAATAGAAAGAAGGGATTTTGACTTGATTTATGTGCAAATTGCAACACTTGAATCTGAAGTCACTAAGGAACCACCATAATCATCTCTGGCTGTGGGCTTGGTTTGGTTTCAAAGTCCTGTACTGGGGTACAAAAGGGCATTTGCGCTCTGTATTTCCTTGTGGGACTGCAAAACCCAAGAGGTCATCATACATGCAGCTATTGAAGAAGTTTCAAGCAAGCTCAAGGGCATTGGAAACAAACATGTCTTCACTGTGACAAGCTATGTCTGTGTCTGGATACCAATACATACAGCAAATGAATGCATTAGAAAAGGAAATTAGCAAGTAAGGGCTAAGTAGAACATATAAGAAAGTAGACCTGCTCCCTGTTTGTTCCAGAGTTACTGAACATTAAATCTGATAAGAGGGAAAGGTAGGTTTTAAGGTCAAAAATGTGCAGCTGTCTTTAATAGGCATGTCTGTTCTGTGTGGCACTGCTACTTCCCAACAGCAACACTCCAGCAGGACTTTTCATCCAAAACTCTCACTTTTTCTAGTTACTAAATTTAACATCCCACTGACAAGGCGTAAAGCAGTATTTTTATTCACAGTTTACTGATGGGGAGGTTGAGTCACCAAGAAGTTAAGTTAGTGAGCAAGGAATATGGCGAAAATAAACTCAGTGTAGCTGCCTTCCATTTACTCACTAAGCTGACTACCATTCAACTCCTTCATTTTCTTCTCCATTGGTAGCTTCCATGAATCCATTTTAGTTCCTAAATAACTCTAGAAACTTGGAAATGGCAGAGGCTATCTTATCCGGAATGTAAAGTTTCCAGTATGAAAACCTTCAGAGGTCCAAAGACAACCCTTTAGTAATGAATTCAATCTTTGTAATGAATTCTGTCCTTCCTGGAAGATGGCTAGTCTGTAAAGGATGCACTAATGAAGACAGCGAATTATGTTTCCAAACCAGTTTTTGAATTCCCAGAGATGAAAGTCTTCAAATATCTAAAAGATAGTACAGCTAATCTACTGAAACAGTTAAACACTACCAGGAATCATTAAATTCATTTCACTAAATCCCTTATTTTCTCTTTCCTTTCTAACTCTCCGGGAATTTCCTAAAAAAGAGAGAAAAGTATCTATTTCTCTTATGTCTATATCCTAAGGAAAACTGAGAAGCCAGCTCAACACCTGAAATGCAGTTTTCATGTGAAAGATCAAGGCTTCCTCTGGATCTCAGGAACTGCTGTTTGGAAATAAGGTGAGGTCTGTTCCACTCACTGTCCTGATTATGAAAATTCCAGCCAGTGCCAAAGGGAGATTCTTCTAGGCTTGAGAAATTAGGCTGTAAACCTGTGCTTGCCTCTGTTCGCTTCGATAGTGGTTGTGCCACACTATGCAGTCACTTCAGATGCTGCAGAAGAAGGTATAAATGTCTGGCAGAAGAGAAATGGAAAAAAACTTATCTGCCATAGTACTACATTTCATCTGATCTCTAACAGGTCAGTCCTGAGAGATAAATGTGGCATTCCTTCCAGTTATCTTACATCTGGCTCTTCTAAAAATAACACAAAATAACCCAGCCCCTTCTGAATTTTGATACACTTTTGCCCTCAGTGTTTTAACACCTGAGTGAGTTCATCAGTTAAACTATTGTTTGAAAGGAGCATTTCACTTTATATACTGCCAGACCCCTTGTTCTTGCTATGAGATAGGGAAAATAGAATTTCCTGACGTGGTAGTTTTGGGTTTAGTTTTAGGTAGGCCTCAATTTAGCAGGCTCGGAGAATCTATGTAGATTAGGAGAGACAGGTGTCACCTGACCTTAAGCAAATATTTCATACCAGATGATGCAAGCCTGAGATATAAATATAGTAGAGTAAGAGGAGTTTCTCAGTTTCTCTATGGCTTCTCATCTGGGAAAGACGCACCGAACAGTCCCAGGAGGGACAGGAGGCCCAGGCCCAGCACCAGCTCACACCATGTTATCTTAGGAGAGTAAAACGTTTGTTCTTAGTCTTTCTCTGTTTGGGTCTGCCTCTGGGGAATTGAGTTCTCTGGAGTGATTTGTAGCTACAATCTTGAGATTTGTGTTTGATGAGGAGTGGGGAGTTATTTTTTGTTATTTCTAACTTGTGTAATTGTGTGTTATATTGTAGTTTTAATTTTCTCTTTTCTGTAAAAATATATATAATTAGTTAAGTTTAAACCTGTTTTGAGTTTCCAGGTTTTTTTCCCTTTTCCCTTTTCTCAGCAGGGGGGGGGAGGCTGACACTCTGTATTGGGCAGTTGGCATTTTGCCAGCTCAACCCAAGCCACCTGACCAAACTTTTTTGTCAGTTTCTTTTTATTCCTCTCCTTTTGAGGACAAACAATCACAATCTTTTCTATTACTCTGCTGTGGGAAATTTTCCATATAGTCCTGAGAAACCCCTCTGAAATTCCTCTTATTACACACTAGTCTTCCCCAGATGGAGCAATACTGCACCTAACACTTTCAGAAGACACCACATATCCCATTTAAACAAACGGATTACAATTTTCTTTAGATTACTCCTAAGGCTGTGTTTTTCAATGTCCAAGCAGCATCCTAAGAAGAAGTATTAGGAACCTTACAATGGGGACAAGAACTCCCATAGGGCATACATTCAAACACACAGGTATCATATTAAAATGCCCATCCCTCCGCCTACTCCCCGAGCACATTCACATCTCCCCAGGGAGGCCAGCACAGACCTCCCGAGCCATGATCACTGCAAATGCCTTCATACTAGGTGCAAATCTCTGTAGTTTATAAGGTATTGCCCCACTCCAGCACTGGACCAAGCACTACACTTTGATTTATAATGATCTATAATGAAAGTTCTTCCTTTCACTCTCTTTTACTTTCATTACCTTTTATTTTAAAAGTTTTGATCCAAGACAATGCTTTGTTTGTCTTTGGAGGCCTATTATATGCCAAAGGTCTTCAGAAAGTCTAAATAAATTGTCAAACCCCCTCCCTATTAGTTCTTTCAGTACCATATAAAGAATTTTAAGAAAGTAGTGAGACATGCTTTTCCTTGGCAGGAAAAAAAAAGTAGTTGGTAAGAACCTCCTACATCATCATTTCCCAGGTGCTTTACTGCTTATACCTAATTATGGTTTCATTCAATTTCTCAAATGTTTATGTAGAATTTATGGGGTTTTAATCTTTGAATCACATCCAAGTTCTTTTTAAATATAGGTAATAACATTTGATACCCACTAATAGTTCTAAATACTTTATACTGTAACTTCTAGTTTCTACCACAAGCTCTTCTTCAAATGTTGTACTTTCAGAAAATGTAATCTTTATTACAAGTAATAACTACTAGTAAAGACACTATAATTAAAAGCTTACTCTATTATATCAAATGTTTAAGAAGGTTTGTAGATAAATTTTCTTTTGATTAGTACTGCAGATATAGTAGCACATAGTTAATGTAGGAGACGCAGGATCTAGTCAGAACTATACAAAACAGAAGTGTCAAATCTATAAAAATCACCATTGAAAAAATAATATGTTATTTAAGAATCCTTCCTGTTTTAGTAAACCATGGTACTACTGGTGTCACAGCTAAATATTGTGCATATATTATAATTCGAATATCTGTGTGTACATATAATTAAAATTTATGTTTCTTAACTTGGCAGAGTCCCTTTCATAGTGATTAAATTAACATGGCTATTTCTGCTTACCAGCTCACTGCAGCAAACTCTATTTATCAAGGCCCTTAGATCGCGATGGTAGAATCTGAACGAGCACCCATGCCAGCCATGTATCTGTTTTCTATTGAACTGCTCCCTCCAAAAGAAGCATATTTTCACAAATCCTACAAAAGGGTGGGCTTTTTCAAGTTTTGATTCACCAAAATAGGTGCAAATTCTTGTCCTTAAATAAGCTACATTTGGTTCACAATGCATTAGGAGCTGAGCAACTTTTCAGTGTCTTTTTGAAACATAAATTAAAAACAATAATCCCTTTTTCTATACAGTGAAATGTATTTGTTTTATAATGGATCATTTCCATCTCCACAGTAGCAGCTGCCACCCAAACCACCATCTCTGTGCACTCATAAGCAGCTCCACTTCCAGTTATAATTGGGAACAGAGATACTTATTGGGTGAGTTCCAGCATGATCTATCACGCCAGAGACAGCTACTATGCAAACCAAAGCAATCCAGCTTCCAAAAACCCTCTTAGACAAACACTGACTTTGCACATAGATTCTTGCATTTTTGTTTCTTGGTGCCACTTTTTTGGAACGTAGAAAGTGCCAGAGGAAACTATATATAAAGAGTTTGTGAAGTGATGTTTAAGATGGATAAATCCAAGGATATTACCTTAATAACCACTACCTTTTTAAAATCACATAGGTGGTCTAAAAAAGCCACCTAATTCACACCAAACAGAACTACTGCTGAGTGAATGTAGCCACTAAGCTCATTAAGAGGATGTGGCAGGATGTGTCTGAAAGTGCAGTGCAGTGGCTCAGCAAGCAATTAAATCCCATGACAGTTTAAAATGAGAATCTATCAGTGTCACAAGAGTGTGAAGCCTCAGCATCTCTGCTGTTCCCACCCCCAGCGTTTTATTTATTATGGCGTAGTGGGAACATGGGAAGTCAAAAAGATTATAATGAAATATGCCATATAAAAACTAGATTAAGCCTGCTCTTCTTTGGGGAAATATGCAGAGAGAGAAGCTGTCTGTTAGCTGTCGAGTTTGCAAAAGATACCATCTTTTGGGATGGTGCTCTCTGCCAGCAGACAGAGTGCCTCAGGGGAAATGGTGGTGAAAAACCCAGACAAGCAGCATCCATCCATCCATCATATGCTCATCTCCACATCTCCAAGGCACAAATCTAGCGTTAGAGTGCAAGGGTGGGGGCAGGGGGGTTGGAATCCCTCAAGAACGAACAGGGAGACAATGCCATACATGAATATCTGGATTCTGTAGCTTTCCTGTGTGTGCATGACCAGATTGTCCTTAGCTTGTTTGCTTGCTGCTTGTTGTGTTCATGGCCAGTACAGTGACTTGTTAACATCCTTAGAACTGATACATTCACAGCAGCAACCAGAACCAGGTATACTAAAGGCAGAGCTCTACAAGATTTGTTTTGTAAGCCTGCCTCTGCCAGCACAGCATAGCATGGGCCTTCACTCCTTCTGTGGATCTGGATCTTCAAAACCCTTCTTTCACTGCAACATATCCTGCTATTCTAGGGGCAGACACTCACATTATTGCTGTTATGCTTTAATCCTGACCTTCCACAGTCCCTGCTATCCCAACCTTTTCTCCAAACACTACTGCAATTCAGCACCCATCTGTAGTAAACTTGTCACTGCCAGTTCTACCCATACATGGTCCACAGAACTTCCTGCCAGCCCAGCTCTGGGCCTCTCCTGAGACAGATTACTGATAACACAGACTCTCACAATGAATCCATAAAGGCAAACAAATGTCCCTAGAGAGTAGTAAACATCAGATTCACTTTATTTTTAATCCAAGTTGCAACATAGCCATGGCTATATTGGAAGCTGTAAGGCTACTCTGGTAACTCTTCGTCTCTCCCACCAATTCTACTCTGAACCTCATGTATATTATTGCACTCTCAAGGTACACTCAGCCATGGTGTGAACAAGAGTCCAGTCAAAGACAATGATAAACCACTTATCCTTGAAAAAAGGAGAGTATTTGTTTCCTCAGAAACAAACCATTTTTTGTGGAAAGAATAGTTTGGAGGACTCTCTGCCATTAAGCAAAAAGTTCTCTTCAGGCTGGAACCATGGGATCTTGTAAGGCTCTGAAATTAATCTTAGTAAAAACTTGTTGCTAATTTAAGGCACTAGGGGGTTTGCTCTAGAGAGCACTGGGAGACTGGAAAATCTCCGTATCTCCTGAGCACCTGCTCCTGCAGAACTGCATGACAAGGTCAGGAGAAAGCAGAGGGCAAGGGGAAAAGTGAAGGGAAGACAGAGTAAGCTCTGAGATGCGTAGGACTGTACACTTTCACTCTTCAGCCTGGCATAACTGCAGAAAAATCAGAGGACAACTCTAAGACTCGGATCCAAGGGAAAGCTTCTATCAGCCCCTAGTTAAAAAATGTCCCAAGAGACTACAGACAACAGGAGGAAAAAATTAGGTTGCGGAAAACTGCAGAGGCCCCTAAACGTAAGGTTAAGCATTGTTTAGGTTAACCCACTAAGCCCTCCTGTCAGTTGTCTCTTGGAAGTTTTTTACAGATTTATTTCTCAGCACAGATATAAATCATTGTCACACATAATATGCTGTACCTGCTTCTCAAAGGCTGCCAAATTATAATATCAGACTAAATGCTGGATGAAGTAACTACCCTCAGGGCTCAAATCATCTCTATTTAGGAACACCTCCATTCAATATAATTTTTCTAGCACCCATTCGTGTTCTGATCACTCCTGCATTTTTGCTCTAGATGGGCTTACAATGCACCATGACTTCTGCAGCAGCAGGAAACACTGTAGGCAATATTGAGGGACACAGGCAGGGGAACTGCTACAATTTAGAGAAAATTTGTAAGTAAAAAGCCCATTCCTTTGGGCTTTGCATCACTCTAACAGGGCTTCTGGTCTGTGGACTAAGAGAATAACTTGGGCTACCTATCTCCAAGTGGTCATACAGAATCATTCACAAAGATAGATGATGGGCCTTTTGATCCATCCAAAGAACCATAATCTGAATATTAACCAGACAACTATCAGCAAACACCAGTTCCCCCCATCACACAGCTGGGACAGTCACTCCCAGACTGCACACTCTGCAAAGGGTAACAGAGAGTGGACCTCCACTGCCAACAACTGTACTATTATGTGACAGAACTGAATAAAAATGCTTGTACTGAACGCAAACTCATACATAAACCATGTGTAAAGCCAGCCATGCCAACCTCGCTGAGAATTTTGTGAGATTCTGCATAGCTTCTCTTCCTTATCGAGGACAGTGGAGGGGATACCTTTAGTAACAGATAAATCTCTGTAATGCAGTTATCTCTCAGCTGCAGTGCACAAGCATCCCAATTAATTCAGTCCAGGCCTAGCAGAGCCGGCACTAAGCCAGAGCTGATAAACCTGCCAAAGCCAATCTGAGTCCTGCAGTGATTCTTGGGAACCTGCTCTGTGCTTTCTGTGCTCTGGACTGAGGGGGTTTATGCGCTCAGCCCTGGCTGGCTTCACAAGGTGTGGCAGCTCCATTAACAAAGCCTTTCTAACACCCAGAGTGCTGGGGAGCAGGTAGAGACACCCAGTCACCTCTGGAGGCGTCAGCAAAGGTGCGGCAGGGCTTATTAGCAACACTCAGCCAGATTCCAGGTGTCCCAGTGCTGCTCCTGCACGGCTGTCTGTGAAGCTCCCACAGGCAGGAAGACAGTGCTCTGTGTGCCAGGCAGGGCTGGGGAGCCTGACAGCCACACTCGCACAGCGCCGTGTCAGAGGGTCAGCCACGCCACGCACAGCTCCTTCAGCATCCCTGGCTCAGGGAATACTGAACCTGCACAAACCAAGGAAGTACAGAAAGACCACAGCAAAGCAGCAATAATTCTAGGATGGGAGACAGAGCAAACATCCCAGATGGTGCCCTTGGCATCGCCGCTGTCCCAGCAAGTGATTCTGGGCCAAATTCTAACAGAGGTACCCTCTGCTTTTCCATCATCTGTCAAATGAAGATAGTCTTCACATATCCTCTGGGGTTTGGTAAAGCTTGTTTAATATTCATAGGCATTCAGGCATTCAAATAAAATGCACCAAAAATGCAAGGTGCTCTTATAGGCTCTCACAAAGACAGATTTAAACAGATTTTCTTTCCAGCCACGCAAAACACTGAAAAAGTAAGACTATTTCCAGATATATGAGATTTCAGTGGCCAATTCACAAATTCCAAAAAATTAAGATAATATTTACTTATATGTTAAGATGCATCTGACTGATGAAGCTATGTAAGTGAAAAATGTTATTATAAGAAGGCTTGTAATAGGAAAAGGGCATGAGATGCTAGTAGGTATCCTTTCAAAAATGGGAAAGAACAAAGCAAATTATCTCCAAGATGCTCAGATCTCTCGCCACAAAAAGGCAAGCAATTCCAAGAGGCCTTTAAAGGGTTTAGACAAAAAGGTGAACTCTAGAATTAATAACAGAATGGTAAACAGGAAGATTAATGGCACCAGAGAAAATGCAGATGGTGAATCCGAGCCTGCAGGCTCAGCAAGACTCTGAATAGGGAGGGGGAAAAAGGCAAGGTGTAAACAAGGTGACCTTCAAAGCCATGGGAATGCCTGCCAACAGGCCAGCCAGAGGGCATCTCGAGACACAGATGTGCCATCTGGGGTAGACTGTCTCATGACAACCTGAACAAGATTTGTCTTTTTCAGAATTTGCAGGGAGGCAAAATGTGTAGTGGCAGAAAATATTACCATTCATTCAAAAGGGACACAATTAACTGCAGAGGTTAGAAAAGAATGCCATCCATTTTTTAATGAAAATATGAAAGAATTCCCTGAACATCCCCACTCAGAATGGTCTTGTGCCCTCTTGTAAAGCCTGCTCATGTAAGTTGTGGGGGAAGACAAACTGGTTTTCACTAAATAAATGTTTTCCTTGAGGGTTTATGCTTTAGGTTTATGGTAAAAAGAACGAAAAAACCAAACCACCACCTCAGCACATACTACAAAGCAGCTCTTTAAACCCATGGTGGTATAAATTTTCCCCATTTTGGCATGAGTCTGTTTACTCCAGATGGCACATTTGAGTTGAGAGCAGATAAGATTTCTCAGAGATCTCTATGTCCAGGATCTGCTTTTACAGAGTTCCCTTGCTCTGTCTCAGTGCTCATTAGGTCCTTGTGTGCTGGGAGATCTCAGTTCTTTGCCTACAGTAAAAAGTGGGAGAGAGAAACCTCCTACCACTGTTCTACAGGGGAGCCTGGCTCTTTCAGGCCTGATGCTTAGATCGTTGTGATCAACCAAAAAAATTAAAAAGTAAATGCAATCACTCATTTTTTAAATACATCAATCAAACAACACAGTGCTAAGGGAAACAATGCTATTTTTAATTAAACCTTCTACAAAATAAGCCAAACATGATCTGCTATGATATCCAGAGGCAAGAATTTTAGGGGAAAACAGAATAAGCAACAACATTACAGTTCCCTGTGGGAAAAAAGCAGACCCTAGCTATGAGAGGTTCAGTAGGCAGTGTATTCACACACCTCCTTTCCTTTCAGCCTGGCTCAAAGCACGTCAGATCTGAGTCTTTCAGGCAAAAACTGGCCCATTGAGTTCAGTGCTGAAACTGGCTAATTCAGTGCTAAGTGTACAAGCAGACATATCTGAATGTGTTTTATTCTGATAGCCTCCATATCAATGAAGATATTGTCATGACTCTGGTTTCACAGTAGGAACCACGGGTGCTGGATGAGGTCAGGCAGCTTGTGCAAAGCCTGCACAGCCCAGTGCTGTTGCATCAAACAAGCTTGACTCAATCAAGCTTGCAATTGCTGACAGAAGGTGCCATCATCGCTCTGGGCATCAGTACATGCATTTATCCAGAGGATCCCATCATGTGGCTCTGCTGATTGCTTTTTGATCAGAACAGGAATGGAGGGATGAAGTACACACCTGAAAACACTAATGTGGCAGTGAGGAAGGAATCACCAGGAACAAGGGAGAAAAACAGCAAGATGGAGGAAAGCTACTGTATTCCATCTCCTTGTCTGCTGGAGCAAACGAGGACATGCTTGTTCTGAAAACTGCCAGAGAGAAGTCTGAAAAATAGAAGCTCTGGGCCTTGAATTATGTCTTTTCAATATCTTTCTCCTTTCTCCTCTCTGCCATCAGAGAAACACTGTAAACTCACAGATCCTGAAAATATATTTTCACACATTACAAAATACAGTGAAAAGAGATGATAATGGGGAAGAGGGAGAGATAGCCACGTAAGGGGAAAACAAAGTAAAATACAGAATAGTTGCTCTTCTCTCCTTTACTTCTTCTCCTCAGCTTTAATTTCCCTTTGTTCATCTAATATTGAGCCAAACTAAGCCAAGAGGAGCTGCCATGCTGGGCTACAAGATTGATGGCTGCAGGCAGACTACACAGTGAAGAGACGGATGACTGGTCATTTCCCGTGATGCACTGAAAAACATCCATCCTTGCAGCCATGCTGAGCCCATTTGTGCTCCTTTTGAAAAGAGAGATAAACACAGGCAGCCAGAGGCACATGACTGTCCTTCTCCATCAGAAGGACACAGGTATAGTCCTCTGGGTTCCTTGAGAAGGTCGCTCTGTCCATCCCTGAACATCTGGCTGTGGGATTTGCTAACTCTCTCTCTCCCCCAGCAATCATCCATCTATTAGAGCACAGTGCAGGTTGGAAGAAAACGGTGAAGAGAATGGTGTGACAACCTCATCAATCTACAGCTACACGCTTGGCTATTTAGTTTTCTTTCCACTATTCCTAAATGGATGGGGGTGGGGGGTGGAGAGAGAATTGCTACTGGTATGAAGGAGGGAATTGTGGAAATGGCAATGTGGATTGGAGTGAGTCCTTATGACTATTAAAATGTTGTGCATGTACTAAAGCAGTAGGGAACTAATTAAGATTCAGGATGGAAAGGCAAAACAAAAAAGTTGGATGCACTCTTGTTCCATCTGTAGCCCTTGCTGAGAGTTCAGATGTACTTGGAGCATCATCTTTAGCAGAGAGAGGTTAATTTTTTTTTTATTTTGCCCACTCAGATATTAACAGAAAGCTCCCTGGAAAAATATTCTATAAGTGTATTTATAATGCCAGCCCTGGTATAGCAGCTTCAGAGGCACAGAACACTTAATCCTGAGTCCTTTCTGTTTAGTTAATAGTGTCTTTGTTGCTGATACTGTCCTGGTCTATAGCATTGCTCACAGATAGAGCCTCTGTGTTACCAGTTCTCCTGCTGTGCTGCTACCTCACTTAGGCAATGAGCATTACATGGCAGATGTATCCATAGCATCACTTACAAATTAGCATCACTCCAGAAATTCCTGTAACCACGAACCTCACTTTGTCAGAGTAGCACATATCTGTAACTGTGTCATTCACAGATATTGCACCAAGGAAATAATGAGAAGATAAAAGCATTCACCATCCCTCAAAAACACAAAGAAAGGAGTCACTTGCTTCAAGTGTTTAAATGTAGTTTTAGCACTCTATCTGAGCCAGCTTTGAAAATTTGTCTTTTATTCCCATCATGCAGTGCTGTTTATTTTTGACCAACAACAAAAGGATTTTCACTATGGATCTGTAAGACATGCATAAGATATTAATCATGACCATATGTTTTCCTAAGACATCAACCCCATACTTACTGAGGGCAATCACATGCGTACAGAAGGATGTAATTTCCATCAAGAGGAGTAAAGTAAAGTTTTCATCCTTTCTCCTACATCAAGAACTATAGCTTTAGCTGATGGAAATTGCTGCTCACTATAGTCTTTAATAGAATTACCTACCTACACTAGCTAAGGTCCTGCCCCTAAATTACCTGGTTTGTTTAAGGGAAACCATGGTCCAAGTGCATCCTCTCTGGTCTAGAAGACATTACACAGAAGAGCCATATCCATCTATTCCAATGTACATTGCATCAACCCTCCATCCCCAAAAAAGTTCATTATTGCAAATGGATGCCATGGCAAACACTAACGGTGTCAGAATCCTGAAGCATAAACCACCTGTAATAAACTATTAGTCAATCAAATGCAAAATGTGGGACTATTGAAATGAATCATAATCTACTAAAAACACGGTTAATATCTCTCAGGTAAAAGATTATTATGAGGCTGTAAAATGTTTACTCCAAAGAACAGGAATGACAGATTGAAGACTTCCACCAGGGAAGGTGTTGGGAGGTACAGGGATGTGGGAGGGGAAGCTATCATACTCTCCATTCTACTTTCAGCAATTCTATAAAGCTTGGCATGTAAGATTTCAAACTGAGCATTATACTGCCATTTATGGCTCATTCCATTATATTATGCACCAGAAAATAACTCCTCTCCCAGGCAACTAGCAGTAGGACAAGAGGGCACAGTCTTAAGCTGTGCCAGGGGAAGTTTAGACATTAGGAAGAAATTCTTCACAGAGAGAGTGATTGGGCATTGGCATGGGCTGCCCAGGGAGGTGGTAGAGTCACCATCACTGGAGGTTGTTTAAGAAGAGACTTGATGTGGCACTTAAGTGCCATGGTCTAGTAGATGAGGTGGTTTGGGGTCAGAGGTTGGACTCAATGATCTCAGAGGTCTTTTCCAACCTAGTTGATTCTGTGTGATAAATATTATAATATTTCATACTACAAAGCAATTTAAATTTGCTATGTGTCAGGAGAACAATAAAATAGAATAAATTGGGAGGGTTAATAATATTTAAATGTAATTATATTTCTTTGCGCTTTTTTGTTAATATTTTCTTTTATAAAGCAGTGCATAGGTTCTACTATACCACTGACCTAGTAGGCCAGTGACTTTATTGGACTCTGTTTTGCAGGATGCTGAGTACCAAACCTGCAAGTCTGGTCCAACCTGGTACTTTACATGTGGATTTAATTTTAAGCATGTGACAAGTCCCATTAATTACTAAAAGATCACTCGTTCTTAAAGCCCAAGCTCAGGTGCTTTCCTTTGCTGGGTTAGACAGCTTGGCATCTTACGAGACTAAGCCCTGGGGACTTGATCCTATAAACCCTTTTTCACGTGATTACCAGGGAACTCACAGTATTACTCATATGAACACAGAAAATAGATGCAGTGAATTATATTAAAAATACCCATTTCCTAGGATCTTGTGTCCAGTACTTGCATTTAAACTGCACTTGTGCATCACAGAAGCCCTTTTGACGATGTGGCTTACTCTTTTTCAGGCATTGTTACTGGCTATACCTAGAAAAGCGGCAGTAGGTTTGCCAGCAAAGCTGTTCAGGTTCAGTTCTAGCTGCAAGACTCCTACAAGGCACAAGGCTTCCCATCCGCCCCTCCCCTGTGCTGGAGAGTTGATGATTTGTGCCCTGGGGGAAATGGATCTGCCAGGTTCCAGCATTTCCTCAGGCACTGTCCCCTGGTGCTTCCCCAGCTGTTCTCACAGCCCTTTCTCCTGATAAGCCTTGAGCTTACCTGCACTCCCTTCATTTTCGGTTAAATCTGTTTATTTCATAAATAAGTAATCCTGATGGTTACTTAGAAACATCAATGTTAACTTCATAGTAAAGGGATAAATCCCACAGCATTTTACCTCTCCAGTAGGAATAATGTGTCTCCTAGAGACACAGCATTCACAGTCAGGTCTTGACAGCTTAAGAGGCACATGCCGAAAAACCTCTTCCCAAAGATGTGTCCTAGCAGCCAGATGTAGGTCAACACACAGTAACCAAGAAAAACGAAAGAGCAAAACAATGGACTGGATAACACAGAAAGGGTGGTGGCACCACAAGTAAGCTCTCTCACAACCAGCCCAGGTATTTCAAGCCAATGCCATCTGAGCTGCCTGAGCCCTCCCAGGATTCCTCACATCTTGCAGGTTGAGTCCCAGGAGATGACCTGCAGACACACTGTGGAGGCTCTCAGGAGACCAACAGCACTACTCATTCCTTTAATTTAATGGCCTACCATAATGACTGAAACATGTTTCAGAACAGCCTGGCTCCAAAGTCATCATAACTCTATTTTCACAAACATACTAAATACAGCTGAGATGACAGACCAATGGAAAAATTACCTCTAATTGGCTGCTTTGATTCTGAAATTACAACAGCCTTGTGTCTGGGATGCTGCACATGCAGTCTACATTCTCATTCTTAGTGACAACACATGGAAAACTCAGAAAGATAGATTTAATTGTTTCCAAAAGTGCCTTATCTTGTTCAGTTGCTACTGCTGCCTTAGCCTGATGACTAGAGCCAGAGGGGTTTGGCTTCAGTGGGCTTTTGATCAAAACCCAGAGAGGTTCCAAAGCCCAGCAGCTTCTCCATGCACCTCTCTCCTAATTACGCAAACTGGCTCAGCCACACAAGAACCAGGAGTAATCCCGGGTGAGTCATACAAGCCATTTTAGCTAAACAACACAGTTCTCCTGGTAAAACTGTGAATATAAAATACATGTAGTGACCTGTTCCAGATCTCACAAATGAAAGACAAACTATTTACACAAAGCTAATCCTGTAAATTCTACCAACATGACTGCAGAGTTAAGCAGCAGAAATAATGTTTTTGTTTTCTTGACTGGACTATTTATAGAATATTATTTGCTTTTCCAGAAATGTTTTATTTCCATAACTGCAAAATCATGAAATTCCATTTGCGGGAAAAATACACATTTACTCACAGTCACTGAGCTGAATTAGTCTAAGAATTTGCAGCTTATCACATATAACAACAACCAGCAAGAGCAGTGCATGATTTGAAGGAGAAGGTATTACAGCCCTGGCAGCCAAGACATACAGAAGTCCAGATCACCAGTGGCCAAAACAAAGCAAGAAGAGTTACACGGTGCAAAACTTGAGGTGTCTTTTGAGCAATTACACTCTACAGACAGCCTAGTGAAAACTGGCTCAACAATTCACCTATGGTGAGTCTCTTTGTTTGTATATATGGGTGTGTAAAAAATTACTTGTTTTTCATCACCAGCCCAGTACACATAAGCCCAGGCTGTGGACACCAGAGCTGATACACTTTCATACCAGTTTTGCAAGGCTCCATGCTGATGGCCAAAACATTTAATGCTGGCACTTTAAAGGCCTGGCAAATGGCATGATTTTTTCATTCACTCCTTTTTATTTAAAGGTCTCCCATACCCTTCCCAAACTCTCTACAAGTATTTATTAAGTATCTGTTAGGCACTTCTCTGAGACAGAAAAATAAGATTGATGTTTTAGCACCTCCATTTTATATACTGAGAAGCTGAGAGAAGAAGACATATTCCATTGTCCCTGGTGCCGTGTGGCCCTGTGCGTGGCACAGGTGATGCAAGTACATGATAGTGTGGTACAACTTGAAATGCAGAAGTGGGCACTTCTACTGCAGACTGGCAATGGGACAAAGATATCTTACTGCAGGATTTCTACATCGCCATTCTATGTCAGTAAATACATGCAGAAAGGAACAGGTTCTCTGATATTCTTAGCACCATGTAAGAAAAGCAAAGCAAATTTTATCTGGCCAGAAATTTGGAGCAGCAACGATCTCTGTTGTAGGAAGAATTTAAGATGGTGGATGAGATAGAATATATTTTGATTAAATGTGTATGTAATAGAAAGAAGCTAATTCACAAGGAGGTCCCATACTAAGTTTTCTCTCGGTGACAGAAAGTCTCTTTTTCTAACCCAAGTCATAGTTGGATGTGTAAGATCCTTACAGCAGCAGCTCTTGCCTGTGGTGCCATGTCCTGCTGCAAAGACAAGATTAGGGGAGAATTGCAGCCTACTGTTTCGATTCAGCAGTGATGGATTCATCTGTAAGCTGCAGGGTTAGCTTATGAATAAACACCTACTTAAATTTAGGCCGAAAGCCCAAAAGAAAAGGCCCAGCAGAAATCAGTATTTATTTTGGTATGAAAAAACAGTAAAGACAAAAACCCAAAACCTTCTGGCATCCCTGCTCCCTGATTTCAATTCACTAGGTAAAGCTTCGTCTTATTCCAAAGTGCTATGGAAATGTGACATACATAGGTACATGACAGACCTACCTCAGGACTCAGCATGGCCATCATGCAGATGTGCTCTGTAAAACACTGAAGGGGAACTGAAACCCATTCACCCTCCCTGTCACAAAATGTTAAGGGATTTTTTGTTTTCTTCTATATGAGGTGGCAAAATTAAAGACGGATGAGGATGGGTGAGAATGAGATATACTCTAGCTCAACCAGAAACGAATGATAGGATCCATGTGGAAACACTTAGTAAAATTCTTTGACGTAGATCATGCAGTTTCTGCAGGTGGAGAGGTCATAATCAGATCCACTCTGCGATGCCGAGCTATTTGATATTTGACTCAATGATTGCCTGATGGTTGACCCAAACACATCGCTGGGCTGGTGCACTGGCAGCCCCCACGCAACCCCAGTGCTGTCCCTAGCAGCCATAGGGAAGGACGGGAGCTGCTGCGGCAGGAGATGCCGCGCTGGGAGGCAGCCCCAGGAGCCAACCCCAGTGCTGTCCCTAGCAGCCGTAGGGAAAGTCGGGCGCTCCAGCAGCAGGAGATGCCGCGCTGGGAGGCAGCCCCAGGAGCCAACCCCAGTGCTGTCCCTAGCAGCCGTAGGGAAAGTCGGG
>JAOXXN010000065.1:27697010-27711379 GCA_026770055.1 Myrmophylax atrothorax | reverse complement strand
CAGCAGGAGATGCCGCGCTGGGAGGCAGCCCCAGGAGCCGCCCCCGGCCCGGCCCGGCCCTCCCGCGGCCGCCGCGCCCTCTGCTGGCGCCGCCGCGCCACTGCAGGCGCCGGAGCGCTCCCAGCACAGCGCAGCCCAGCCGCGCTCCGGGCGGGTCCCATCCGCACCGCCGGAAAGCAGCGCACAGGGAATCCTACATCAGTGATGTTTTAAAGTACCGAAGAACGTACTATAAAAGTCGAGGGAAGGGTTTTCTTTAAACACAAAGTACTTCAGAATGCAAAAGTACTTGAATAAAAAATCAGATTTTAAATGATATTTTAATTTTAAGGTTTTGGAGAGCTGAGAGCAAAACCACAGAAGTTGCTAATAGGCTATTAAACTCCATCTTACATGAGGAATCCAGACCAAGTCATTGGTAAAAGAATCTGCTCCTGTCAGGTCAGCTCTGCCCCAAATCCAGGGTTCATGTGGCAAATGTTCATAAAACCATGAACAACTAAAAACTGAAAATAAGCTCTACACAAAGTATATTTGGTAAATTCACAACTGCAGAAATCTGTCAGAAGTCTGAGCAACTGATAGATTGATATTATAGCATCCTTCAGGAATATTGTATCCAACTCATCTGCATGTTACAGACATATGCTTATTTGGTTTTAGAACTGTTCTGCCAGATATGATCCTAAGGTGGTCTTAATGGACCTTAAAGAGGAGCCACATGCAGGTTTTACAATACAACATGACTGACCGTTAATTACAGTTTCAATATATGTCAAATAGTAGGAAAACTTTTTGTTAAGAAATTATGTGACTCCTCTTACAGTATTCATAGCAAAACAACACTGCTGTCTCGTAGTACAGTACAAGAAGCAATGTGTGACTGTTGAAATCAAAAGTGAAACTATACAATATTACCTGGTCTATCTGAGAAAAAATTATAAATTCTCATGAATTAAGTGTTTTGAATTATTTTTAGGTTCCAATATCTTTAGTGACACTAAGCAATCAGGGAAAGAAAAGGTCTTTCTATGTTCTTGAGTTCAATTTCCAGCTGTACCACAAACCACCGGTATAGCCATCATAGGATTAGTTTATTGTGTTTGTTGCTCATTTCTCCATTTGGAATCCAAGTACTTCCTTCACTATATTTTGTATATCTAGGCTGTAAGATCTGCTATAGTATATGACTATAGCAGAGAGTATAAGAAAACTTCACAACAACCCCTAGGATGATGATCTAACATGATGCTTGAGTCTCTAGATGCTATCATATAAGTGATACGACTGCGAATTTTGTTCTTTGCTTTTTAATGTCATCTTAACTGTCTCAGTGAAGTGCCCCATCCTAAAGAGCACAGACCTCCACAGATATGTTGAACATCTTCCACTAGACTTGAGGGCCCTCTGCTTCCCAGGAGACACAGTACCTTGTACACTCAGTCACGGTCTCTACAAGGTAATTTGAGATGATTTAAAGAGATAATAGCTTATCTGTAAGGGTTCCGTTCATTCATCCACAAGCACACTCGCCTAGATATACCCCATATGCCAAATTAAAAACAGATCAAGCATTGTTCAACTGGATCTAAAAATCCTTTATCAGTACTTGCCTCAAACAATTCTACCATGGTTTATAATAGCAAATGAAAGATACTTTTGTTTACTTTTACCCTTCAACAGCCTGTAAAAAAAAAAAAACAATATCTCAGTAGCTCAGCTGAACACTAGACTGCCCAGACACAAGGAAGAGGACAGACACTAACACAGGATACCAGCTCATTCTCGGCTCAGTAGTGGCACACACAAACTCTATTCAACACCCTTGAAGTGGGTGGGAAGGCTGCCCACTGTGAAACCTCACTGTTGGCTTTCAGTCCAAAACCAAAGGACAGCAGTAAACGGAGACAAAAGCTTTCTAGTCATATTCTTTACACTTACATAGCATGTGAAATAAAAGCTCTATGTGCATGTATTTATGTACCTATACTTAGCCATCTTGCAAAACTGAAGTAGGACACTACCAATTTAAATTACACCAGAGTTTTTGGCCATAAGCATCCTATCTATTCTCATCTGCATAGCTGCAAAGCTTGGGTAATACCTGATTGTCAGCAGGGTTTACTGTAGGCGATACCACTTCTACAGTTATGATAGCTGACCCAACATAGATTCATGATACAACTCAGCACCACAAAACCACTACATATATAGGTAAAGGATCAGTTAAAATTTCAAGGGGCCTTAGGTCTAATCAGAAATCATACTTTTTCTCACCCTCTCCCTTCCAACTGCTCTGATATTACTGAGGGCCAGAACTCTACTGCTTGCCTTTGTAGCACCTGCATTCACAGTGGTGGTAGAGTTAAAAAGTCTCCATTTTTTCCCACTCCACTGGAAGAACAGGTACCCAGCCCAGCCCTCACTCTCAGCCATTCCCAGACTCACAGACTTCCCATGCACAGCTGCTCAGCTCAGCTCTGCCCTTGCTCTTCTACTGGGCAGGAGAACAACCAGTTGATTGAATATGGAAGCACAAGCTGCTTATGGCCCTCCCACTGCTCTGTGTCATACAAATACCACTGCTCAGTTCTGCAGAGAATCAGGTTTGCCCATACTTGGTTGAACAGAATTCTAGTTTCACAAATATTAGGAGAGTATCAACACCTAATTTTACAACTCTGTACCTAGGAAATCACAGTATTACCAACATGTCAATATATTGCCCATTACCTGGAATATGTTTCAAATCTATACCAGTAGGAGTCTTGACTGCTACACTATAATGGCTCATGTAACAGCTCATATCCATTACAATGACCCCTTGGCTGCATTTGAGCCATAATGCTTGGTTCTGAGGATATAACACTGAAAGATGAAGACCAGACTGTGTGAAAGTAAGTGTCAGGAATACTTAGTGAAATTCCTGGAGATCTGGTTGTAATATTGATTGTACTGTCACTGAAGTCGTTACCATAAGTAAGTTTTGGCAATACATTCTTTCTCCATTATATCTGTTGGATGGAGGGTGCTTAGAAATAGTACTCATGTGAACACTGCTAGACCCTTGATCAAACCACTTTACAGGGCAATCCATGCATGTAACTGAGTAGAGAGGCAGATGAAAATAGCCATCTAAAGGATGCATCAGTAACACCTATTCCAGTGTTTACATCTTTGCAACTTTGGCTGTAAGGAGTCTTAAAACCAAACACTTCCATTTGAAACTAAATAAAAGCAACAAATCAGGACAACAAAAGCACCATGGTCTCTTAAGAAGCAGGCATCAACTGACCCCAGGAAAAACATTATAGTGAACCTTGCATTTTACAAAAAACCAGCAGACTGTTGGAGCATGATTATTTTCTTCATTAGGTTTTGGTATTACTAAATGTGAAATTCTCAGTCACTGACTTGCATCATGCACTACCTAAACCTGCAAAAGTAAGTTATAATATTATTACTAAATGATTTATTGTACCCTTGAACTGCTGGCAAGACAATAGTTTAATTCTACCTACTGATCAGCTGATGACTTGCCAAAACAAAAATCCTATCTCAAGAATTATGTCTTGAACTTCTGGATACAATTTACTGCTATAATAAGCCACTCCAAAAGCTCACGTGCAGTCTAAGCAAGTGTTCACACCTCTGGTGCCAACCCCATTGACTGCTGGTTTGGCAACTTTTGGAGCTAAGATCCTTTTCAGTGTTGGTTATGATTGCTGTCTTATGAGAAGTACTTCTACACAGGTGAAAAATGTTAACACATAATATAACTAAGGCTTAGCCCAAATTTGATGTTGTAGAATTGCATTGCTTGTGTTTGTGACATAACAATTATAAATATATAGAAATATATATAAAATATATAAACAATTTCACAGTCTCCTACACAAAAATCAGCTATTTGCATATTAACTGAGCACAAGGACTTTCTAGCAGCTGAGAACAGCTCTAACACATGACTAGGATGCCCAAGCCCTAGGGGAGTGAAGCTCTAGAACATTTAGATTACATTTCTTTCAGATTTATTTCACATGTCCTACAGTTGTCATCTTTGTGTTTTTAAGGGATCTCAAATGTCCACATCTTTGCCCCACACAATTGTCTGATATTTAATCAAGGACTAAAGAGTTCAACATTAGGTAGCTTCCTAGATTCAGCATTAGTTTTTACCACTGCATTCCCCTCCAAAATATACAGTATTTCTGCTATCCACATTGAAAATAAATTACACTATCTTTCTCTCAAATTGTCAAAAGCTATCTTTAAATGCAGATAAAATGTTTTCCGTAAGTTTTATACTTTCAAATCAGAGAAGGGAAAAATCCCACTTTTGGCTAGTGAGTCTATTCTGGATATGCACAGATGGAGTGAAATTATTTTGTGGTGTAACTGATAAGGAAAGTTAATCACGAGATAGAAATTGGTTGGAAAATAGATTTAAATGGCAGAGCAATATAACTCGCCTTATTTGGTTGCCACGGGCAATCCAACAAAAGCAGCACTCCTGAGATGCCGAGATGTTTATAGCAGGGAAAACAACACAGAGACAGACATGCTGAGGTCTCTTTATCTGATAACTTTGTGGTAATTGCCTTTCATGCCCTGTGGCATGTAGGATGCACTAATTTGGCATTCAGTGAATACAGCAAAGAAGTGTAATGCAAACAAAAAAGAGTCAAACTCTACCCTACTGCTTTACCTTACAAAACTACCACGGCACAGCAGGGCTGGCAACATCACACAGTCTGAGGTAGGCACTTCTATGAGCCAAGATTGTCATCCTCTTCCTAGAGTCCAGTCTCATTTTCATCAATGTATGTGACTGATTTCATCAGTTCTTTCCAAGCAGCTCTTAGTTCTATTTGCTGGCTGAGATTTTGCCCTTTGTTTGAACCCCAAGTAAGTGGTTATAGAGATTTGTTCCTCTTGTCCAGCTGTTAACTGATGTGTCTTATATTGAAGGTATGGAGTCTTCAAAAACTGTTTCTACCAGAATCAACAGGAATTTTGCTTCTAATTGTAATTTGTCTCAGTTGCCCTTTTCTCTCCCTTCACCAACTACTGCGTAGAAGCAAAGTCATCAGTACTGCTGAGCATAGCTCAGTTCCCAGGCACCTTCTTCTATCAAACAGGTTTTTTAAATATTCTTAATACACATTTGGAGGTTTTCTCCTGTACTTTTTACACTGGCAGTGTCTCATCTCTAACAAACCACATACAGCTGTGAGTACATGTGTTCCCTCTTTCTCATAACAGCTGACCCCTGAGACAGAAAGCCTTTACTACTAACTGCAAGGAAGAATGCACAACACTATGCTGTACCTGATATAGCTGTAGCTCCTCAACATCTGCTTTACAGTCACTCATTCAGCACCCAGACTCATCACGTAGTTTAATTGTGGGAGAAGAGTATCAAGGACAAGAATAATAATGGACAAAAGCACACATACAGACACAAATACACAAATGTGGCATATATTCACTGATTTCTATTTTGTGCTGTTTATAATCTGGTCACACACCTTGGCCACAGCCCCATTTAGAAAAATCTTATCAGTGTACTGTTCCACACACACAGTGGTCTTTTTCACAAAGATTAGGCAGCAGATGCCAGAGTGAGACTTTGTTTGTATTAATGACGCACAGAGGAAATAATTAGTAATACATTGATCCTTTACATGCTTATGAATTGCTAATGGAAGCCAGGATTCACCCCTACAGAAGGTAAATTCATCTCCCATTGCATTCAATACCAGTTGTACACATTTCTGTAAGGGATGAGTTGCGTGCACAGGATCTGGTCATTATTGTGACAGCAAATCAAGAAAGATGTAAGAGATGCACTGAGAAATGGTTGGAGAGGGGCAAAGATAAAGTCCAAGGTCTAAATGCCAGGTTTGCATGTATGCCAGCTGCTCTGCAGTGCAGGAGAAAGAGGCAAACAAATACTTACCAGGTTTAATTTCCAGCAGCTTCAGCCTGGAATCCTCGGGGGGATGCAAACGCCTCTTTTTGCGCCAGCAACGTGCTGGGTATGTGTACAGCTGACCTGGGGCCAGGCCTGAAGATTAAAGGCAAAAATTTAATCACATTTCAGTTTGTAAACCACAAGCAGTGTCTTTAGCATCTTTGTTCTTGCCCTTCCAGCATCTCCTTTTTGGAGGGTTCAATCCTGCAAATCATGAGGCAGAACTACACACTCAAGGCATCCAGTGCTCCTGAGGCTCCTCAGCACCTCTTGGGATCAGGCCTACAGAGAATCTAAGTTTCACTTAGACACTTCACTCAACTCACTGAAACCAAAGCTACACATAAATAATTTGTGATTTCTTGAGGGTAAATAGAATTTCAGACTCTCCTGGGTCACAAGGGCGATGCCTCCTCCATGGGTAGAGAAAGCCCCTTGGGAGAAAAAAGATGAAGTTCTGACATGCAAATCTTGAGGCCCTGATGTGCACAGCAGCTGAGGAAATGTGTGTCTTCCAAATGGGAGGAAACCACGATCCAAGAGGACTGATTATATGGACTCTGTGTTTTTGCTTAAATTCTGGACATTTGTTTGAATACTAGTTCTTCATTCTATTAGCTCCTCGTGCCAATATCCTGATCGAGGGAGGAGATACAGCAGTAATGTTTATAATATTGCATGCTCCTTAAATCACATTTGGCATCACCAGCCTCTGAGCTGCCCTGGCTCTGACAGCTACCCTTTAGCCAATGTTTAGCCAATGCTCTCTTGTATTCAGAACACAGCAGAACTTTGTGAATGCATCACTGGCAAGTGCTCCAAAGTATCCTCAATTGCCCCAGATACTCATGACATACAGAAATACCTAGCAAGACACAGAAAATTGAATTCTCTTCTCTGCTTCCCTTGACCTCTCTGTCCTCCAGTTCTGCTTTGGCTCCTCTGTCCTTCTGTTGTTGCTTTGAAGGGGCTACAGAGTGTGAGTGAAATTCCAGACTCATTGTCCACAGAAAACAGGTAAGACCACAGAAGAGAGAGGACAGGAGTGGTGTTACCATAGCTGAAACTGTACCAACAATGAGCAGCTGGACAGCATCAAGGGGGTGCCAGTAAAGCAGAACAGCTCAAGGGCAGCAGGATGGCCCAAGAGTTCTCTCAGCCCTTCTGAAGCAGCCAGGAAGATATATCTGCTTGGGGACAAAAGGGACTCACCAAATCAAATGAGGATAATGAGAAAACAATATCCTGTTACTTGGGGGTGGGGAGGAAGACACAATAAAATAATTCACCTCAAGGGAACATGCTAATCAAATTCTGCAAGTGAAACCTGAGCTCCCAGTTTTAAACATTTCAAATGTTGGGAATGCCAGTTCAGAGCCCAGCACTTTCCACCTACTTCCAAGGCCTCAGTGCACAAGCACAGCATCTACAGCACAATGCCAGGGTGTGGCCAAGTGATGAAGTATTTGCAGAGATCCTAGCTGTTTCAGGGCACAGATTGCTGCTGGACTTGGGCTTTTCATGCCCTTCTTTTAATGATGCCCAGCAAGCCGGGCATTATGCCTGCTCCAAGAGGGACACATTTCAGAACAGGTTGCTTAGAACTGGCTTGGGAATAAAAACGTGAATAACTAGCACTTCTACAGTGTCTGGACACCCTTCTTCGTGCCACTTTGCAAACATTAACCACTGCAAACAATTGCTATAATGATGAGGTGGATTGTGCCTGGCTCTGAAGTGAGTAATTGAAGAGGTGGTGGCGAGAAGCCTCACCCTTTCACAGCCGGTCAAGAACTTGCACACAACATTGAAATGGTGGTTGCTAGACCAAAGCAATAGGACAGAGAATCAGCCCTCCATTGCATTGGCCTCCACAGAGGAGTCATTTGAAAGAAATAAACACCACTGTCCCAGACAGAGAGGAGCAAAGATGTACTGCACTTTTGGGGGAGTATCAGTTAATGTGGGTTCAATTGTTGAGTGCTCCTACACAAGAGAGCAAGTTCTGGATTGAGATAGGACAGTGAAAGCCAACTACACATGCTAAGAGTCCAACCAGAAATAAAGCAGCTATCCTTGAAAGGAGAGAGGTCGGAAAGCCTCTTTCCTAACGGGCCTCCAGGTGGCAGGTAGATCAATAAAAGATGGATGATCCAACATCCACCTCTGCACCCCCTCAGGTAACATTCTGTTCCTACTCACAATACCCCTGTTCATTAATACACTGCCATCCAATAAACTTAAAACATGTACCAGACCTTCACTTGATCCGAACCCATCCATACCTTCGCTTCTCTATCCTGTTCCCACCTGTTACTGCTGCCTTACATGAAATGTAGATCTTACACAAAGAAGAGGCAACAAGGAAAGCATAAGTCACAAATACTTTGAATCTATCCCCTTCACAGTCAGTCTTGGAGCAGATATGGAAATAATGCATATACAGGTCTTACTGTCTTTAGTCCTCAGTGGGTTGTCTCTCCCTCTGGTACCTTATAGGGCAACCAGGGAAGGTTCCAACCATTTGCTTATAGAGGAAATAGCAGAACCTGCAGTGAGTTATGTTGTTTATCTCATTAGTGTAGGAGAGTCATAACTCAAAGCTCATGTGAAAGGCCAGGGGAGGAGGGGAAAAGGAGGGAGTTATGTGCACTATTGTGTGAAATTAACCCTGAACTGTTTATCATGAGATGCAGTTTTCTGACTCCTTCAACAAAGAGGACAGAAAGAAACCAGGTTAATATGCTGAGGTCCTGACTCTCCTCTGTTTTTCAAGCCTGTGTAAGTGAAAAGAGGTCCTGGAGCTTTGCCATTTGTCTTTATACAGTTTTCAGGTTAGGGATAGTAAATGGTAGTGAGCATAGCACACAAGACAGATACCAGGATGGCTGGCGGAGCCAAAAAATAGGCATGGTAAAACTGCAGAGGGATGCTTTGACTCACCATAATACTACAAGAAATAGATTATGCAAAGACACCCAAGGGAGCACTAAATGGGCTAATAAAAATCAAGAAAGAGGAAAGCAAATGTGGGGGAGGAGGGCTGCTTCTTTTCACACTGATTATTCTAATTCAAAATAACAAAGGCATCAGATTTGGTGGCCAATGCAAACCTAGGAGGCTTCTTTCACTTGATACTCTCTGTGAAGAATGGTCTGCCATTAGTCTCCACTGCATGCCTCCAGGAGAAATGTCACTGCTCCTCTTTTGCAGGGCAAGCTGACGAACAGTTCACTATCGGAAGTGAGGAAAGAAAGACTTGCAGAGTGAATTTGCTCAAGGTAGTCCACAGAGCTTGTGTCTGAGAAAGGAAAAGCATTAAGACCTCTTGGTTCCTAGTGTGATGCTGAAACACTTTTATGATGATTTCTTCTGCAAGTGCACAGACACCAGTGAGATCCACACAAGACTATCTATCTTTGTAGAAGTCACTGTTGACAAAACATTACTTGTGAATGTATACCTGGTTTTATATGTACCTCCTGACTGTGTTCATAAGAACAAAAACAGCAGCACCTTACTCATAGCAAGGTGCTACAAGAACAGAAATTCCTTGGGTAAATGGATTAGTAAAAAAAAAAAACTAGTTTTGCCAAATCATAAGCTCTTAGGAATGGGGAATTTTCAGCTGAAGCAAAAACTCAACTGTGGTTATGAAGCAACCCTGCAAAAGAAGGGTTAAAATCCAGAAGGTCAGACAACTTCCAGCTTTAAACCACATTCAGTGGTCCCAGATTACCCCAGAAGTTTTGGTAGCTGAAATATTCTGAGGGCATTTTTAATGCTGTAAAACACCTGTTGTCTTCTGCACTAGACGTGGCTGCATTTTACTATAGAAAGAGTGTTCTGATAGTAGGGCAAGACAACACTAAATCTACTCTGGATGTTTCAGGCACAGGAGGAGCACAGAGATTCTTCCATCAGTGTATATTAGGAAAGAGAGAAGGGAGGTTTCAGCTAAGTCTCAGCCAAGAACTGATCAGAAGCAGCAATTGCTTTCTTAGCTCCAGGAGGGTAGGAAAACATCCTATGTGTTACTCCAACTTCTTCTGTAAACTCACCAATGGAAGAGACTACAGCAGTCTGTGCCTTCCCATAATTTCAGATCTAGAACTTGGGGAAGGGAGGAGTTCAGTATTTTTCGACAGTTTGTTTTACAGCATGTCATACTTCCATGGATCATGTACCCCAGCCCCCTTCCTGCCTGGATTCTCTAGTCTGTACTAAAAAAAAGAAAAAAAAAAGTAGAAACCCAGTTTGGTGCTGTCAAAAAATCTGTTCCCTGAGTATATTGTTGGTCAGATACTAAGCCATAACCCATCCAAATTCCCCTTGGGGTTCAGAAGGACTTCTATCTGAGTAACATCTCTGGTCTTTGAGCTGGTGACTGTCCTTTGCCTCTCAAACAAGGATTTCAGATGGATTTACTCTAACAAAGGAAAGGCTGACCAAAGTCTACAAAAATAACAGTGCTCTTTTCTCTTGAGCTTCACTGAGCTTTGGACAGGCATTAGCCAAAGCTCCTTAAGGAAATATACCAACTTCTTTCTGCACCCAGGGGGACTGTGGATCCAAAACTGACATCGAAGTAACTTGTCCAAAGCAGAATCAGGATTTATAGGTATATTTCTAACCACTGGAACAACATTCATTCCATTACCTGGACTATCCTATATTTTACCCTGGTTTTATATCCTTCCCAATGTAGTTCCATATTTTCAGCTTCATCGGAGAAACTCCCACCTCCACCTTGAAGATAATTCCAGTCCTGTTTGGAGCAGAGCATTGTGTCTTCTGCTAGACTGGGATCGATAACATTAAAAGAGCTACAATGATGAGGCCTTAGAAACTACCATGTCACGCGCTTCTGTGAGTAGAGAGAGAATAATTAGCATGAGCTCTCTGCAGTTACCAAAGGAAATCCCCTGCAGGCACAGAGGTTTAGGCAGCTACTCTGCTGTGTGGCCTGTAGCAGATTTGAGTTCCTATTAATTAAACCCCGTGAGAGCTCAGTGGCCAGCCCTAGATACATGCACGTGCATACACAGACACAACGCTACCAACCTGGTCCCCTGTGCCTCTTCTCCATCCAGATGTAGCAGTTGTTCTGAGCTACCCCAGTCTGTGAATCCAGGAAGGGAAGGCGGACACTTCGCTCGGCACAGAGCCGAGAGTTGTAGCTGCGACAGTGCTCAATTGCTTCTTTGTAGAACTGGTCCCCAAGTCTGCCAAAAGAGACAGAGCAGACAGTGAGAATGATTGCGCTGACCCCTTCAATGAGGCTAGGAAAAGGGGACATCGGTTGGTTTAAAAATGGACAGACAGAAAAACTTTGCCTGAACACATGCAAAGGTTGCTGACACAAGATGCTGCTGAAGCAGATCATGCAGAAAGTGCCACCAAAAGATCAGGCTCTCCGGGACCAGACACAGATATTTTCAATAGCAGCATAGCTACTGAATGAGCAAATGATGCAGCCACACTGGCCCATGACCCTGTGTCAGGCACATGTCCACCAGGGTGAACTCATTCTATTATTTCTCTTCCCCCATAGTTTGTCCAGCAAATTCAGCAAACTAGCCATTTCAATCCCATGTTACAGGAACTCCTGCAGTATATTTTGAGCAACCAGAGGCCAGCCAAGTTTAGAGTAACTTTGCTCCAACATTTCTGGTGTCAGAGAGCACGTAAGAGCAAAGAACGTAGTCCTCCTATTGTGTGCTTCTGAGGCATGAAAACACACTCCTTAACAACTAGAGCCATGTCAGCAATGGTCAGACTAGACATTTTGTCATAAGCCTTCCAGAGTTTTCCACAGTGAAGCCTGAGGTGCCAAGAGCAGCAGGCTACAATAAGATCCCACATGGCAAGGGCTGCTTTCCTTTGGAGCCCAGTGAGAGGAACAGTTCTAAAGACAGTGTCACTTATTTCATAAATAACTATTTGTTGAAAAAATCTGTAGAATCTTCATCTTCCCTTGAGAAAGGTTTAAAAACACAGACTGCTGGAGATTACCAAAATCCTCCCTCGAAATTTTTCTGAGCAGGGAAAAGCATCAAAGTAAAGCTACCCTGAGGACACAAAGCAGCTGTTGAGCTGGAGCATTGTAAAGTAGGTGGGCCATACTGCTGAACCTCATTCTTCATCTATTGTCAAGGTGAAATTCAGTAGTGACACGAATAGCTGGGAAAGCTACCCGTTAGGGGTAAGTTCATTAGAAAACAGAAGTAGAGTGATATAGAGCGTAACTTGCTCTGACTCTGATATTCACTAGTGTGCAAAAAGAGTGTAGCACACACATCAAGGGAGCCCAAGGGATGCATGCACGGAGATAGAAGGGACTCCCTTTCCTGTTCTATTAGTTGTCTTCCCCACTACCCTCTTCCATAGGCATAATTGGCATTTTAAAATTTTACACACCTCTGAATGTCAAATCAGTGCAAATTTCTCAGTTTTACCATCTGCATCTCTTCAGTGACTCACATCTTTTAAGTCACTCCTCAGTTGCACCTTACAACTTCCATGGGAGTCAAACTCTTTTCCCTGGGCTATACTGGCCCCGTGCCCTCCCACTGGCAGGGGCCAAAAGCAGACGCTCAGGGAAGAGTGCAAACACAGCAAATACCAAGGGAGGCACCTCTCTAGTTCCCCCTTCGCACTTCTGATGATCAGAACTTAATTTCCCCAAGTCTCAGGATACCCAGTTATGGGGAGATTATGTTTAATAGACCTTGATGAATCTTCCTTCCACGAATTTATCCAACCAACTCTTCAACCCACTGATCTTCTTCATACCTAAAACATTGTGGGGCAATGAGTTCCACAGCTGAAATAGAATTCATATGGACAAAAAGCATTTCCTTATGCTTGTTTAAAACCATATCTCAATCATTCACAATTACAAGTCTAAGTCTCTCACAAAGCTTCCACCAGCTCATTTCTCTAATGTCCACAGGGTAGCCACTACACTGAGTCTCTGGATGTTGAATGAGTATCATGGGTGGAGGCTGGAGCCCCCCAGCTTCCTGCTGCTCCTTGCCACTCTGACTTCAGCCACCATAGTTCACAATGTCCCCAAGGGAGAGAAGGGGGAAGCCCCTCACAAGCAGAAAATGCACACAGGATTCAGTACATCTTTTGGCTACAGAGACTTCATAAAATTTTTCAGCAGTTTTGTGCAGCAGTGGATGTCTGTGTGAACATGGTGCCTCTCAGCCCTGTCCTCCCCTGCTGACCAGCAGCTGCTGGGCAGCTGCTGGTTCAGGGATCTTTGCAGGGCAGTTGAAGGAGAGAGCTCTCTGGGGTGTACAAGCAAGTGGAGGGTACAGCCGTGGGCAGAGAGTGTACAGCAGGATCCCTCCAGACACTGAATCCCCTGCAATGACCTCAAACGCCCTTTTCCATAAAAGACTGAGGGGAAGGAAAGGGGAGCACGGAGAAAGGAAGAGATAAGCTGCACTACTATACAAAGAATGTGGCTAGAAAGAAATGAAAGCTTATTAAAAGCTGTAATTAAAGTTGTACACTTGTATAATCAAAGTCAGTAACAAGGAGACTCCAGTTGATCAAAGATTAACAGCTCTTTCCACAAACACTTGAGCTAGCACAGAGCTATGTGAGATTCCTCCTATATTAAACCAGGGAGACTCACTAGCTCCAAGGAGTTTACTGGAAGGAAGAGCACAGCTGTGTGATAACAAACTGCCACCACTGCATAAGTTTTCCTTATGCCAAAAATCACTTCAGTCATTAGAATATGCACACCACGAAGCATCAGTATTAACAAAAACAATACGTTCCACAACCCAGATATAGGATCTGACAGGAGATTACTTCACTTTCCACTTCTTCTAAGATTGAAAATAACTATAAATCTTAGAATGTTAAATATTTGGCTTTAAATCACACTACGAAGTAGAAGGTAAGATTAAATTTCAGATTTGTTTTTGAGAGAGAAAAGGGATTTTGAGATCTTAATGACAAAAAAGAAATTAGGCTAATTGGTCAAAATCATTCTTGACACAATCTTGTAGTCTAGCTGTTTCATTACATTTATTTTAGACATTTTAAATATGTGGGGTTTGCCTTAAAATAAAATAGTAATTTAGAAGAAGCATTTAGTCACCATACTTTAGAAAAGCTTGCCTTGGCTCCACTACAGAAAGCATGATCAAAAAAATGCAGTCCTGTAAGTATTCACTGGAAAGTTATTCAGAATCTGAGACCTTGAGGAATTGCCCTGACTTCATTTATGAATGGATTTTTTTAAAGTGACAAATAATCAAATATAGAAAGTAAAGAAACAGTATTTTCTTATGACACTCATATCTCAGTGATAAACAACTTCCCTGCAATTAGTTTTGGGTGGCTGGTTGTTTTGTTTTACCATTAG
>JAOXXN010000065.1:27669057-27686544 GCA_026770055.1 Myrmophylax atrothorax | reverse complement strand
ACTCTTCCACAGAGTGCAGTCGTTCAAGAACAGCCTGCTGCAGCATGGGTCTCCCTCAAATGGGCTGCAGCCGCTTTGCACAGATGCCCAGAGGAACCTCTGTTTCTTTTTCCAATACTAGTTACACAACAAACTTCAGTCTGGGAGAATGTTTATGCATCACTCTGGTTGCATTATTTTAAAGGAGTCACATTGCATTCAGACCCGGTGAGAACGTTGGCCCAGCGCGCACACCGTCGCAGGCATTCCCATGCTCCCATCTGAACAGGATGGCACCACAAGAAAGAGTTTGATGTGAGTCATGCATAAGAAGGGAGGGCAAGAGAAAGCTGCTCTTCCTTCGTTAAACTTCAATAGGTGCCTAGACCCAGTAATGCTGCATTGCAGTTTGGATTTATGTTCCCCAATTAAGACAATTCACAGCATAAAGCTTTCTCTTTCTGTTTTGAAGGGGGAGGAAGAGGAAAAAAAACACATTCCAAGAATTTGGCACAACAAACTTCCCCAGCTACCCTCTGGGAACAAAAAGGGAGGGGGGGAAAAAGGCTTGTCACCATACAATTTGAAATAACCAGTCTTTGCTGGCTCCACTCTGTCTCGGGTAGATCCAAGTCTTAGCCCCCACCCATTAGGGCTGCAGGCCCAAAACACTTGACATACATCAGGAGCAGCAAAACAGCTCCAAAGCAATGGAAGACAAAAAGGAAGAGTCCCTTCATGGGCAAGAGTTGAGAAGGGAAGAAAATTAAGAGGATCTGCAAAAAACTCGTATCATAAGGAGAGTACAGAAGCCTTCTGCTTCCAAGTACCATCACACACAGATGAATCATCTTGGTGTAGTTGCTACTGAGCACAAAGCAAGCAGGTAAATGTCTCTTCTGTCCTCTGCAGGAGGTAGGTCTCCATCGTGATAAGCTTAGAAACTGCAACTATTTGACAGCAGCACTGTTCACTCTACCACATGCGCAACAGAATGATGGTCTCCTTCCTCTCCAAACTGTCGCCTCTTCTCCCTGAAGAGAACTGCAAGCCGCATGCATCAAATGCCAAAAAATCTCATCATCTTTGGTGAGAGCTACAGAAAAAAAGCCCTTCAGATATTCTTTGGAGTTTTTGTGGAACATACACTAGACAGTTGCACATTAATCTTTCTCAGCATAAAGAGAAAAACTAGGAGACAGCATCATGTTACTCAGTGAAACACAAGACATATTTTGCAGAAGATGGAAAACGGTCTAATGTATTACATAGCTCAACAATGCTCAGCTTGAGTTCCTTCAAATATCACATGTCGGTTCTGAAGGAATCTGTAGGCTTAATCAGAGCCTCTCTGTTCAACAAACAAGAAGATTTAGCCAATATTAAAGAAAAGAACTATAGATTGTTCTTTAATCTTTGATGTAGTCAAAAAGAGAAGCAAAAAGATGGAGAGATGGAAAGCAACTCTGCTCACCAGCAGTCAGGAAGAAAATAAATGCAGAGTTCTACAAACTAATCATGGTGTGATGAGCTGACACTGCATTAAAGCATCTTCTCACAGCTTACTATCCATACACAACAATGATGATAAAGCATAAAAAACAGCACATCACAGCACAGAATCGGGTTACCACACCCTGGTGATTGTGTCTCTCCCTCTCAGTCCGTTCAAGAACCAAACTTTCAGGTTTGGCTATCACTGATCTATAGTGTTTCCTATACACAGATTGCATATATTTACAAATGAATCACTGCCACATGGATTTTTGGTTGTAAGGCTATCATGAATGACTTTGAATACTTTAAAGAGCTATAGGAACACACATGTGGTTTTTGAATACAAAGAATGCTTGGTGTTTATTTGATATTTTATGTGTTTAAGTATGACCCCTTCCAGGTTGTTATTGTTGTGGAGGTAATGGAGAGCTGGGGGATTTCTTGCCTTGATTTTCGTACGACTTCTTGCCAGAAAGAAGTTCAATTATAAGAAAATGATACATTTATATATTCCTGGCTCCTTATGCTCCTTCTTTTGATCTAGCAAGGTGAAAGACTGAAGGAAGGAAGGGAAGTACAAGTACAGAGCACACTAAAGGAAAAATGAACCTTCAGTATGAAGCCAGCTGATGAACCACTGGCATCTGTGTCTTCAGCCAGTCATCATCTTAGATGAAATTATGTTTGTTCCTAAGTAGCTCCTACTCCACTGTACCCTTTATAAGTTTGTCCATCAGCTGATGAGGTTTCTCAGTTCTGTCCGGTGTATCCAAAAGTGGAGAAACAGCTGGAAACTGCTGCAGCATCTGGCAAGCATCTGTGACATAAATTCCTAGAGGATTTTCAGGTGATAGCCAATGTGGCTATAATTTATTATAGGCTGACATGTTTTTGAGATTGTTTTTAATATCCCAAGTCTGACACTCTTCAGAATCTTTATGCTGCATGCTTGTGCCTAGGATTGCTTGCTTCTCTGTTTTTGGTTAATCTTACCTACATAAAAGAGAAAATCTCTATAAAACACTGGAGAAGAATCCCAGAACACATGGTTCTGCAGAAAGAAGAGGATCAAGTTCTAGCAATATCCACTTTCTAGACTTGTTAGTATTTCAAAAATGCTAGTAAAAATATAGTTTTTTTCTGCAATTATCTGCTTCCTTCAGGGTTGCATGTTTGATAGTCACTTGAGGAACATGTTTATATTATGTCCTGAAGGACCAAACTGGCTACTACAGTATTTCCATGTGATAGCAACTGTAAGTCTATTTGAGTAGAAGAAGAGTACAAAAATTTTTTTTTAAAGGTGGAAGCAGAAAAAATACAACTCGCTTTCGTAAAACATTTAATATGGTAGCAATAGGTAAATGATGACAAATTACAATGTAACTTCAGTCTGGATTTAAGGCCTGAATCTGAACTTCAGAAACATCATTTCCCCATGCCATTGTACACTTGGTGGCCATTAAAGCTTGCACAGACTGAGCACTCCATTTCTATTTCTCATAGATTTACACACACTTTGCTAAGGTAAAAAGATGCATGAGATGGAAGAAGAATGAGGCCACAGCTTTGGTGTTGGTATTTGCCTATGTACTGAGGGATTTGTTCAAAGGCTGCTTGGTTGAAAAGACAGGTATCAATCCAAATCAGTCCAGTGGGGAAACTTTTAATCATGGCTCCCACTGAACAAAACAGCAATACCATTGGGAATGACAAATTTGAATAAGTAAGGAGAGATGGCAAGAAAAGACTGAAAAGGGAGCAGTAAATGGAACAGCACACAGCAGGGACTGTGTGTCTTTGAACAACAAAGGACTGGAAATTACAAACTGAAAAATGGAGCCCAGTTTTCAGCAACCCCAGAAAATAATGTGCTAAGCATTTAGCACTCAGAGGTCCACAAAAACAGGATACAAATTCTCAGCATTATAAAAACTCTTAGGATTTAGTAAAAAAAAAAAAAAAAAAAGGAAAAAAAGGGGGGAATAAAAAACAACCCAACCCACAAGGACTCTCAAGTACTATAATCTGCCCAGAAGGAGAAAATTGGCATCACCAGTGTTCTGGGGCATGCACAATTGCAACGGATTTGTGGGACGAATTCGCTTAGATCATCTCAGGAGGTGATCCATATCCCATGCTACAGAGAAAAGCAAAGAAGGAGACCAAGAAGATAGAGGATGACAAAGCATCTCTAGGACATGTAGGACTGTGGACGTCTCGTACCCACCTTTCTTTCCGTATCACAATGCACACAAGGAATGATCAGACTTTAAAAATGTATATAAAGGCCCATTCCAAATGCTCGAGCTGAAACATCAGGGTAGAGAGAAGCAGGAAGAGTCAGGTCAGGCACAACGCCACATCTCCCATGATTTAGGAGCTTTACAATGTAGTATTTGATTGAATCTTTACCAATAGGTTTCATCCTAAACTTGAGATTCATGCACATCTCCTGGTTTAACTAGAAAAGTAGGCAGGAAGGGGTTTAAGTCCAAGTTCAAGAAGCTTACTTAACCTCTGACTTATGAGAAATTTAAGACTTTTTTATCCTGATATTCCTATCTTTCTTCCTGTATTCCAGCTATCACACATACCTGGTGGTTCACAGAATCACGGAATTATTTGGGTTGGAAGAGATCTTAAAGATCATCTAGTTCCAGCTCTCTGCCATGGGCAGGGACACCTTCCACTAAATCAGGTTATCTTCATGTTTTCCTCTTTTGAAGTATTTACAATATTTCCAAATCAAAGCACTCAAAAAATCATGAGCTGGGCCCTGTTTCTGAACTGGTATATTATTTTAGGTGTAAATATTTCTACAGCCAATAGAGACAGAAATTTCAGCAATAAAACTGGAATTTTCATGCAGTCCCTTGCTTCTAGGAGCTGGAGTTGCTAAGTAAGTAACATATTTTGAAAGCATTTATAAAATCACTGTCAAATGCCTAGAGAATAAACCCAGAATAATACTATTGTGTTAGACCCTAGCACACATCTTAGCAAAACCTGGCAATTTGAGTTGAGGGAAACCTCTTTCTCTACCAGCAAAATTTCCCTCAATTAAACCAACTCTAACTACAGTTTGGTTTTCTCCTGTGAAGCAAAAGCTCTTCTAGAAGAGAACTGAATCAGCTCCTGTGTACTTCAGAGTACTTATGACTTACATCAGTGCAAAAGGAGAATCAGGACACTTCAGGCTATTCTTCCTATAGCTCTGTAGCAACCGAGGACAGTTTAGAGGGATTGACTAGACTTTCAAAATGGTGTATTAAAGGAGACAGTTTAGGCTACCAAAATTAAAGTAATTAATCATTTCAGAGGTAATTCTCTTCATTTAGCCTGTTTGTTAACTGTTTGGCCTTCGCAGACTATAAACTCAAAGTCTGCAAGCTGTTGCAGTCCCTGGAGCTTGATTCTGTGTTGAATAAACCAGAAAAATAAACCATGGACAGAGATTGATGCAGCATCAGGAATCCTTCCTGTATTTTATTCACCCTACTTTTACTCAGCCATGATGCCCCAAAACTGCCTGATGAAGTAGAAGTGTCAGGACACAACAGAAGTCCCATCCCACTGCACTCTCCAATGACTTCCCCATAGCTACAGAGTCAAGACTGTATATAAAAATGGTTCCTCTTTTTTGAACAAAAATGGCTTCTCAATTTAGATCACAAACATGTCTTTGATTCATCTTCTTCCTTTCTTGAAATCTCCCAGGCAGAGGGTCTGAAAACGTGAGCCATTCCTAATAGTAAATTTAATTTTTCCCAATCCTACCCCACAGAAAATCCATTGAATACCACGGGGCTAAACAAGGGTGGACTTCGTCCTACCTTTCTGCTACAGATAGCATTTTACTGTCATTAAGGGAATAAAATAATCATAAGAGCATAATGACAGCATGTGTTTTGCTGGCTGCTGTTCTTCACGTGGGGCAATCACTGGCAATTCTCAGATTTAATCTCTCCCCTTCCCAAGCCATGCAGTTGATTACTGCTCTCATTCCCAGTTAAAAATCCTTGATCAGCGTAAAGCACATAAAGGAGTCTATGACCCCAGCTAAGGGAACCACAAGAGATGACATTTGGTTCTTTGAGAGAGGAGTAGATAAAAAGGAAAAATGACAGCTGGAGTCAGGAGGAGCTAGTTAGTGGATTGCAGGCCCAGGAGGGTGCAGGGTGGGGGCCCACGAAAGAGAAACAATAAGAGACTGCAGCCAGACTGTTTCCTCTCCTTCCCTAGGTCTCCTTTGAGTCTGTAAGAATGACTGCAGCAGATGTCAGGACCCATGGGGATTACTCCTTTCGCTTTCTTGTTTCTTAAAAAAAAGGTAACCTAGAAAATAGAAGAAATATTGGAGAAAAATGAAAAATGAACCAGTATCTCTGCTTTGACATGTGGGAATGAATACAAAGGTGAGCACCACCTTGTAATGACCTGTGGTATGTAAATACACTTAAGCCAGCAGGAGGAATTTTTCTGGGTCTGGTCCAACAGGGGCAAACATTTACAGGATCTGACGGGGATTAACCTGTAGTTGCCACTTCAGGAGACAAAGGGAAAATACAATAAGCAAGCACAAGGCAAGCAGCAGTTGTGAGGAACATCCCTGTGCTTCTCCAACACACACAACACAGCCAGAGCTGGCTTGCAAACACACTTGGCAAGCACATTTGTTCTGGGAACATCCCCAGAAAGCACTCTGTATGTGTGTGTGGATGCATGTGTGCTCACACAGGGGTGTGTGTCTCACCATGCTACACCGAACACAAGAGATCTCATCTGATTCTGAAACATCAAATCTCATTGAACATTCCTCAGAACACCAGGCAGAAACCACCAAATACCAGTCAAAGGCATTTTAGGCCAGATTCACTGCCACTCATGTAATTCCCTTGAAGTCCATGGAATTACACCAGAGAGGAAGAGGCTGGCTGTTTAGTGTTTGTGGCCTGTCAAATTGTGCAGCTGTGTTGGTTCTTATGTTTTGGAGACACAGGTCTACAAATTATCATTACGAGAGGTTAGTTTTTCTTTTAAAAAGATCACATTCTCAGGGCACAGGAAGACATCCCCTTCCATTCACTAAGTCCATTTTACTCCATTCCATACACCCACAGATGGGCACCATGCTTTTTCAGATTTGCAAATATATAAATGTGCACATACACTGATGATTGTAAAAGGTTCACAGTGGAAGTCAATTCCTATCACAGAACAACCTAGTAATGACAGTGTTGGACAAGCCTTCAGATCTTTCCAAGATTCATGTAAGGCATTTTAAAAGAGACATTCAAGTGAAAACTGAGTGGTTTGGCTTTGTGCACCAGGAACAAGAGGAAGTCCAGGAACTGCCGAAGAGGAGACCAAGTTCTGACCTCTGAACATACTTGTCCACATATAGAAGGGAAGCTGCAGGCACTCAAGGCACACTCATTGCTAGCAGAGGGGGTTTAATCCAGATTTTTCCAAAACCTGTAATTCTTTCCTTTATAACAATAGGTTTCCAAAACACAGTCCTTTGGAGGTTTCCAATTTCATCATTCTGCTAAACCCACTTAAAGAGAAGGAAGTTGTGTGAAATATAAAAAAAACCACTCCACTACTGTTTTACTTTAATGGGCTAGTCAGGAACCATCGCTTCAGACCACTTGTTTGACTCAAAGGCAAAAAGTACTTTACAGCAAAATACACAGCAGCTAATCGTGATGAACCTACTGGCAAAAATACATCACCAGCTCTGAATATTATTTATCTTGGAGGAGGCAACAGTAGAAGAAAGCAACCAATTACACAGCTTCTCCACCAGTTAGGAACCAGCATTCATCTCCTGTGTACCACAACCAAGTTAACTGGGTTCTTCAGCCTCTCCTGAATATTTCTCAAGCACCCAGTAATGCACTCGGCACTGGGTATAGCAAACACAACTGAAGATCCAGCACCAAAACCACCTTATAACACTCAACAGCAGTCTCCCACACGTGCACCTGCAGGGCAAAGATGAATCCTGTTACACAGAAACGTGTGAGCACTCCAAGTCAGGGGCCAAGTTAGTACATGTTTATGCAGGTCTTGTGCAGCAAGGCCCAAATGCAGATTGGAGCCCTTGGGCACAGGGTAGCTTTCTTCTTCTTTGTGAATTTAGGAAAAATCATACAAAATAACAAAAGAGACTCAACTAATAAGGCTTAGGAAAGAATCATATATCTATTTTCTCTGTAAATACCAGCAACTCATTACTTTGGTTTCATGTTATTTTCATCTGAAAGGCAAACCTGTTATGATGGGAATGAGCTCAGCCAAAACCAAAAAAAACCAGGGCACCAGTGTAACTGGAAAAAGACACCAAGAGTCTGAGAAGGGGAAGTGCTCAGCATGCACCATGGGAAGGAAAAAATTAAAATAAAAAAGAAAGACAAGGAAGAACACTAATTAAAAACACAATGTGGATGCAGAACACACAGAGATCCCCCCCGCCTCACCCCTGCCATCCGTATGACAGTGCTGCTTTGTGGAACAGAACAATAGGTACATTATACTAACCTATAATTATCCCAAGAAGAGTGATAGAAAAGTCAAGGCATTAGATGAACATTGGAATATTGGATACAATCCCATAAGAAGCAAGGGGGTGGAGGAGGAGCTTTAAAAAGAGATTGAAACCTTCCCAGCGCAGAACATCAAAGTGGAAATTTCATGTTCTTTTCACATTTATTTGGGTTTTTTCTTTTATTTGATGTGATGATTTAAACACAGTTCCCTTTTTCATGTATTTCTTGGCTTCTTTGTGCTGCAATTGGTTCCAGTACTGTAACATCCCCCTTCAACAGCATGGTGGGTTTGGCACAGGCAGGAGCTCAGCCCAGTGCATGACTGCACCATGTGTGTAAGCAGTAGGAGGTGAGAAAGGTGGATGGAGATGTACGCCAGCTCTGGACAAAGAAAAGCAAGGGGCTGGTGACTCAGGGAATGCATAATCCAGTGTTACCAAGGTGCAAGGCACACAGGCATGCAATACCTGTGCTCCCATTCCAATCAGATAGCAGAGTGAAATACAGGAAGCAGTGGGGCACAACTCTACACCTGTTTAAAACATGCAACTTGCATTCATAGTGTTATGCAATGTTGGGGAAATATTAAAATAAAGACGGAGTTGTGGGGGTTTTTTGCTTCTTTGTTTGTTTTCAAGAGACAGTATGTTGCATAAGACACGCTTTTGACCCAAAGTAACAGAAAAGAGTGGAGTAACCTATCAGTTCTGCAAAATCTGAATGTTTCTTCTTCACATTTTTTTTAATGCAGTAGTAAGTATGACAACCTGCTGTAAACAACTGTATCACTTGGGCCACAGGGTGGACCATGAAGGAGTATGCAAAGAAAGCAGATTAACATAAGCATCTTTTCCTTTGGTCATTCTAGGTGAACTCTGCTCCTCACTGTAGATAGTAATGATTGAGTCCTGCTTCCTCCAGAAAGAATGTCCAATCACTCCAGCACACTGTATCTCCAAATAATGACCAAAAATTTTTTAGAAGTCATAAAAATACCAAAGATCAGACCTCTTGGGATGTTGCCACATGACTTATGCTTAGCTGCAGCCAAACCTGTGTGTTCATGGGGAAACCTCACTGCCTGCAGCATGGCCAGACACACTTCCCATGAGCTACGGGGTGGTTCTGTGCCGCAGCAAGGAAAGACCAATGCAAACAGGTATTAAAGGTATTTACAGCCCTGTAGTGACAGGCTACGTTGCAGGGCAGCATTCTGAGTGCTGTTCTCTAACGGGATTCAGACCTCATTTAGTGTGCAGTGTTGGAAAGGGAATACAGGAGGACCTAATTGACACGAAGCAGGATCCCTCTGACCAGCCAGCTGGTAGTGTTTAACCTCTGTGGGAGAGATTGGAGCTGTAGGCCCAGAAACCACAGCTAAAAGCTGGGCAAGGGCCAAACTTAGCAGGAGCTGCGTGGCACTGCAAGAGTGCAGCAAGCAATCAGCAGCATCTCACCTTTGTGAGAGGAGGAATACAGCTTCCTGATGAGCTAAAAAGACAAAGGAAACTGGAAGGGACTGTTTTGCATTGAGCAAAAAGTTCAGTTTGCCCTGTTCAAGGGAGGAGCTCCCAGGATGGAAAGAACTTGGGACTGGGCCACTGGCTCTAAAGAAGTAAGGTCCTGTCCATGTCCTGTGTGACCATCAGCCCTTTGCCTTTGCAGTTAGGGGACAGCCTGTGAGCCAGCCTGCTGTGAGGGGACATGAGAATGGGGCTGTGCCTGAACCCAGCAGACAGCCTGAAAGCAGCTTTTACACACCAAAAGCCTTGGGAATTGCCTAATTTTGGGGAAAGAAAGTGGGTGTATGCATTCTCTCTGCTTATATCCCCACTTGCAGCCCTGCCTGCAACCACCACCTAAAAGTCAGATCCCATGCTCAAGAAAATAGGAGCTTATTAAGCATTCCCCCACTCACTTTGCTAATGGGTCCCTAATCACCTCTCATTTTTTGCTGTTCCAAATGAGCAGGGAAGGGAATGGAAAGGATGTGATATGTTCCTGTGCTCCATCATGCCTCCCTACATTGAGCAGACAAAAGACAGGAACATCTGCAAGAAAGATAAGCCACTGCCTGTCTCCATTCAGCAGCGTGAGGGCCTCTCTGTTCTTGCTAACAGGTGTTAATACAGGCAATGACCAAGAAGTACTCTCAGTTGCACCAGGTGAAGAAGAAAAAGTCTCCATAACTCCACTGACTCAGGAAGAATGGTTCCTGATGTCACACTTCTGAAGCTGTGAGCAGAATCTGGCATGCAGGCAATTACGGAAGTAAGTTAGAGGAGACAGGAATCATCTAAGACAGCCAAAACAATAGGCATAAATACAGCTTATTTGAAGAGAATCCTGGTCAGGGCAGTGCTGACCCTTTTTTTTTCACTCTAGAACAGATAACCTCAATAATAAAAACCATTTGTATTTGGACACTATGCAATGGAAAACTTGCCCTTGCCATTCATGCTTCTCTCACTACAGACACCCAGCTGATCTCATAGCCCTCCTCCCACTGCCATATCCACAAATCCACAACTAGCCCCACTGAGCAGTGCAGCAACTCGTATTTCATCTGTAACACGGGCTTCATGAGTTTGTAACTCTGCCCATTGAGTCTTGTCAAAAATCTGGAAAGGACACTGGAATGAAATCTATGCAGCTCTCTGGCCTTCTCAGTGATTACAACTACGACACTTAAACCCGCTAATGTGCTAAGCATTTTTTGGCAAAGCTGGTGTGTTACTGAGGTATTTTGAGAGAGGGTAGGAGGTTGAAAAGATGTCTTCCTTGGGGAGGAATAGAAAGAGGGAGACAAAAGTGTAACAAAGCGAATTTCTCAGTAGTCTGATACTCAGCAAACTCCTCAAACTTGCCATAACAAGGGTTACATTTCAAAGATCCAGCAACAGCTTCCCAAGACAAAAATAAACTTGTGTGTTCCTGCCAGGTGGATACACAGGACTGCCTTTTGATTAATGTCTCTTGATTTTCTAGAAGTAGCAGTTTCCCTTCCTCTTATTCTTTTCTGACTTTGGTCAAAGCAATGTCTGGTAGGTTTATCCTCATGCTTTCCATTTGTTTCAGCAGAAATCATTCCATCCCTATATCCTTTTTTGAGTTAAATAAGATGAGAATCCAAGAGGAATCCAACCCAAAAGCACAACAGGCTTTGTTATGTGGAAAACTTTCTGGTCTGAAAGTGCTGACCAACTGCTCATCCTTCTTACTAAGCCAGGGACCTGGGCAGCTTTTACTGAGAAGCATGGTAAGGCACGGGGAGTCCATCAGAGCCCCAGGCAGATGCCACGTCAGGATGCCCCACACCTCTCATCACATCTTCTCTTGTATGAAATTCTGTATTTTTGCTTCTCATCCCCTGTTCCTGCACACATTAGAAACTTGCTCATAGAATGCCACTAGAAAAAGTGCTGTCACAAGTGCAGTCAGGTAACCAATCTGTGGGGAAAAATACTAAAATACTTTTTTCTGCAGTAAGGCCATCTCAGGAAGTAGTTCAAAACAGCAGTAAAAAAGTGTTCTGAGACAGAACTATGACTTAAGTGGATGTTCTTATAAGAACCAGAACATTAAAGAAAAAGTGCTAAACTGTAGAGATAAATAACAGCCAGAAACAAAAGTACACCTAATACTACGGTATTTGACATCCACTCCACTCACACGTGTGTAATGCCGGAAGATGGGAACATCTCTGGAACAAAGGAGGTAGAGGCAGAAAGCCAGGGCTCCCTCAAGTTACACTAGTGAGCAAGACATTTTTGCAAAGTAATACAATTTCATGCTTAAAATTTTGTTATGGCCCATCTATTTGACCAAGGGAAAGTAAAAGTGCATTCGTTATATGAGTGGTAGGTGAATGGAGACAAAAGGTGCCTTCCTTGAGGAAGCTGCTTTGTGGTGGGGATCTCTTTACTCCATTAACGAGAGGTAGGACAAGAGAAAACAGCCTCAGGTTGCACCAGGAGGGGTTTAGGCTGGATATTTGGAAAAAATTTTTCATGAGAAGGGTTATCAAGCACTGGACTAGGCTGCCCAGAGAAGTGGTTGAGTCATGATTCCTGTAGGCATTTAAGCCCTGGCAGGCAGGAGAGCCAACCTTGTCCTGGGTTGCATCGCCAGCCAGTCAAGGAGAGGATTGTCCCATTTTGCTCTGCACTGGTGCAGCCTCACCTTGAATACTATGTGCAGCTTGGGGTACCACAACATAAGAAAGACATTAAGCTCTTAGAGAGCATCCAAAGGAGGGCAACAAAGATGGTAAAGGGCCTTGAGCAGAAGTCATAAGAGAAGCAGCTGAGGTCACTTGGTCTGTTCAGCCTGGAGAAGAGGAGACTGAGGAGAGACCTCATGGCAGTGTACAACTTCCTTGTGAGGGGATGAGGAGGGGGAGACACTCTACACTCTTGTGACCAGTGACATAACCCGAGGAAACAGTCTGAAATTGTGTCAGGGAAGGTTTAGTTTGGATATCAGAAAAAGGTTCTTCACCCCGTCAGGCACAAGAACAGGGTCCCCAGGGAAGTGGTCACTGCACCAAGCCTGACAGAGTTCAAGAAACATTTGTATGATAGTCTCAGGCACATGGTGTGACTCTTGGGGATGGTCTTGTGCAGGGTTTAAGGGTTGAACTTGATGATTCTTGTGGGTCCCTTCCAACTTGGCATATTCTGTGAAAAGATGTGTAGATGTGGAACTTAGGTGTTGGGTTAAAAGTTGGACTCTATCTTAATGGCTTTTTCCAACCTAAATGATTCTATGATTCTATGACAGTCAACATTAAGTTCACGAGGTAGTTTTTGACCTAAGAATATGTTAAAATAATAAAATGTCACATAACTGATTAGTAGCATTGAAAATACACAGAAACAAACTAGAGTCAATCTTCTTGTAAAATCAAGACTTTTTTTTTTTTTTTTTGCTTTAAGCACATTCTAGAGGATATCTTTCTTTGCTCTCTTTAATAGAGACAGATCTAAACACAAATACTGCACATGTGAACTTTTAGTGGGGAAAACCAAGAGTAAGAAAAAAGATGCCTTCTTAGCAGAGCAACAAGGAAGCAAGAGAGTAGCAGGTAGGCCCCTTCTCCAGACCTCTGTGCAACAGTCCCCACTTGAAATAAAACTAACCACTACCTCTTCATGCCCCTCAACATCATCAATAAATTTTTCCTGCTGTCACTGTTGCTTGTTCTTCCCCTTCTGGAGGGTCTGGAGACTAGACAGGGCCTAGGGGTATATACCAAAAGGAAGCAAACAGTAGTAAATTTCACTGTTGAGTTGTTTCAGACAGCATTCTGCTCCTTTTCTCCCAGATGATAGGCTGCTAGATCAATTGCTTTGTACCATCTCCCTGTCATGCAGGTGCAGGTGCTACCTGATATAACCTACTTAAGGGTAGAGTCTCGGTGAAAGACAACACTCTGCCACTTACATGGGGACTAATATACAACACTGGAGGCTGCTGAGCCCTGTGTTTCATCACTGAAGGCTGCAGGTCAGAATGTGCAGCACAAACCCAGTATTACAAAGCTGCAGTCCCAATTTCTGAAGAAAGGTCTGCATCAGGCCAGAGAAACTTGCATACTTCCAGCCAAGTGTAAATGCTGCAAACTTTCTTGGTCAGCACAGGCACCTGGTTACAATCTACAAACACTGTCTATCTCTACAAACCTCCCTTCCTGAGGGCTTTACTGAATTAAACCCCACAGGAGCTTTTTGAGGGACTTATCTGCACTTCTGCTGATAGAGGAGCTAAAGGCACAGGGAGGACATGAACTGTCTCCAAGCACGAGACCTGCTACATTAAACTTCAACACTTGCACTATTTTAATCAACCAGACATGCTTTATCTCCTTCCCTGCCTACTACATGGTCATCCTATGACACAGTCCCACAATCACTTCAAGCCAGCAGTAGCTAACACTGAGCTTAAAACAAATGCCCTCTACCCTTCTCTTGCCACTGTTCCCACCACGTTACTGCTTTCCCCCTTATGCCACCACAAGCTCTCATACAATCACTGAATGTAAAAGAATTATGTAAAAACAGATCAAAATGTTTTAAGTGCAATTGGTTCTCTGGTCTGAATCACTTCCCATCTGGTACAAGAAAAGGCAGCATCAGGTTGGGACATATAGTCAGGAACCGCTAAAGGACAAGACTGCAACACTGGCTTAAACCAATTATGAACCTACACCATCAGTCAGCCAGTCCTACACGTCCTGCACTGATCCGGTCTTTTTTATTTTTTCGTATTTCCAAAGAGATGGAAGCAAGGAGTTTTTAGGAGTTGTCTACGTTGTTTCAGCGTATCTGAAGGATTTTCAGCCTCACCCTCAGAAGTCACTAACTTGGTTTATTCAGTCTCATTTTACTCTGTTAGCACCTTCAAAGTTTCTACCAACTATGCTGCAAAGTAAGTGTGATCATACAGATAATCAAAAGAGGACAAGACAGTTTCCCCAGGAACAGACTATTCTCTGTTAGCATGCCCACTACCTTAGGCTGTCCATGAGCCACAAATTCAACTTTCCCTTCATTTTTTCTCACAGTGCTGTTACTTTACCCCTCTCTTCTCTCATCCTGCACTACCAACCATGTGTACATCCTTCTATCAGCTCTGCCCAGTTTCTCTACTTGGTATGCATGCAAGTTATTAACATGCTTTCAAGAGCAAATACAACAACAAACATGGCAGGATCTCTCATTAGGAGATTACCCTTAACAGAAGTCCAAATGTGGTTCCCTGTTCACCTAGATGATATTGTGAAGATGCAACAATAAAAAAGCCTCCAAAGAAGAACGAGGAAGCCTTTAGTGAGAGCAGCACCTGAGAGACAACATAAAAATTCTTTTCAAATGGATAGTCTGCATGCTACTATAAGCCATCCTGTCAACTGGAAGCACAATTACTCTTCTGCATTTGTCAACATACTAACAAAAAAGCATCTCTCTTTCAAAAAGAACCATCCATAAGAAATAGGCATAACACCAGTGATATTACTCACACTGGATGCACTGTAACATACTATGATGGAGCTTGACTCTGCACATGCTTTTACTTTTTACCCCTTGTCCTTCTTCACACACTACAGAAACCCATTATACTAAATCATAGTGGTGATTCAGAAAGAAACATTTATGAACAGTGTATTCCATTTCAATTAATGTTGCTGCCAGTGCAGACTATGTAGGTAAAATGAGACTTATATAAAAAACAACGAAGGAAAATGCCTTTCTCACATGTCCCCAAAGTGCCACCATGGTACATAGAAAGTCTGTCACTTCCCACTTCATCCCCAAGGCCTCTGACAGAAGTTACCACCCTTGCCACTAGCCAAGGGCCTTGTGCAAGCATTCCCTAACCTTCATCAGCTGAGACAAACTCAAGTAAAGAGATCTACTACTTAAATTATTTGCTTATGCTAATCTAAATTACTTTTTAAAGAGATATCTAAAAGGAGGAGCTTAGTGGCACACCAAGGGGACATTAACTTTCAGCAGAGAGGCAAAGATAAGCTGAAAGGACAACTGCTGCAGCTGCACAACTGCAGCTCAGAGGACATGCATATATTGCCTCGGTCTACAACCATCCAGAGTGATGCAGATAACTACAGAGTCACATGCTCAGTTCAAGTGTAATGAGTTTAGATTTTCATCAAGCTATGATATGTAAACAGTGTGTCTATAAATAAATAAATATGCCTCTCCAATGCTCTTGGTAGCCTCAACAATCTTCTGTCATATGTTAAAACAGACAGAAATTTGCTCCTCCTGGACCAGCTCACACTGCACTCAACACAACCACCAAGTACTCAGTGATGTCTCAAGTACGACACCAGTAGGAGGGTCTCAGAACAACTCCTAACTACCAAAGCCCCACTGACTCAAGAAATAAATCAGAATCTCCTGGGATGCTCTGCAATTTATGGAAAATCCCAGGCAGTACGGAGTGCATAGCGGGTACTTCATGAAGCAACGCCCTGCCCCATTGTTGAATCGAAGCCCAAACTTGATGGTAATGGAACACTGAGTGGATGCCCAAATAGGCTGTAAGGTGAGGCCCTGACAGACCATGATTGCTGGAGATCCTATAGAAATTAGCATATGAGTAAAATGCACACCAGGTGCAGACCATCCTCCACTAAAACTCAGCAGTCAATCTGACCTCATGAAAACAAAAGGCAAACTTATTCCTATAGGGAGAAGGAAGACGAGCTGTGTGATGATTTTGTAATACTCATGCTAGGTTCTCCTGGGAGAAGCACTTGCCTTCTGTTCCATCCACAAGAAAAACCTCTCTACAGCGGGGTAGGAAGGCTGGAAGTCTCTTGTAACAAAGCTTCCAGTAAAAAGAACACAATCAACTTCAAAGTTCACATTCCTATCAAAAGGTTTTTCACCTCCTACTAATGTAAGTCATACTGAAGGTCACTGTACAGAAGACACTAGGAAAAGGAAAGCTAATGCTCCACTGTTTGCCTACACAGCAGTTTTGACAACTCCTTGCTTATGTTTGGATATTGCCATTTTTCACACCTTTCATACAGAAAAAATGAGAAAAAGGCATATGAAAAATAGAAAAAAAAACAATTAAAAAACAAGTATAAGACAAATCTAATGCCTGAGTCTTCTGACTTTGAATTTCATGCTAGTAGTCCTTTTAATGTCTCCAATTCAGAGTACTTTTCCATCTTCATCCTTCAAAACTTGTACAGCCAGAAAAAGACAACATATTTCCATGTTGTAAGCATCCTTATAAATATTTCATAATGTACATAAACTCATACTTGAATAAACCCTATATAGGAAATCCACAACTAAATTTTTAGCCTATAGATATCTGTGAACTAAAATAAACAGCCTCCTCTCAAACACCTGCAATTTGTGGCAGGCACACAAAGCTGGCTAATTGTTTCAGGACTAATTCACTGCTTTGGGAATTTTTATTACAGCTCTCTAACCAGCCACCTTGGAATCTCACTAGCAACTCTTTTCAGTTGTGATTTGGACACAAACTGCCTCATCTGGCACAACTGAACTAAGATTCCACTTGAGCACAGCCCTGTTTTGGGAGAGCTGAAATGTCTGCCTTCCCAGCAGGCTTGCTATCCTGCAAGAGCAATTTCACTCTGTTTTGGCTATTCTACTCCTTTTTATGAGCTGGAATGTGCAAGACATAGAGGAAACTTTTACTTTTCAGAAATTTTTCATCCAAGATGGTTCAATTCTAGTAAAAACTCAAGTTGCTTCTTATTAAATCTGAACTTCGCTATTCTTACTAAAGATTCTTGCATCAGGTTCTCCTTATGTATAGTACAAAAATGAGAATTTTTATAACTGCCTCTGATAATTAATTTGGAACCAATCGAAGAACAAATAAGTGTGCGTGCCACAAACTGTACATGGGAGAAAGACTACAGAAGAAATTAAAGAAATAAAAT
>JAOXXN010000065.1:27649123-27668957 GCA_026770055.1 Myrmophylax atrothorax | reverse complement strand
ACATAGAGTTGTAGTTTATCTCTTAGATGCTAAAGTACCATCAATTGATGCAGGTCAAAATACACCTTGACTATCATATTTTTCTCTACCTGGTTCATAGATAACTATGAAGATCCATTAACAAAAAAAGTTACTGGCAAGTTATACCATCCTTCTGAAGTAAGAAAAGTCCCAGTTCTGAGACACTTAGATCTGTAGTGAAGACTAACAAAATTAGTTTTTCAACCACATTTTGAAATGAAGGGGAGGGGGGGGGAAACCCAGAGTAAATACTTTGAGAGAACTTAACAAAACTTGCATCCTTACATAGTGTCTTGGGAGTAATCCAGTCAACAGTGGTCAGATAATGATGCCATGAGCACCTGTACTACAGTAAGGCTATTTCTTGAGGGCCACATGTGCCAAAAACATTTCTGAAGAGCAAGTTACCTAAGGAGATTGTACCAATTTCTGCTGTGCATGGAAGTCCTCATCCAGCATCAGCAGCAATGGTGATGGTACCACCATAACAGAGGTTATTGACACAGTTTTGTTGAAGGTTTCCAATTTGCATCAAGCAAAAGAAACTGGGTTACCTTAAAAAGCTTAAATTGGTGGTCAGAACTAAACCAACTGATGACACGTAAAATGAAAGCACACAAACTGCTCTGCAAGGAGGCTGTGGCAGCAGTAATCTCTGGAAGCAAGGAAATCACAAACAGCTTAGAATTGCAACATCACTCATCAAAAGGTGTCTATTTCTGGACTAACTACATTGGTTAAAACACATACATGCTCAATACTATGTCTTTCTATATGGCTTGATTTTGCTTTATGTAAGTAATATATTGATTTACTTTAAGTCAACTACTTACCAATTTACTTTCTAGCTAAAAGAATAAGAAGAATCCAGTTATCTCACATATTCAAGGCCTAGTAATGGTGAAGATTGGCAGGACAGCCTGTGGGAAAGCTTCCATTCCTGATAACAATATTGGATGGGCTCATCAGGAAGGAGATTTAATTCAACAGATCTGTAAATCCAGCAACAAGAACCAACTTGAGTTAAATCTATTTAAATGGGGAGAGAAAAAAGTCTACATGGCTACTACAGGCCTGTAATAAAGTGTGTCATGTCATTGGTCCTAATGAAGACCCTGCTCGGATGTGAAAAGTACTTACAGGGCCACAGGGTACAAGATATTCTAATGATAAATCTAATGGTAAATCTTCAAGCCATTACTTTCCAATTTGTTTCTGATGTAATTCTAGTGAAGTAAGAGTTATACCAAAGATGAACTCTCTAGGTAAATATTGTTTGCAGAAAATACTATATTACAGGAACAAAACAAAAACAGAGTAAGAGTCACATCAATATTGGGTATCTTTTCTAGCAGGAAATACAGGGTTGTAGAGAAATTAAAGTGGTAGCTGATCCTAGGAAGAAAATCAAGGTACATGTTAAGACTTTAGCACTTTCTTTGCAGACTATCAGAGTTGTACTTGTATTAGCTAAAAATACTAGGTGGGAACACTCTAACTGAGCTACATACTTGAGAACATGAATTTTTGCCTCTTACAAAAAAAGCAACACCTGCTCCTAAAAGTGACCTGAATGGATCAGTGACTGTTCAGAAGTGACTGAAACAATAGTCAGGCCTGTGTTTTGCATTTGCTTTAATTCCCACAATGGCCATTCTTATCCTTGGCTCAAACATGCTCTGAAGCTTGTGACTGACTCCCTCTTGCTGAAACTCTGGTCTCCCACACATAGGACACCCCAGCCTGGCTTAAAATTTTTACTGACCCCATGATACCTTTTGTTTCAGTGCAGATCCTAAGGATAGTGAACAAAGCTGTTTCTCATGTACACAAGCTCATCATGTGGAGACACAAATTCCCAATCAGTCATCCAGTGCTTTCACCATTATCCTTACAGGACAGTGAATGGCATGGGGTCTTCCAACTGTAGAACCCCAACTTCCCTTCCCTACAATTCTCATGAGTATCTTTATGCTTACAAGAGATGTTCTGAGACTCCTGCCTGAAGCTTTTCCTCACCATTACTTCTTAGATTTCACAAGATACTCACTCAAGGGTTAACGTGTAAATGTGAAGTAATTTGTTTCAATATGTATTTCTTTGGCCAGCCTTGTGCTGTGCCCTGTCATCCAGGAAAGCCACATTAGATCCCCATCCCCGGCTTTTTTGTTGAGTTTTTCTTTCCTCCCTGGAATGACAGACTAATTAAGGAGTGACAGAGACTGTCTCAAAAGAGTCCTGTTCAAATATCAAAGCAACAGATGCAGCAAGACAGACAGACCTTCTTTGCTAGCTGATGTAGCTCTCTCCCAGTGCACCGAGCCACCACTGGCTTGTCACATGACATGAAAGACACTCTGGTTTTCTTTTATCACCTCTCTAAACCAAGACAACTGTGCAAGTTGTAGGAATTAAACCGGTGAAATCCAGGAACAAGAGAAGAATCAGGCCTTTGGTGTTTTAAAGTGAACCTTAAGCAGAGAAAGAAAAAGGAGGGGGAGAAAAGTAATCTCACATGTATCAGAGAGGAATGTTGGCTTTGTTTAGCCAGTGACTTCAGCAAGAATGAAATTAACTTGTGATAGCTGCAAAATAAATTCTAATCCATTGTGCCATTTCTATTGGGCAGTATCAGAGTTTGATGTAACTGGAATACATCACTCTGTACCTCAGGAAGGGCACAGGCCACTTACTAATGAACAAGGGGGTGAGCAGCAGAGTCATGCAGCTCCTTAGAAACAGCCTGCTTCGCTCCCCACCTCCAATCTGAGCTCCAGCTGTACAGAGCGCTTCTTGCCTCTTTCATTTCGGCCATAACCACCACTCAGTACATCATTAGGTCTCCCTCGACCAAACCCAATGCTCTCTACAAAGCCACAGCTACTCTCAAACATTATATTACTGGGATGGCTCAGGCCTTTAAGAATTCACCTGAGATGGGATACAGGAGACTGTGCATAGTACCATCAGAAAAAACACAGGATCACTGTTTGTCCTCTCTCGTAACACAGAACCAGGGTGAGTATTTGCTGAAGGCCATACTGAGGTTAGTTCTGTGTGCACAGTTTCAAAACAAAACTACAACTGCCCATACAAAGAATTTTAAGGATTTTTACTGCTCGGCCTGGCATGGATACAAAGGTGATGAACAAAATGTTGCTCCACAGGCCTCTGTTCCGTACCTTACTGTGGTCATTGCACACTGCATCGTCACACAGTGAAGCTAGACTTTCCACTGAGCCCCTGCCACTGCCCAGAGGTTTCCTGCTTGGTACTATGAGAAGGTGATTTATTTATTGTTATTTTTTTTTAAATTGCTTGAACTGGGTAAAATTTTCAGAAGACTATGTCTTCTCCTTGAGTTACTACACTTGTAAAATGCCACAAGTGGGCATGTCACATTAAGGAGAAATGAAACAGCAAGAGTCTGATGTGAGGAATTTACAATCTAAATTTAACATAGCATAGCAAGGGTGACAAAAAACAGAAACACAGGAGGACACATGCCACAACAACAAGAGCCCACAGGATCTGTTGAGCAGACATAATGAACTTAACGATTCTTTTTCTTGTGTCACTTCATTCCCCACTGCCCCCCCCCCCCTTCATAATATTTAAATCTGTAGACAGTGAACTCAGTCTTCCTTACCTCTCAGCAAAGCAAATGGCAACATTTCAAATTACTTCAGTAGCATCAGGATTTGGCTTCATATCTGGCATAAAAGACCAGGGTGGAGAACAGCAAAGGAAGGCTAGCCTAAAAGGAGTAGATTTTATGAGTGGTTTGGAGGGAGTGTTGGAGAGGCATTGTTATATGATATGCAAAAATGCGTGGACACATTTATGGCAGGAGAGTGCTGGAGCTCAATTAGGAGAAAAGCTGGCACAAGAAATAAACCTTCAGATAAGGAGGTGAAATTCCATTCCTGATTTCACCTGTATAAAACTGCTGACTTAATTGCAAAGAGGAAAGAATATGGTTGAAAAGAATCAGGAAGGCTGGGAGAAAGCAATGCAGTACACTGAAGACAGGGATGTGTTGCTAAGAGTCAGAGAACAAGTCCAAAAACATCACAGGGAGTCTGTGCAGTGTGGACATGAGACATTGGCAGCCCAGGGGAGAGGAAGAAGTGTTTAAGCAATCATCCTGTTGCACTTGTATAATACAAGACAGGGGAAGGTCCAAAGGAAGAGAAAAGGGGCACTAAAGAATGGGCTAACTAAAAATGGCAATTAGTGGTGCTTTACCATCTGAATTCAAACAGAAAGCAATAGAATGACCTATGTTGTATGTAAAGAGTCAGCATATCTGCTTGAAAAAAATGTAAGTACAATCAAAATGGAAGGATGTTTACAAAGAGAAACATGTGGTAGGTGGATGTCTGTAGGAATGCAAAATAATATAACTTACAACAGTAATGAAAAGCAATATTCCCCAAGCTGCAGGGAGTTTCAAACCAAAATCTTTGGGGCAGGTTCGAAGGGGAGGTGGAAGCACACAGCAAAAAGAAACATAATCCTAACAGGATCTTAAAAGTCATAAACAAAAGACAATAATCAACTGTATGTTCTCTTCTCCAAAAATACCACAGGGAGTTTCTGTGATACAGTAGAGGCATCAGGGGAGAGACCTCAGCTGCATCAAGAGCCACCACGGGAATTCGCACCATCTGCTCCCCAAAGCAGAGAAGGAGGGGAAAGGGGAAGGGATGGGCAACGCACGCAGAAACTTGGTAAGAAAACACATCTCTACCCTGCAGAACTGCTTGCAGAAAGTTAGCAGCACCACTGAGGGACAAAGTAGGCAAGCAAATATTTTGTAGAATCACAGAATGGTTTGAGTTGGAAGGGACCTTAAAGACCATCTAGTTCCAACTCCCCTGCCATGGGCAGGGAGCATCAGTCACATATAGATCCTAAAAGTAAAATAAAATGTATATGGTGGTGGTACAGAATAAAGGAGAATGATCCCATTTCTTTCCTTGTATACCCCGGTACCCATCCAGCGAAGTCCATAAGGTGACCAAGATTTACAACAGTTGTGAGGATCTGGTCCAATCAGTTCATTTTTTTGCATTGCTGCATTATGAATTTGGCAGAGTAAATTCCAGGAAGGGTCCTGTCACCATTACTTTATTTGGAATCAGCAGCACTAGTACAGAGGTTCCCCAGTTGGTGTAGACATGGTGTTTACACCAGAAAAGGAGAACCTGTAGAGGTCAAGATTTGTTTAATGGAAAGAACACAACTCTCCGCACACACAGCCAAATGTTATTAGTCTCATTTAGCTGAGGAGTTCCAGAATTGCTGATGAGAGCAAGATGCCCCAAAATACTGGTCTTGCTTACCTGAGCAGCCTCACTGACTTCATCCTTACTGCAGATGCTATCTACAGATAGCAAATAACTCATGGTAATGGTTGATGTGCCCAGTGCTGGGCTCCCAACTTCCATACAGGAGCTGTGGCATTCTGTGTTATTGAGCAGTGGACAGCCAAGTATTTTTGTGTGCAATTTAAGTGGCTGTAGCGTTTTAGGATGGTTAGCATCTCCTGATAGACCAAGGAAAAGAAACATGAAGAAGTTATAGGCCTGTAAAAGGAGCTGTTTATTTAGTCCTCTGAAAATCTTCTCTAAGTATCTAATTAAAATATATATCCTTTCATATATGTCCTGGGAGGCACAAAAGCCTGCATAGATCAAAGCCTGATTCAGCTTAACACAGATTATGTGAAAGGCCCAGAAGGCATCAAATGTCAGAAAGAACTTTGTTTTCAAAAAGCATGGTGGACCTGCACAAAATCTCAGCTTGGTCATTCTTCCTATTTGAGAGTAACAAAGTAATAATTTTAACTAGATCTCAGCTTCAAGAGAAAGCCTTGATCTACTAAGGCTGGATCCAATAGCACATGTATGCATCTGAGCATGCACACCAACTGAACAGTGCATGGAGCCCAGACTGGGATCTCCCAGCAGGGGAGCACTGTTAAACCACCAATTTCCCACTTTAATCCCAGCCAGTTATTCAACTGGATTTGTAGTCTTCTTCTTTTCATAGAATTATAGAATGGTTTGGATTGGAAGGGACCTTAAAAATCATCTTATTCCAATGCCTTTACCATGTGCAGGGACACCTTCCACTAGACCAGGTTGCTCCAAGCCCCATCCAACCTGGCCTTGAACACTTTCAGGAATGGGGCATTTACAACTTCCCTGGGCAACCTGTTCCAGCATCTCACCACCCTCACAGTGAAGTATTTGTTCCCAGCATCTAATATAAACCTGTCCTCTGTCAGTTTAAAGCCATTTCCCCTTGTCCTATCACTCTATGCCCTTGTAAAAAGTCCCTCTCCAGCCATCCTGTAAGTCCCCTTTAGGACTGGAAGGTGCTATAAGGTCTCCCTGGTGTCTTCCCTTCTTTAGAGTGAATAAGCCCATCTCTCTCTGTCTGTCTTCATAGGAGAGATGCTATGTTTTCTTCATTGAGAAAACACTCTTCCAAGTCAAAGCTCTATACAAGGCATTTAAACTATTAACACATGTTATCAGATCAAGGTAAACTCTAAGTTTCAACCAAGGGATCTACATAATGGTTCACATGCCAAAAAAACCTTAATCCTACAGAGTTAACAAGGGAAGGTCCTCGGGCAGAGTCAGGAAATTGAAGCATACCAACTGCTTTTCTCTGTCTACTTCATATCTCACACAAAACAAAGGATCACAAGTTAAGAAACAAAGAGATAGATGACACTGGTCACTTGAGTAACTAGAGAATGAAACTCTGCAGGTCCTCATGTTTGGGGTTACTCTGAAACACTTCAAAAGCAGTTATGAAATCGTGCTAAATGTAAAGAAATGCCAGAAAGGAAACTCAAGACTCGCCCCAGTTTTCGAGGGTGGCCCCAAGGGGAGAGAGCCCAGGCACTTCTAAGAGAGTAGGGTACTAGTGCTACAATTCAAGGCTATCTTTAGCTCCAGCAAACTGAGAACTATTTGCTGGTTATCAGAAGAGTGCATGCATAAATGAGAGAAACAGGATGTGGCAAAACGACCAGAATCATTTAGATTTTATTCTGAATCAAGACTCTGCCAGCCTACATGCCATATATGGAACATTTCCCCTGCAGGTGCAAGAGGTTTCTGTAGGATTTGCTCTTGCATGTAGTATCCCACAGACTAATATTTTAATAGATACAAGCGTTGATTAGTTGAATTTTTTTTCTGGTGTGGGGGGCAGGGAGGAGAAAAGGAAGAGGAGGTGGAGAAAGAGAGATGTAAGCTGCAGGTTTGGGAGGGTTCTTTCCCTTTCAGAGGCCCAGCCGTATAAACCACATGTAGCAATATAACAAACTACCTGGTCAAACCATAAACAAGTTAAAGAAAGAGTGTGAGGGAGAAAGACATGAGACATTTCACAAGGGAATAGTCTATTCTCAAACAGCAATGGGAGAATTGATTTTCATGACAGCAGATAAAGCTCAGCAGATAAAACAGGATACTGTTTGATCTGCCCAACAGAAAACACCAGCTGTAACGGTGGCCTACCTGAAGGAGCAGGGATCAGGCTGGGAGAGCAGAAGCCAAACAAGTGCCATTCCAAGAGCACGCTGCAAAAGCACCAAGGGAGGAGACCCAAACTGCCCCTCCAGAAGGCACAAGGGCATTATTCACTCTACATCAACAGCAGTTCCCCATTTCAGCCTCCACAGTGAGTCTAACCTTTAACAGCCACTCTGAAAACTAAGTTGCACACAAGGAAGTATATGCATTTTTAAGAGAACGTTGTCAGCAGGAAAAGTACATTAATCATTTGTTTAGATACAACTGTAAAAAAGAGAAAAGGCTGTCTTCTGAGTGCCCACAGGTTGCCCTCTGTCCTGCCAAGCCCATCTAAAGGCTCTACTCCCAAGACTACCGAGAAGCTTCAACAAGCCCAGACCCTATGATAAAGATGTAGCTGATCTGTTGATTCATGAAAGGTTTATCAGAAGACAGTTGTTCTCTGACCTGTCATGGTCTCTCTATGACCAACTCTCTGTCCCCTATACAGTCTTCAGTTTAGTTTTTCTTCATTCACTCATCTGGGTTTGGAAATGCCCCATTAATTGATATCTCATTTTGGTGCCTTTTGTACAGAATATTGAATCTGGGCAAGAAATCCCTGACTATGGAGGAGACTGATTTATGTGCGAGGACTGAGGAAAGAGAGGAAGAGGATAAATACTGCTGGTCCTCATTTGCCTGGCCACAAGCCAGACTGGTCTACAGTGCAAAACTGACCTACACAGATAGCTCAATGTGTGACCTTGTATTAGCCATTCAACTTCCTTGCATTTTTGATTACCAGTCATAAAATGGGGCAAAACCAGGCACTTTTCCTGAAAAAAACCAAACAAGCTTGCTTCCAAACCAGGTGAACAAGTTATGGAAAGTTAAATATATTCTGGCAAACATGGAAGAGGTTTGCTTTGTTCCAGTTTGGGATAGAGTGTCATCATAGAAAACACAGGCCAGCCAATAAAATCTGCAACTTCATGGAACTTTATAAGGAAGAATTCATTTTTACACGCCTAGTGTGTAGTCAGTCAATCCATAGACAGGAATGGTCAAGTGCCTACGTTGAGTCTCAGAAGCAATCAGTAGTTCTCAACTCACTTGCAACATCACCAAAAGTGTAAAGCAGCTCTTACAGGTTTCCACCAATTGATTTCATGTTTTTTGCAATGTGGTGTTCTTCCTCAAAATTCCACTCCAGAGTCATATGATTTACGCAACTGTAGCTTTCATAGATACAAAAGTGTTTCTAACTCTTGGTTCTGCAGGAAATACCTTGGACTTGTAACCAAAAGGCTCAAAACCCAAAATGTAAAGACAGGCATTCAAAAAGGCACCATTAAAAAGAAACCCCAAACATGTTTTTTAACCTTCCTAAAGGGAAGGATCTGTCTGGGTCACAATTTCCAGATAAGTAATACTGCAACCCTACACAATGGATCTGAACATGAGCCAGCAGTGTGCCCAGGTGTCCAAGAAGGTCAATGGCATCCTGGCTTGTATCAAAAATAGTGTGGCCAGCAGGACCAAGGCAGTGATTGTCCCCCTATACTTGGCACTGGTGAGGCCACACCTTGAATCCTGTGTTTATGTTTGGGCCCCTCACTACAAGAAAGACATTGAGGTGCTGGAGAAGGGCAACAGGGCTGGTGAAGGATTTAGAGAGCAAGTCATATGAGGAGAGGCTGAGGGAACTGGCATTGTTTAGCCAGGAGAAAAGGAGGCTCAAGGGAGACCTCATTGCTTTCTACAACTACTTGAAAGGAGGGTGTAGCTGGGGTGGTTTGGCCTCTTTTCCCTGGCAACTAGCAAAAGGACAAGAAGACATAGCCTCAAGCTGCGTTAGGGGAGGTTCAGGTTCGATATGAAGAAGAATTTCTCCATGGAAAAGGTTGTCAGGCACTGGAACAGACTTCCCAGGGAGGTAGTGGAGTCACCATCCCTGGAGGTGTTCAGGAAGTGACTGGACATGGCACTCAGTGCCATGGTCTAGTTAGACAAGGAGGTGATTGGTGTGATTGGACTCGATGACCTTAGACGTCTTCTCTGACCTTAATGATTGAGTGATTCTATAAGCAGCAGTAGTCCTGGTTATAATAAAGGCTTCTGATTTGTTCAACATAGCACAGACATTCAAAGAACTATGATTAAAACTTCCTGGATTCACATTTCTCATTTACGAAATCTGCAACATTATTTTCTAACCTCTGGTGATCTGGAGGAGATTTGTTGCCCTCTGACAAAAAAGCACAAGAATCTAAAATCTTTAGCAAAGTGTATAAACTGACAATACATTTTTTAAAAGTATTCAAGTAAATTATAGTACTTCACTTGGATTTTAACCTTTTGGGTCTTGGGAATTATTAAGTAATTTCCATTTTAAAAGAAATACATCAGAAAATATCAAAATGGAATGTTCATACATGTTCTAAAACTTTTCTGAAGAACAACTCCAACTCTCTGATTTAGGAAATTAATCAAAAATCAACTGTGTTCTGCAGACTAGATTGGTTTTGATGAATCAGCATATCCCACTCCAAAACATTCAGTGAAAACACTCCTCAGTCTTCATAGTTTTCAAATAACTGCCCCAGAAACTCCCTGCTCGCTCTACCCACCTCACGAGCACACAGCATTCTGTCCTTGAGCAAAACTTAAAGAGAGTTCAGGTAACTCTTTCTTCAATAAAAAGGTCCAGTCCTGCATTTATATAAGTCTTAGATATTCTCTGATTATAGACAAGTGAATATCTGAACATCTAAAATTTTAAGTTAAAGAATAAAGCACTATTGCCTTGAGGAATTCCATTTCTCTTCAAGGTATCCGAAGAAAGAAAGATAAAAATACATGTGAAATCCAGAGAAGGAGGAAGCTGCCCTAGTAAAAGACTCTATCTTCAACCACACCTTTCATTTCTTTGCACTTCTTGTCTGTCTGTCCAAGATCAGTAATACCCCTGAACTGAAACAAAGTCCACACTGCTCTATTAAACATCTGTTGTAGAGCTAGAGCTACCAAAATTCGTCTCTGCCTTTTCCACACACAGCTCTTTGTGACAGTGCCCTCCTCTTACATGGACAGTACACGTAAGTGTAGCATTTGTAAACTGGGGGGTGAGGTGTTTTGGTTTAGTTTCCTGGGGACAAGTAGGCACATCACTGGAAACACCAAACACCATTAGAACTGCCTCCCTTGGAGATAAGCCATAGGCTTAAAAGGGTTGTGGAGCATAAAGTATCTTCTCATTCCTTTGAATGAAGGAGCCCTTGATCTTTTTAAGGCAAGGTGAGGGAGTCTTGTAAGATCTTGCCTTTAAGCATGCTGTAGATAAAGCAAAGAACCTGCAACCACCAAAATATAAGGAGAAGTACTTCTTTTCCTCCTTCATCACCTCCTACTTTTCCTAAAGTTAATATCTCAGTAAATGTCAACTCCCACGAAACATGTAATTTAACTTTAGCACAAGACTTATCCTCCACCTTTCAAATCTCAGAACTCCTTTGTGAATCCACTACTGGTCAGGTGCCCTCAGCAGACTGTGTACCCAAGTCCGTTGTGTGCATACATGTACACATAAACACATAGATGCAATATCAGGTGATCACGAGAAGCAATCTCAGGTCCTCATGATGCACACGATAATTACAGGTTGTCTCTCAATAGGCCCTTTTAAGGCTTTTTACAAGTATGCATCAACTAACCCTTAAACACTCCTTTAGTGCATGTGAGGTTTATTGTTCTCCTTATATAGGAAATGAAACTGAGTTGCTGAGTAGTTAAATAACCTGTCCAAGGACACGAAGGATGCAAGAAATGCGAGTTGGTTTTTCTGACTCATGATGCCTGAAATCTAACTGCTAGGCCTGCTTCTCATTCTGGTTTCTCCAGGCAGATTGCAGAGTTCATTAACATTTTCAAGAAACACATAGTCTGAATTGTCAAGAGGATTTTCCTGCCCAACTTGACTAGACAGAGAAGAGGAAAGAGGCTCTTCTTTTATATACATATATCTCAGCCTCAATTTTCCTGTCCTAGTGGTATTCTCTGAGTTCAAGGAGAAAGAGATACAGGTTGCTAAGCTTTTTGGAGCCTCAACTTAGCAAAGGAGAGGTGTCCTCTTACAGCTTCAGGTGTTCAGTGATAAGTGGAGAGTTTCATGCTAGTCAGGTGAGAGGGTCAAAGGTTCTGTTTCTGTTTAAAAGCCTTGCTTTAACAGAAAATGGGAACATCTGGGCAACATGTTCAAAAACTGACCTAAGTGGGATAGAGAAAGGTGAAGGGAAGCATGGTGAGGATTTCATAAAGTTAGGAGTTCATGAAGTTTCAGATTAGAAGCTCCAGGCAGAAGCCATTTTCATGGCATTGCTACCTCCAGTGTATCCACCTCGACTATTACTCTGTAGCTGTACCCTTTCTTTCTGGGATTATGTTTTTCTTTGGTTATGACTTTTTTATTTCTCTGTACAGTACATTTCTTCCAAGGATAACTGTTTTATATTCATCTTGCCACTTCAGAATGCATGATCAAAAATGACAAAATACCACATCCTATCCCACGCAAAACCTACTCCTTCCAGCACACACTCAAAGTGTATCTATTGACACAGTGCAGTGCCAAGAAATCAACAAAAGTGGAGTCTACATTTTTGAGAAATGAAAATCTAACAAAATTAAACACATAGCACATGTTCTTTTATCTAAGGGAAGGGTATGAAGCAAGTAATATTAGTTTGTTCCCAAACTGTAAGATTTGCAAAAACTCCAATTTTTTGCCCATTAAATGTCTCTCCAGAGCATATTATAAAATCTCCAAACCAAACACTTGTGGCCTAGACAGTCTTAATTTACCCTACTCTAAAATACAGTTTAGGAAAAAAATTCTTTCTTGAAAATGTGTATGCCATGCACCATAAATAATGGCCACTGGAGGTAAAATAGGTTGTAAGTAAACACGGTTGTGCTCCACACGGAGAATGGAGTTGCAAGGACTTTCCCCCACTGCTTCTCACATCCATGAACAGTAAAACAGTCACTCCAAGGCAATGCTTCTGGTGGTAAGGAGAGAGAAGGGGAGAAGAATGAGCTAAATTCCTTTAATGTGTGTCATCTGAAAGAGGTTACCTCTTTAAAGCTGCGGAAAGCTGAAAGAAGCTTTTCACACTGCTAGTGCCAGGGCACAAAACTGTTACCAAGCCTTTCCATCAAGGTTTTGTGTGTCTCCATTACAATAGAAGAGACCAAGAAACTTTTCAGACGTGGCCAATATTTTACCCTACCATCCCTGCTGTCATGTTTGCTCCATTCAGCTTCCTTTCCATAACATATACAGGCTTCCGAAAATTCAGTATGAACAGTGGTTTGCAGCACAAGGCAAAAAAATGCATAATAATTCAAGGATAATTCCAGAGGTCTCCAGTCCAAAGTCTGGCTTAAACTAGGTCAGATCTGAGATCAGACCAGATTTGTCAGAGCTTTGTCCAGTTCATCCTTGAAAACCTCAAAGGATAGAGGTTGCACAACCTCTCTGGGCAGCATCTCTGACTGCTTGACTGTCCTCAGGGTGAAAAAGCTTTTTCTTACAGCCATTCTGAATCTCTTGTTTCAACTTACACTCTTTATGTCTCATCCACAGTGCCATGCAGCACTGTGGAGGGCCTGGCACCATCTCCCTGATGAGTATGGAAAGGCTTTAAGTATGGGAAGGCTTCCCACAAGGCTGTCTCTTCTTCAGCATGAACTTGCCCAGTTCCCTCAGTCACTCCCCACAGGAGGACTCTATTCTAGTGACATTAGACTGTGATTTCTCAGAACATTAAGAAAAAGTTATTTTAATTGGTTTTTTAAATAGTTTCATTTTGTTTCTCATATTCTACATTGTTACATAAAAGAAACTGAAGAGAAGGAATGTCAATAATGCCAACTTTCAGACTCTTGTATTTCCTAGGTTGCACATGAGGGGGAAGCAGCCACCTGTGACAAGGGCCATAGAGAGGGTCTTATGAAATGATGGAGTCAGGTGAATCGGTATCAGGAACATCTCTGTGTGGCTCTTAACAAGCTGTCTCCAAGATGACTGACAGTCATGAGGAATTGTAATATACATATGCATGTAAGATTACATAAATATTATCCAGACAGAGGCATGTTTCTTCATGCTTAACACAAGCATAGGGGACAGCAACTCCTAAATGCTACTTAAATCTTTCTAAAGTCCCAGGCCTCTGAATTCACCTCTCTCTTTGTCTTCTCTCTCTTTCAGTTCCCTAATTTTAAAAACAAGACTATCATTGCATGGCTCCATCACAGGAATTTCTATATAACAACTGGTGTGGTGCTTTGAAGGTGGGAGGTGCTACTCAAGGCATGAAGAGTGGACAGTGAGATGCACCATAACTACACACATTTTTGACTGTGTCTGTGCTGCACACAGAGTCACACTGCAGTGACTAGACATGCAAAATCCTGTCCAGCATGCACTGGATTCAGCATACAGCCTGGTAAGGCTCCTCACTGGCTGCACAATAGTAGTTAACACAGTTCTTGAAAATAGAGCTGCTTTCAGGAAGCAACTCTCCCACCTGTAGTTCCAGTGGATGTAGTGATACTCCCAGTAACATTTAAGCAGTGACTGTGAGAGGGTGTGCTTCCTTATCACCAAGTCTGTAATGAACAAAAGCAAATATAAGGTAGATCGTGGCTCCTTTCTTAAGAAGGTGTGTTAGAATAGTGGCAGCAGAGGAAAAAGTCTCTGAGGCACATCTCCTGGTTTAGCCTTCAGCACAATGTTCAGTGCCAGTTTTGAAGCCCTGTCCTGAACAGGAGACAGAACAAAGCAAGGCAGTAAAGTTATCCACCAAATTTCTACAAGAAATTCTGTAGCAACTTGGACAATTTTGGGGGTGGTTTGGTTTGGTTTGGTTTTCTGCACCTAATAGATGAGCATCAGCCCAAACCATAACTGGAATCTTGGGACCACTGCAACACAGCAAATGCCAGTCTCCTAGAAAACCTTTCCTGACACTGAACAGTTTTATTCCTTCCCCTTGAAGAGGAACAGAGTGATGCCTACACTCCATTTTTATTCCTTGTGATTCAAGGGCTGGGCTTTTCTATCCCTTTGTCTTGTACCTATGATGTGAAAGACAAGAATATGTTTTCCTTGTGTGTGTTACTCACTGCTGTAAAATGGAGAGTGCAGGGGTGAAACAGTCATTTAAGACAACATGAAAGAGTCGATTCTTAAGCCAATGTTTTGTGTATCAACAGAATCTGAGGCCCAACTCACCCCTCTCGGCACACCTTGTGCTGTTGTTAACACCTGGTCAAAATATGACAGGTTTCAAACTGAGTATTTTCCACGCTCTTTTGGTCAATGAAGTACCATATTAGGAAAACAACAGAGGCTGAAGATCACTTACTGAATTCTAACTTATACTGATCACTTCAGAAAACAAAAATACACAAAATATGGAACTATACAAATTACTCTAACATAGATAGGTGGATGGTAAAAGTGGAGTTGTATTTAATGATAAAGTATGCTGAGAGCTGTTGTTGGGCATTTATGACTAAATGCTTCCAGATCACACAAATCCTGCAGGATCTTCTGGAGAAAGTCTGTCTGAGAGAAACAGGGAGGGAAAAGTGATCAGGTCAGTTTAGCTGTTCACGTGCAGGCAGGCCCCAAGGGAATTACTTTCACAGGCTTCCCCTTGAGAACCATCGGCCAGGCTCAGTGGGCACAGAATCTGTCCTGTATCCTTGAGCAAAATACATGAGATTACATTTCTCAGTCTCTACCAGCTCCCAAGAGAAGGAAGTGGGAGTGGGAATAGCACTGGAGAGGGAATCTGTTAAAGCAAACAGCACCTCTGAAGACAGCATATACTGTCTCTTTAGCCTAAACAATTTGGCTCTCATGATAAAGCTTCCACTGAAGACCCCTAGAAGACACTAAAAGTCCAGCTTCTAAAAACATTGCCAGAATAAGATTCTGGATAAGGCATGTAACAGGTCTGATCTGGCATGGTAAATCCTGCTTAGCAATCCAAGGGTTAAGTCTATGAGCCAGAGCTAAAGGCTCTTTGCTTCTGCTTCCTCACAGAGCTGGAACCCACAAAGCTTCAGCATGAGAGCTTGTGCCCACGTTGCAATGCACTGGTGCAGAGGTATCCCTGGCACTACCTCTTGCTCTTCCCTGCAAGGCAACCACCATATTTCCTGCCCCCGTTCTTCAGTGGGAGGAGTAGAAAGAAAAGGGATTTCCTGCTTTTACTAGTGGGAGGAAAAGCAACCAGGTGCCCTAAGCTGTGCTACCCATTTAGTCTATAAAACCCCAAATGTGCAGAAGGGTCTCTGCCTCACACCTCCCATCAGGAACAGGAAGATAATTATCACCAGCTTTGGCACCTGCTGCTGAAGCTGTTTTATTCTCTTTTGCCACAAGAGCCCTCTCACTGTTACCACTGCACCCCTTCCCAAACTCTCCCTTCCCACTTTTTTGCATAGGGTCTGGAAAAGAACTCTTCCTGTTGTTCTTCCAGATTTGAGCCTACTCATCCAAAATCCCAGCATTACGCCCAAGGATACCACACCTGGCCTGACAAGTTATCCTCTCCAAGGACCACTATGGGTAGCTAATTGTTCTCATGTTCTTCATTTGCTAAGGTATGACCATCCCAGTAGTTTGCAGGGATGAGGACCAGTGATAGCTGCCAGCTGGAAGTTCTTGGGTCAAAAACTGCTCAATTAGTGCAACAAAATCACAGCCTAGTGGGAGCTACTTACAATGCTGATTTATAGTTAATAGTAATTTTCAAAAGAACTAATTAAATGTCTTTAATTTGTATTACAGTCTTTCTTTTTGTGTCTTCATTTCCTTCTTGGTCTACAAAACCTCTTTTCATACCTTACCATGTCTCTACCATGTTTCCTATTCATTCTCCAATGTCCTTTGCAAGGCGCTTCCCTGAGCAGAGCCTTCTTTAACCAGCCCTGCTCCAAAAAACACTTCTGCCTTAGAATCCAGGCACTTGTCTTCTCCAAGTCTTCTTGTGTCACCACTCCCTGCAGCCAGCCTTTAGATTTGTTTACACACTCTCCACAGGACTTTAAATTTTGCCCCCACCAACACTATTTTATTCTTCTTTAGTATATGAGGAGAGCACTGACACATGAACTTACATTTTGGAAGAGTCCCTATTATAATTTCAGGGAAACCAAGAGATTCGTGAGGAAAAAAAGCCTGTACTCCCCCTATCCCACAGGAATACCAGTTTCTTCAAATGAAAAAGCTGCAAACGTTTTAAAGGATTGGATGCCTTCATATCTGTGGTCCTTTTCTTTGAATTATTCTCAAAGCAAAGTAGCACACACATGTATGCACACACATTTTCCTTCCAATCCTTCCCTCAGTCCTGACCTCTTGCCCTGCTTCAAAAGTGGTAACTCATCACTTCACTGTGTTAGGAGTTTGCTTATCTTCCTCCATCTCATTTTGGCCTTTCCAGGGATTAAAGAAATAGAATATCCTAACACCTAAAAATATTTCTATTTTCTTCCACTAAAAATAACATCAGGTGAGCAAAAATTGGGACTGAGCTTGGAAGTCTGGCAAGGAGACTGTTGTTGAGCCTCAAACAAAAGGGTTAAGCTGCAGGAGGGGATTCAAAATTAGCTCTTTCAAGGTGTTATCAACTGCCTTAATAGAGATGATAGTTTTAGACACCCAAAAGGTAGATTTTCCTCCACCTTTCTCTAACTAGAACTGGTATTGCACACGGCATAAGATAAAAAGTGAAACTAAGGTAGAATGCTCACATAAACTGAAATATTAATACTGAATTAGAGTTCATTTTTCTATTTTTGTTTAAGATATTTTGCTCCATTTTCATGAGCACTTCAAGTGTTTGATACACCCTTCAGTACATGGCTCAAAAAGTGGCATACCTTCAACCAGAATGGGTGTTTTCTTGCGGGGGGGGTTGTTTCAGGTGGGGACATAGTGTGTTATCCATTATTCTTCTTGATAACTGGATGCCTTTTGTCACTGGGCAGAGAATAAAGCAGTGCAATGCACACAGACAACCAGAAGTAAAGTTAACAAGGCAAGCCTGGGACAAGACCACCCTCTGAGCATCCTCCCTGACAGCATGGGCTGGGGTGAATGCCCTTTGCACAGAGATACTGTTTGCATAGCATAGAATAACTGTTTGCTAAGCCATGTTTAGGTACCTCTCTACATTATGCAAAGAGCAAGAGACTAGAGCGACCTTCATGCAGAATTTACATGTAGAGGAAACTACATAAAATTAAGAGCAAGACATCATTCAAATAACCATGTTTTTCCAAGTCAAAAAGTAGCTGTAACTGGCACACAAGCAGCTTAGACTGTAAGTGGAAACAAATTCTAGGGTGGCATGGTTTAACCCCAGCTGGCAGCTAAGTACCACGCAGTCACTCACTCCACACACACATCCTGCAGGGGGGAAGAGAATCAGAAAAAAAATTTAAAACTCATCCATTCATATAAGAACAGTTAAATAACTGACACAAAATAAAATATAATAATACCAATACTAATTATTTTACTGCCAGCCTCTCCTCACAACCCACACTTCTTCCTAGAAGCCACCCTGCAGTGGCTTCATGAACCCACCCACAAGCACTGGAAACACACAATAATATCAAGGAGCAATTGCACATCTTTTGCCATCACATTTGCAACATAGGCTTGCATTCACATTGTGACTATCCTGGTGCCCAACAGGGAAAGCACCAAGCAGATACATTTGTAGGAGCTGCTGATTGCTTTTGCTGCAATGAGGTTCTCCATAGGAATGGTGCAGTCTAAGCCATTTCATTTCAAAAGTGTTTGAAAATTTATCAGTGAAACATAGAGGAGGTTTGCACAACCTCTTGGGTCCTCTCCTACACTTCCTGATCCATAGCAGCTTTGAGGCAGAGGACTGATGCAATCTCAGCACTTGAATCCCAGTAGTAAAGGCAATCATGTAGGTCTTCTTGGTCATGCTACCGAAGTTTGTGTCTCATCTCTATAGATTTCTCTTAAACATCTTGTCTAAGAACTCAAATGCTGATACATAAAAGGAGCACATCAGAGCTTCCTCCTGACCGTAGAAAGCTGTGTGAATACCTAGCTAGTGCACTGAAAAAGATGAATTTTGGTGTGTCTTTTACCCAATGTGTACAATGTCCTGCAAACATCGTAAACTATTCTGATCGAGTACCTAATATCAAACCAATAATCATTCCCCTGACTACCCCTTTAGTTTTGAACAAGAGTATCTCTGTCTTCCTATCAGGATTCAGGTATGCTACTGCACAGCACGAGGAGAGGACAACCACCTTATGTACAAGTGCCACCAGCTGCCTTTCATTATAAATATTAACTTCTAGGACATGTCTGTAAATGGCCACAGGAGGAGAGAGACAGCCACATGGAAGAGCAAAGGTCACCTATGACTGTGAATCTGAGACATGACTAGAAAATTCATTCCATTAACAGTGACCTAGTGAGAGCAAAAAAGCAAAAAGAAACTGTGCAACAGGACAAGAAAGAAAAAAAAAGCTTCCCCTAGTCAGATCAGACTATGGCAGATTTCCCAGGGGTTCACCCTGCCAATTCTGACAAACACACCCCAAACCAATGAATAACTAATAAGTGTAGAAACAACTAATTAAGATTTTTTTCCCTCCAGAATGAATCTGAATATAGGTTTTTACTTCTTACCCAGTCTGAATGAGAGGCCTATGAACAGACATTAAAGACCGCAAATTTCTTAAATGTATGCCCATTAAATAAATCACCATCAAACACTTTGCATTCACTCACAAGTTTTAGCACGTTATACCCTTCTATCTCAAACCTATCTTTAAGAAGAGACACGAAGAATTTTATGGTTTTTTTGCATAGGGAAACAGAGGGACAATAAGGCACAGGACATCTCTGAAAATATACAGAAAGTCAATGGTGTAGTCAGGAACTAAATACAAGCAAGCCTCTGCATTACCAGACTGGATCAGGCCATTTCCTCTGTACAGCAGCCAAAACGCATGTTTAATAAACAGATTGTCTCAGGTTGTTGCAAGACCCGGGTGAACTGGCACACCGACTTCCCCCTAGGGTTGACATGCAGGAGCAAACATTGCAAAGAACAAAATAAAGCTCTGGTTATTCAGCCAGTAATCAGAATTCCATCTTGCATTTTTGGGTCTCTTATTCTGAAACTTTTAAAGGC
>JAOXXN010000065.1:27618649-27628916 GCA_026770055.1 Myrmophylax atrothorax | reverse complement strand
GCCCCCCCGGCTCCCGGGCGGAGTGCCCCTCCGGGGAGCGAGCCCGCGCCTCCCCTCGGTCCGCACGCTGCCCGGCGCGGTCCTGCCCGGGCTGGGCGCGCTTTCCGCAGCCGCGCTCCCTGCCAGGTCTCCGTGAGCCGCCGGCGCTGGCAGCGGCTTCAGGGCAGCGCCGCTCCCGCTCCCCCTCCCCCAGGAATTTCCCTCTCCCTGTCAGTCATCCCGGCCCGCAGCCCCTGCGCCCTTACATAACGCGCGGTCGCCGGACCGTCCGCCCGGCCCTGCACAGCCCGGCTCGTCGCGCCCACAGAGCAACTTCTGGCGCGCCGGGAACTGGCCCCCAGCGTCCCTCCGGCACAGGGAGCCGCGGCGGGAAGAGCCCTGACCCGCAGCCCTGCGATGACAGCAGAGGGAGGCTGGACCCCGAGCGCGACAGGGAGCGAGGCAGAGCCCGTTCCTGGGGAGGCAGCAAACTCCAGGAAGTCTGGGCTTACCTGCAGCTAATTAAAGGAGGTTGCGGATGAATTATGGAGCATGACCCGAGTGATTTAAGAGGTGTCAATCGTGATCTCACTCTCAGAAGTAAATCCACTGACGTTCACGAAATTACGCCCGTGTAAATTAGGCGTCAACAAAAGTAGAATCAAACCAAGAAGTTTTCTCCTTGTCTGATAGTAATGTCAGCTTTGTCATCTCATACTTCATTTCTCAGAGGTCTTGCCTCCCTTCAGGCATCCTCTATCCCTTTAAAAAATGCAACCAACCACCACCAAAACCAAGTCTGCTTTCCCATTCTTCACATCTTTATTAGCAGAAGAAAATCAACTAAAAATTAAAACACACTGCTATAAAAGCAGTAAAAGGGAGGAGACTAGAGAACCAACCTGATTCAGAAAGTAATGAAAGTAATGATGTTTGTGAGATATTAGGGTGTTAACAGAAGTAGAAATATCAACCTTCCTGTGCTAGTGAGCTTGAAAAGTTTGAAAAGGTGAAGACAATCAAAATCTCTCTCACTCGACTTTGACAAAACAAAACCTTGCAATACTGAGGGAAAAAAAGAAAAGGAAGAGGGATGGAGAACAGAAAGACAGACAAAATATTACCCACAGTGAGAAGGGAGAGATAAAAGTAATGCAGCAGTTTCCCATTCAGTAAGGATTCATCAGAAGTTTGCAAAAAGTTAAAGTTTAAGGTCTGTCTAGGGTTCCTCTTTCCAAAACATTGCCGACTCCAGCTACTAGATCAGCCTAGGTTCTGTGCCAGGCATATATCCCTGGGGGGAATCATCTCTTCCATCAAAGCAATCTAAGCCATTTGGTTACAGGCACTGCTTAGGAGAAATAAGCTTTCTCTCAGCTGGAGAGTCGCCAAGATGCTGAGATCTATCCCAAAACAGTTCTGGGAAGTAATCTTTAAGAACGTTTCCATTATCATATTACAGTATATTATTTAATACAATAGTAGCCCAGGTGACATTGAATGTGACTTCAGACCCTCCTGTTCAGGACTCTCACTACTCACAGGAAAAGCTAACCACAAACTGCCGAGTTGTCACAAGCACACAGTTGATGTACATGCTGCAAAGAAACAAACAGCTTAGCAGGCACCTGAACTGGTGATGGTGGACCAGCAACCTACACTGCATCTCACTGTTATGAGGACTTCTGACTCAACTTACTGCCATGACATTCACTCAATGGGAAACATTCTAGCATTTACCCTAGGATGGACAATATTCACTTGTGGGATAACAACAACTTTGCTTCACACATAACAAAAAATAGCCTAGGACTATAACACACTGCAGAAAAGGAGACACATTTGCGTTCCTGAGAGAAGGCACTGAAATCCTGCCAAGCTCTAGAAAGCCCTGCGATTTTCTAATGTGAACAGGTGACATTTTCAGAGAATTAGGAAAACCTCTTCAGGTCATTTTTAGGAGTTTAATGAGTCCCCCTGGCCCTGTTTTGTTGGATATATAGGTCCATTCCTGCTCTGCAGGCAAAGAGCTCTTGGTGCAGTTTGGCAGGGAGTATATTGCAAAAATGGGATTAAGCCACATGTGCTTCCCTGGCTGCTCCTGCTATTCAGATGTTGGGCCTTTATCAGTTACCAACAAAAGCAACAAACAGTGGGAACAGGCACAGATGACCTTGGAGTGTTGATAGCTCTTTTCCCAGCCAGGAGAACCAGTCAACAGCACTGTCTCTCTCAGAGGAATCTCCAGGATGCCCAAGGACAGAGCTGCCATATCAGCACAGTGGGAAGTCTCACCCATGGTAACAAAGACATCAGGCTTTGTTCACATGTCCCTATAATTTTCCTGCAGTGTATTTCATGTAGAATCACACAACGGTTAGATGACCATTTTAGCTGAAAAAAAAGAGGCACAGAGCAGTGAGTGGCATTTCACTTGCAACCAACTGTGTATTTAGTTCACATGTTCACTATTTACAAGCAGAGAAAACACAAATCTATATGAATAAAAAATTTATGCCATACCATAGTTACCTCTATTTTCTACTTAGCTACTTTTAGTTTTATTCAGACTAACCTGAAACATAACAAGGAGGCTGCAAGAAAGTATAATTTAAAAGTAAATAATTTAAAAGTATTTGGCATAAAACCCCCAAGGTAAGTGTATTCTAACAAGAGGTTGCCAAATGTTTGGACAGACACCACCAATATTTTGAAAAAGGAAGGTAAGTTTTGACATAAATCAGTTAGGGTAAGATCTGTAGCATTAACACAAGGTGTAAGCATGCTGTATCTATAGCGTCAGAGTGAGCAGGGCTTTAGGAGACAGAGTCCACCACCTCACCTCCAGTCCCAGATACAGAACTGTACCTGATCTATACCTGAGTAGAAGAAACACAGTGTCATATCTTCTCAGTGTATTGGGAAGTGTCATGTCTCATAGAACATAACACTGTTCTCCTGATCCACCTCTGTTTCAAACATTTTCACTATTTACATAAGGCAAGCACATTGATAATTTCTGTAAGGTCTCAACAATACTCCTGTTCACCCTAGAAAGCCTTATTGTGGCTGACAGTATTTCACTGTGAAGGAATTTTTACCCTGCATTTATTATCTTCTGCTTTCCTTTTTATCTTATTAAGTTTTAATGTAGAGTTGCTCTTTTCTGGGGGAGGGAAAGTTAGATTCTTATTATACATTCCTCAACTGTTGTGAATTGGAAAGTGAAACAAACTAGACACTGACACTGAAAGCCACAAATCTAATTTTGCTATGGAAGGAAACATAAAAGACAAAGCTTGAAAAAACAAAGTAGCTTCTGATAGATTAACAACTGTTTAATATTCTCAGATATTTCTACTGATATACAATTTTCTTCATATATATTAAGAGTCAAACTACCAGATTCATATAGGTCTAAATATGACAGTGCGCAGTAGTGTAGTTTGTTACAGGAAAACAGGGCCCCACATGCACAGATATCCTGCAAAAAAACTTGAAGTCTTACCCCTTTTTATTTATTAAGGTGGTGCAGACATCTCTCATACACTATTTCTTGTCAGCCCTCCCCTTCACTTTCTTTGATCTTTACCAATAGCTGCTGAGCTGAAAGAGGAGGAAAAGATATCAGAGTGACTATGTTACAGACTCAACACCAGCTCTTTACAGACACATCACCAAAAAATTAATGTAGTAAGCATAACAAAGGTAACTGTGGAGCTACACAGAGTAAAACTTGGTGCCAGCAATTCATTCTTCACAACTTTGGGAATTGCATTCTTGGAAAGGACCTCATTTTTATTTTTTTTTAAGCAAAATTTCCTCTCTGTACCTATACCAACAATTCTAGGATGCCTTTACTCTATCTTGATTTTTAGCCTGATTCTGACTTCCCAAAGTTTTAATTTCTGTATTCACTATTCAATTTTCTATCAGGTACACCTGGATTACTCAAGCCTCTTCATTTTTTAGTGGAATGTTTTGATAAAATAAATGTATTTTAACACTAAAGAGGAGTCTTTACTATTAAGAAGTACACTGAGGCCTCAATCTGAAGCTTTCAAAAGTTTGGGGAGACAGAAGTTTTTTAAGGTTCCAGAGTCTGACTCAAGTCTGTACCCAATTTAACAAACTGCTCAAAATCTATTTAGTGTGGCTGCTAGAATATTCTTTGTCGTGCATTGTTCTTAAATTTCCCCAACAATAGAAAATAATATTACAATCAAGCTACTTCAAAAGGAGAAGACAAATCTTTGTGGTAGCAACCACAGTACCATAGTAACAGTAGGAAAAGGACTCTAATAAAACAGACACGTGCTCTGAAGAGCACACAGTCAGTAACTATGGTTGTCCTCCTCATGAGAGGAGTCATTGCCAAAATTTAGATGGGACAAAACTGAGTTCACATCACAAAGCACATGGTTTACGTGTTCGGAGTCACAGGTCTGTTTGTCTTACTTCTTAAGTGGATAATTAGCTGGAAGAAAAAAAAAAAGAAAAAGAAAAAAGAATATAGAAAATAAAAAATACAGAAAAAATAAAGAGTAAAGAAAATGAAAACTCCTTTTGAAGTCCTTTTCACTCTTTCCTGCATTAAAGGTAGGGAAAATTGTTTCTACAGTACATCCATCAATGGGATGCAGAGGTGATACCCTGATTAATCTGAAATAATGCTTCTCTTGTCTCCATCTTTTCCTGGTGCAAGCATGAAAGGGACTTTCTAAGGTGCCTTAAATCTTGCATTAGGGCACAGTTAATAGACTGATCTGACCCTCCAAGAAAGTTCCTCATCACGACTCTGAATGGAGTCCTGGGACATTGTCTACCTATGGTTTTAACCACCTTCAAACAGAGACTTCAAATGTGGCCTACAAGTGGTGCAACATGACTTCCTCTTGCCAGTGAGGAGAAAACAGTAATACCTTGCTAATCAATCTTATCTTTAATAAGCACAGAGCATACATTCTAATTGTGATTTTAAGACAGGGTTAGCATTTGGGTTGAGAATAATGAATAGCACTCTACCTGAGAAAATAAACAGCTGAGAAAATTATAAACTGACACAATCATCCAAAGGGAGTGCTAACTTTTAGTCTGCTGTTGATTTGAACAGCTTCGCTTTTCCTTCCTTGCTGATAAGACCCCCTCAAAAAAAAGGGATGAGTATGTGACTATCTGCTTACTGCACTGTGGAGGGGTTTTTTTAATCATGTAGGCAGAAGTGAGCTGTCCAGACATAGCTTGAACCTAATTACTTGTTTTCTTTCAGTATTCAAGCTTTCTTGTTTACAGAGTGTATTTTGGTCTTTGGAACAAACACTATCACAAGTAGGCTGCTTTTGTAGCATATACAGGAGTTATGTGGCTTAAAGCTGCTCTTTAAAACTACATGGAAAATTAGTTTTAGCATGGAAATTTCTCACCTGCTAATGGTATTTTTAGTTTAATGTTATTTGTGAAATGCTTTTAATTTCAAGAGGTTTTTTTATCATTTTAATAACACCCTCAAGAGTTTCACCCCCTCTTCCATATAAATACAAAAGAATTATAGTATTGCATCCTTTAATTTTTTTCTTTCCTTGTGTTTTTTTTTCCATTATTTTCAAAACAACCTGTAACTTAAAATATCTTCCGATATGTAAAAGAAAAAAATCTGATGGAGTGGTTGCAATGGAAAGAAAAACAACCACATAAACAGCAATTTGGAATCAGTGACAGGATAAGAAGGCACTAGCTCATTTTATTGCATTGGTTGGTCAAACACCAGAGGAAAATCCAAATAAGGGGGAAATAAGACAACTTTTGTTTAGCTATGTTTTAAATCCTGTTAAATAGAAACAGCTTTAAAAGTGTCACTAAGTTGTTTTTCCATTTCCCATTCAACTTTACTTTGATAGGGGAGAGAAACAACAGAAAGATATGGACTGATCTGCCTCAAACACCAGTTTAGGTCAAGCCCAACTTTAAAAGTTGATGACTGCAAATTTCAGTGAACAAATGCACTACAGTATAACATAAAATTGATCCTGGGACCCTATTAGAGAAAGTTATTGCAGTCAATGTCACAGTGGAGCCAGCCCTGATTTACTTGCTCACAAATCTCCCCAACTTGAGCCTATAGAACTAATCTCATACAACATTCCCCAATCCAAACAGGATCTGAAGTCAGAACTCTCCCCTTCAGAAAAATTTCACTGATACTTTTTTAACAGAGATAACCACATTGGTAAAATCCCTTAGATAAAGCCAGTGTTGACATGGGCAGTGCCTTATTTGTTGGTCTTTTTTGTTTGTTTTGTTTGTTTGTTTTTTAAGCAAGGGTGAAGCCGCTTTGCTGCCAGGACACCTGCCCCGAATGCAGTAGCCACCTCTCCAGCAGGAACCTCTGCCACACAACTCTTGCTCCAGCCACTCTTACACATGTAAGCCCTTGTGTCAAGTCTTCTACTTGTTCAGGCTTTTGCTTGAGTTGACAGGACTTTGCTAACACTGGTACTCTGTGCTGCCTCAGCAGAAAGCACCTAAGAAGAACCTGTCAAAGTTTATTATTAAATTCTAAGCGAAGAAAAAGGCTCATGGGATACTGTTTGATGCAAGGCCCATATTTTTGCTCCCACTGATGATGCTTATCAGGCTATTTCTAAGACTATCCTGTGGAGTCCTTGTGCCTAGTGCAGAATTTACAAGGCATATATAGACATAGGGACAGATCTTTCATGTGTATTACTCATATGGGCCTACTGACTTTAGCTACTATTTATTCCACTATCCTCAAGAGTAGGCTTATGCAGGCATCATTCTGAAACCCACAGTTAACAACTGTTAGCCAGGAGCTCAAGTAGGCTACAGAGGCTCAAGCTTCCTAACCAGTATAACCATGAACCATACACACTATCCCTCACATTGCTACAAGTAGCACTCATATACACATATTTAACACATCTTCAGGTTGACAGGACAGAAAGGATTGCTATCCAAGAGCTGAGCACAGAATAAAAGTCTAAACAAAACATCATCACTTAAAGCTCATGCTCTCAATCATGCCAACTGTGTCACATGCAGAAAACCCAAGTTTTCTACCTCGTTATTCTTTCCAACACCTATTTGTGATGGGGTACTTTTTGTTTGTTTTAAAGGTCTACAGCCAACCAGGAGCATGCCAGCCTGCACATCTGAGAAAAGAAGGCACAAGCATCTTCAACATCAGAAAAAAAATCCCACCAAACATACCCAATGAAACCTCATAAGATCTAGAATCTTTTGGCACCTGTCATACCCAAGAATGATCAAATACTACAGTTTTTAAACTGACCCAAACTTTGTAAAGATACATGTAAGATCGGTCAGCTACTAAGAACAGTGTCATATATGCTGAATTCTGCACTCACTTGCAAAACCAAAAGGCTTGCCAATCTCACACGTGGCAGAATGCTTCCTCACATCTGGTGTCTATGTCCAAAGTCCTTATGAAATTTGAACTAAAATCATTAGAGCAAGTTTGATAGAAAAAAAAAACATCTACAAAGAACAAAACTGCAGTTGGTGCTGCAATGCTCCAGCTTGCACAGAGTAGAATAGCTTACCAAATTATTTTCTTAGGAGAGATTCTCCCTGCTTGACTCCTGCAAGCATCAGCATCACACTACAAAATGCAAGCAGTGGGAATCCTGCTTTCAAGAACCCTGGTCAGCCAATGGCCACAAAATAAAGCCTTATGATTGATTGCCAGGTTATGATGCTTCAGAAGCGATGTAGCAAGCATAACCAACCTGCATTCTTTTCCACTCCTCTTCAGCTCTGCAGCAGCTTCTTACACCTTCCAAGCCATTGGCTAGTTCTTCTTTTATTAAAACCTTTTATGTCTCCACATAGTAATAATTTCTCCTAGCAATCATGAACATCCACTTTTGTTGTCCTTTTAGACATAGGCATTGGCCATATCCACTTCTGCAGAAAGTGAAGCATAGCACCAGAATGCTCTGAGTTGTATTTGCATTTGCTGTGGGAGAGAGGTGCTTATTGCTTAGGATCACTCTCATATCACACAAGCGATGGTTTCCCGTGCTCTATTTATATACTTGGAATAATTCACTAGCTAACACTTTTCCCAGCTAAATACATGCCCACCTCCTGAAATGGATTCAAACTTCTGGAGCATGGAGGTTACACAACAAGGGTCAGTATGCAAAGCCTACTGCCAGAGACATGCAGCTGTTTCCCTCACTCACACTCCCTCCTTCTGATTATTGAACATGAGAATCCCAGTTGTATTCCAGATACAAATGCAAGCATGTTATATTCCAAAGCTGGGCGCTATTCCAAACTGGAGTGCTGGGGACATCCAAGTTTAGCCTACTTGCTAGCATAGCATCAAGAATGCTGGGACCATAGGCATTTATTTTGCAGTTACTGCATATTTAATTTTTCCACACACACAAATGTATACTCTAGCCCACAAAAAAATCTTTGTTTCCAGGCCTTATTCTTACACAAATACTCTAATACCTCTGCTTAAAGGCTCACAAAAACCTTATGCTGTTTTCAAAAATCATACCAAGAAAAGTAGACCCTAGTTCAGCCAAACACTAAGATATTTGTCCATGCATAATCATTGGTACCATTCTTTTGCTAAAGGTGAGCAATACCTTGTGGAAACAAGCCTGGGAAGAGAAGCCACACAGGTATCAGACAGAATGGAAAAACAATTTAGGAAGCAATGGCTGCAGAAACCTGCATGTTACAAAGAAATTATCTAGAATGAGAGTAGGATTATATGACTAATGCAGAGTAACTAAGTGTAAGAGTCCATAACAATAGGACACCTTGGAAAGGCAGACTGGAGTATTTTAGAGTGCTGCAATATAGCTGTGTAAGCCTCGATTCACATAGCCTGAATTCCATATGGGTCCCTGTGTCTAGAGTTTCCTGTTAGGTAACTCTGGGAGTTATTGAATTCAGGGGCCTAGCTTTAGTCTCCTTAATGCTGAATGTTTGGGCTACAGATGTTAAAAACAAACAGAAAAATCCCTGCCAGTCAGGTTCTGTTCCTATTTATAATATGCAATTCTAACCTAAAGGCTTGGTTCTGACAAAGTCGCCTCCAACAGGAGGAAGGGTTGTCCAACATCGTCACAATCAAATCCAGTTTATTCTGCCAGCAAGATTTATTCTGCATTTTTGGGGGTCTCAACTAAAGCAGAATATTACCTATGTTTATACAGAGGGGTTAAAATATATGCATGCTGCTGTTCAGATCTTCTGTGCAAATTTTTGCATACTGTTCTCAAAGCCAGCCCAGAGGAGAAAATTGGTACTATCTAATGTTGGTACTAAGAGTTGAAAGTTCCGGCCTGAAAAGAATCAGCATTTCTTTATATCCATAAGTGCAGAATTTGGCCTAGATACAGTATTTCTTTATGAAAGAATGGGCTTAATAAAAGCAAAAAGATAGTCTGAAAGAAACCTGCTAAGAGCAACGTGCACGCAATTCTGTCCTGCTACAGAGCTATTGCTTAATGTATCCGCTCACTCCCCACATACACAATACGATACTGCGGGTGTGTCCGAATTAAGACTCGATGTGTATTACATACGGTGACTACCTGTGGGCGTGAGGCGTTTGAGGTGACGGGAAACCCTGCACGGCATATTCCTGCTTGTTTGCGCTTCCTCCTCCTCCTCCTCCTCGCCGTGCCCAGCGCTCCCCGCCGGGCGCACCTGGGCCGGCCCTGGCGCGCCCCCTCGCGGCGCCGCGGGATGTCGTGCTCAAAGTTCCAGCGTTTGGAAGTTCTGAGCGTTTCCAACAGCGAGGGAGAACGAGGTGCCTTACACTTGGCAACAATAAGGCTGAGCGACTCTACGCCTCTATGGCTTTGAAATTCAGACGACTCGGTGAATTTGGGGTCAGGTACGCGACTTTACAAGTTTTCTGTGTAAAACACACCCACATCTGCCTGAGCCAAGACAAAGTACCATCAGAAAGCTGCCGGGATGCTGCAATTAAAGGGCCATGGATTGCACCTGTATCTCTGCAGTATTTGTTCCTCATCCAGAATTCACAGTTGCAGCAGGTAGCAGGGTGGGGAAGACAAGTGCGTGTCTGCTCTCTGTATTTTCTCTGATAACGTACAAAGGTGGAGGGGCAGGGGGAGGAAGGATATAATTTTCTGTTGCAGGACCAAATTATAATGTCATCCACACAAAGGAGTGGAATTAAAATCTCCAGGAAAACTTTGTTCCAGCATCTCTTAATTTTATTTTGTGGTTTGTTGGTTGGTTGTCTTTTTTT
>JAOXXN010000065.1:27602683-27615123 GCA_026770055.1 Myrmophylax atrothorax | reverse complement strand
GCATACATTCAGGAAGCAATATGCATTTCTTCTACACCACACCTTGCATACTGCAGCTCACTAGAGGCCAGTGGCACAAGAGACCACCAGATTCTGCAGCAATAACAAATCCTGAATAAATTATTTTTAACTGCAACTACCAAGCTCTTATCCTCTTTAAGGACAGCCACGTTCTTTGTGTATGTGCTGCATACAAAAATTTTAAGAACATGTTTTCCAGTCCCTGCAGCACGGCTTGCCACTACCAGCAACAGTCAGAAAGAAATCAGGGCCACTTAGTAACCTCTTTCCAGTAAAACTTTTTCTTTCCATTAAACCATTTTGCACTGATTCAGAAAGCCTGTAACCATTTACTATTAGTCACATTACATTTCTACTGTAGTCCCAAGTTATTTCATCAGCACTAGAAATGGGAACCTGGAAGTTAATGGATTTCTTCCAAGCTCACCCCTAAAGCAAGTTCCACTCAGTCTACCTACTAAAAGGGCATTGTAAGGTGGCAAAGGAATTCAGTGACTATTTTCAATTAACCTGCAGAGAAGCTTGGGAAATGAACTTTATTATTCCCACATAACTGAACTCAGGAGGAGTCATCTTTCCCATGTTTTGTTTTGGAGGTTTTCAGAAGATGAGAGGAAGAGGCAGGAGAAGAGAAACTGACTCACAAGACATTAAAGGGAAGGTAATGTGTGTGACAAAGTGACATACATTAAAAAGTCCTAACATTGCATGTATGTCTTCAGCCTCTGAACTACTTACTGTCAGTCAAGAACAAGATCTTGGGATATAACCAGGAATTATTTGAGAACAGCTCATCATTGAACCACAAGTCAGAGACAGCACTCTGGGCACTGTGCCACAACATAAGAATCTATAGTGTGCCTAATTCCTCAATACTTTGTACAGTTGTTAGAGCTAGAAAAGGCACAAAGAAAGGTAACAAGGATGGTAAAAAGATATAGAATAACTTCTGTCCAGTCAATTTGTACAATCAAAAGAACAAAAATTCTGATTCCTCAGACTGGAAGAGAGAGCTGAGGTAGGTTATATTAGAATTCTACAATAGGGGGGCATAGCATTTGCAATCAGTCCTAAAACAAGAGGGTTTTTTGTGTCAAAATTTATAAAAGGAATGTTCAAAATTAACACAGGAGCTTTTTCTTCACATAGTTAACAATTAAGTTATGGAATTCTTTGTCAGAATGTCCTATGTCTGCAAAAACTGCATGCACTAAAAAAAAAGTTTCATGCATAAAAATACATCTATGACTTTTCAAGTATTCATGGATGAAAAATTTTAAAATTTTTCCAGATGAGATCCAGGGCCAGTAGATGTATAAGAGAGCAGTTTACACTGAAAACATCACTATTTTCTCTGTTAATGGTAACAAGTAGAAACAACACACCGGCCTAAATGAAACTGTACACTTAAGTACCATTATATTTGATACTATAATGGCAAGGTACATAATTTTAATAAATTCAAAATTTTAATTTAATTTCTGGAACCTAAGACAGTTTTCCAGAGAGAAATGTCTACTTTGCAACACACCACCTACTCATTTAATCAATCCCTGCTATTTCAAATTAAAAGATCCATAGACATATACAAGTTTAGAGGGTTGTGGGGTTCTTGTTTGTGAGGGGGGTTTGTGCCTAATCCATGTCCCCCACCCCCACTCAGGCAACTGTAGTTTTGATTACTTTTTGAAGTTTGTAACTATCCTTCACTACAGTCACCATTTACAAGACTCGGTCTATACCTACATACTGTATATGTACTGTCCCCAAGGGCAAAAAAGGATAAGTAACAGGTCTGCACCTGACCGTACTGTTTATTTTATTTCTGAGGTCCTGATTTCAGTTATTTACCCAATATCAGCATTTTTAGCCTCCTATCACAGTATACTCATGCACAGCAAGTGTCTCCTGTGTGCAACCATTACTGAAGAATCTGTCCATTGCTTGGGTGATTCTGCCCCAGAGAATTCAATCCAAAGAAATTACACTATGTAGGTCAAAAACAATTCCAAAACAAAATATAGGTGACCCTCAAACTACTTTCACTTATTTCTTTCATTTCCATTTAACTCTTTTTTATGAGAAAGAAACATGTCAAAAGTTTTCTTCTAAAATGATCCTCTCTCATGTCACAGGGCTGATGAATGGATGCAACTGCCTGTAAGAAAGGTTACTAAATACTTGTATTCCTCCTGGGAGAAATTTTTAGTGGACATTCTCCTCAAGTCAGAAGTACTCTCTGTTGGACACAGCATACATGCAGAGCTTGCAATGCTATATAAAGACATTCCTCTGCTATTTTAACACTACCCAGAACCTATCGGAGCAAATTTATTTTGCTGACTGATCACCATACAACACTCACTCTTTATGTTACTTCTCTCATAGAAGGTCTCCTAGATTTTGAACTTAAACACAACTCAATGTCAACCTGTATTTTCCCTTTTTTTACCACACTTGGCATTCTGAACAAAGATAAAATATGTTTGAGTATTCAAAGTGAGGATGCTCTCCCAGCTGATGTAATCACACTGTCTGTTATCTTTAGGAAAGCAGACATGTTCCATAAAGAAAACCAGTAAACACTATTAGTCAGCTTACACTCAGTTTTCACCCAAGTAGGGAAAAGAAAAATACCCCATGCAATGACCCAAAACCTACACACCACACACACTTACATCTTGCTGGGTAATTAATAGAGATTAAACCCTGTGGTCTGATAGTCTCTTAAAGCCCCTGAAAGCTCTTAACCATTCCACATGGTGTTCTGTCTTCCTTCCTGACTTCCCCTAAGGTTATAGTCCAGAATTTGTATTATCCTACAGCCAGTTACTCTAGCTATTCTTCTTTCCTTGGGACCTGCAGAGCTTTCCAGCTCCCAATTAGAAATTGCTTTGCTCAGGGAAACAATAGCTCAACCAAGCCCATAAACCATCTTCTATGTCCTACCTCCTCTTTCAATTTCCATCCAATTAAGCTGAGAGCTCAAGTTTTGTTGGTTGGGCTTGGGTTTCTCTGGGTTTTTTATATAACATCTTGTATGTGAAACAATTACTGCTTCAGTTCTAAAAAGCACATAAACTGTTTCAGTTTTCTTCAGACTTTTGGAGATTTTACAAAATACTGCTAAGACTACCCTACCTGCAGTGTTGTTTCAATTTTGTGATTTATCTATTATTTCTTTCCAAAAACAATTTACTGTTTTCATTTAAGTGTTGTATGTCTTGTTCTAAAATATGTTTTCATTTCTTTTTTTTTTTTTAGGTGCACAGAAATGACAAACATTAAACTGTGCAGAAAGTTAATTTTATTAGTTTGTACATATGGGTCAGATCCATGCAATTCCCATGGGCAGACTTCTGCACTAGGCACATGCCCTGAAATCTACAGGCTGATACACTGATGATTATAAGGGATCACTTACAATCCTAGCTTCTATTCGGTGCCCAGAAGAGCAGCAGTCTGAAAATCAGGTCCTAAAAGGGCTCCATGATGTAGAGCATCTATGGAGCCACCAATGAAACAAGCATTCCAGAAGACTGAAGGCAATGCCAACACCCATCATAAACATTAGTGTACACATGCTATTAGAATGACCAAAGGCACAGTAGTCATAGAATAAAATTTAAGACAGAGGCCCCAGTGATACATCTGAAAGTATCCAGAATGTGTCATAAGCAGACAATATATACACTATCATTATGACACCAGGTATCTGCAGATTGGTACCCTTAACTTCCCTTCAAACCCCTTTCCCTGTCACCAAACAAACTAAAGAACCCACATATGCTCCCTACCGAACACACTAGTTTATGGAGACTGCTTTCCCATGGTAACCTTCCCTCCTCCCACCCTTCTTTCTTAGGGATGTACTCCTCAAAGAAATTTTCTCTCCCCACTTTACAAGTCCATAACAGCAAGGCTCCCACACTAGTCTGCATACACTGAGCGGAGCTTCCTTCTCCTCCTGCCGTGTTCTCCCTGAGAGGATTCATAAGAGAATGAGAGAAGAGTTCTTACCTCATAAAAGTTTCATTCCCTTTTCCTTTTTCTTTTTTTTCCTTTTCTTTCTTTTGCTTTTTTTTTTTTTTTAATAAAAGGAACACTTGAAACAAGAAATTCCACCACATATCTTCAAAGACAACGAGGTGGGGGGTAGACCTAGGAAGTCACTCCTGCATCATTCAAACAGTGTTCTTACAAAGGGAGCACTACAGCACACAATGCACTGCATACAAGATAGTTGAGGAAGCTCATGCACCAAAACAGCATTGTCTTAATTTACTGTCCATTTCTGAGAACCACACTCACATGATTATAATGCCTCCTTGCACATAAGTGTCACCAATTACTTTCCTTTGGATATGAGCAGGATACAGACTTTGAGAAATGATGCATTAGTCACTCTGTAACACTCTGTGTTTAGTTGCTATAAACTTCAAAGATAAAGTGTTGTTTTCTGAAAGCAATACATTGAATTCCAGATTGACATTCCTGGAGGTTTTTTTCCCTCCAATATCATCAGTCTCTACATCTGTTCAAAGCCTTATGTATTTAATATAGAAGTCTACTAAAAGAGATGATTTCTATGGTCTGTGTCACAAATTTTGCTTCCAGAGGGAAATCAACTGTCAGAGCCCTGTCATCTGCTATTGATGTACAAAAGCAAAATAGTTCACCTCTCTCTATATAATAAAGTACAGCCTTATATCCAAAGCAGACAAGGAAGAGTATGAAGCAGCACAAAAGATTTTGACCACAGAAGAAAACACTTCCTTAGACATGCTGACTAGTCCTTTTCACTGGCAAATTTTAAATACCAGGCTAGAAATCAATCTTGTAACTGCAAGCTCTTTATTAGAGGCCCATAAGCTGCACAAATGAATCTGAAGGAAAAAAAAAAAGGTGCCAGCTCCACTACTGTAAAGACAGCATTATTTATGCCAGGAACTTGACTTTCCAATGCAGATCTGAAGTTTCCCCCTAGAAAAAGTCAGGACAGCATTATTCAACATAGGTTTCTTCATCAGGATATTCTACTCTACAGTGGCTCTGCAAAGAATATAAGATTCAGTGCTGTGTTCCTGCAGTGTAAAAGCCTCTTTAGCATCCCTACCTGCTTGACAGATAATTTTATCATCTGATATGATCTTTTAAAAAAAATCATAAAAGCAATTAGAGGGGCTCGAGGGGCCAGGGGTTTTTTTGAACTGACGTGTCAGACCTACAGCACCACAGGAAACATATCAGAGCACAGATACGTCTGCTGTTGGTATCACTTTCAAATCTCATGCCATTCTCTCCACCCATACACTGAAATATATGGTCATGAAGGTCTGGTTTTGTAGACTGAGATATGCTCATCTATGTGTATACACACACAACTTCTGTATGTCTACACTAGCAGCAGGACAGATGACTATTTTTACATTATTTAGTAGTTCTTAGATTGGGCCCACAAGTAATGATAACAGAAGTCAAAAACCAACAAAAGACATTTCAAAGTGTTAAGTAACTCTTCACGCTGCACACAAAACATGTTTAAGATATTTAGCTAAAACATCAAAAATGTTCAAAAGGACTACCCATGTATCTAGCATTTTGCCATTCAGAAGACAGCATGCTATTTTCAAAGACAAATGTAGTATGAAAGTGCAGCCATGTCTGGCACAGAGACTTACAAAACCTAGCAGGTGCACAGAAGACTGTGCTACATCACAGGAGTAACAAGCCTGAACCAAAATGACAAAGTAAACCAGGCTTTTTATAGCAAAAACTAGAGGATCTTTAACATCCCTTCAGAATCACAGCCAACAAGAGCTAATTTAGGATACACACAGTTACCTGCACAAAATTTAGCACCACAGTTTTCATTTCAGCTTATCTTTCTAGGGAGAGACATTTCACTGAATCATAGAATACCCTGAGTTGGAAGTGACCCATAAGGATCATTAAAGTCGAACCCCCAGCCCTGCACAGGACCATCCCCAAGAGTCACGCCATGTGCCTGAGAGCCTGGTGCTGTGACCACTTCCCTGGGGAGCCTGTTCCAGTGCCCAACAACCCTCTGGGTGAAGAGCCTTTTCCTAATATCCAACCTAAACCTTCTCTGACACAACTTCAGGCCATTCCCTCAGCTCCTATCACTAGCCACCAGGGAGAGGAGATCAATGTCTCCCCATCCTCTTTCCCTCATGAGGAAGTTGAAGACTGCAATGAGGTCTCTCCTCAGTCTCCTTCAGACTGAACAAACCAAGTGACCTCAGCCACTCCTCGTATGGCTTCCCTTCCAGCCCTTCACCACCTTTGTGGCCCTCCTTTGGACGGTCTCTAATAGCTTTATATCTTTTTTATATTGTGATGCCCCAAACTGCACACAATATCCAAGGTGAGGCCACCCCAGTGCAGAGCAGAGCAGGACAATCCGTTCCTCGACTGGCTGGCGATGCTGTGCCTGATACCTCCCAGGACACGGTTGGCCTACCTGGCTGCCAGGGCACTGCTGACTCATATTCAACTTGCCATGGACCAGGACCCCCAGGTCCCCTTCCGTGGTGCTGCTCTCCAGTGTCTCGTTCCCCAGCCTATAGGTACATCCAGGGTTGCCCCATCTCAGATGCAGAGTCCAGCACCTGCCTTTGTTAAACTTGGTACAGTTGGTGATTGCCCACTTCTCTGATTTGTCCTGGACTCTCTGCAGGGCCTCTCTGCCTTCAAGGGAGTCAACAATTCCTCCCAATTTAGTATCATGAGGAAATTTACTTACTATGCCTTCAAGTCCTGCATCCAAGTGGTTTATAAAGACATTGACAAGAATTGGCCCTAAAATGGAACCAATGGAATCCCACTAGTGACAGGTCACCAGCCTGATGTAACCCCATTCCCTGTAACCCTTTGTGCCTGAACCATGAGCCAACTGCTCAGCCATCACCTGATGTGTTTATCCAGCTGTGCTGGACATTTTGTCCAGAAGGATCCCATGAGAGACAGTATCGAAAGCTTTACTGAAATCCAAAAAAGATTACATCAACTTGCTTCCCTTGATCCATTAGGTGGGTTACCTTGTCATAAGAGGAAATTCAGTTTGACAAACAGGACTTTCCACTCATGAAGCCATGCTGGCTGTGACTGATGACTGCATTGTCCTTCAGATCTTTTTCAATACCTCCCAAAATAATCTTCTCCATAATTTTACCAGCCATTGAAGTGAGACCGACAGAGCTGTAGTTTCCAAGGTCATCCTTCTTGCCCTTTTTGAAAACTGGGACAATGTAAGCCATCTTCCAGTCAACTAACACCTCTCCAAATTCTCAAGACCATTCAAAAATTACTGAGAGAGGCCTCGTAATGACATCAGTCAGCTCTTTTGAATATTCTCAGATGAATCCCATCAGGCCCCATAGATTTGCAGGGAGCAGTAGATTCCACAGAAGTTCAAGATCAACTGGGATTTTATTCTCACAGCCACGGTCCTCCATCTCAGGGCACTGGGACCCCCTGATTTCAAATTAAATCCACACATACACAGTAGAAATGAGCTACTGTCACAGTAGAGAGCTTTATCTTCTGAATTTCCAATCTTGTGCTGTTTTCTCACTGTAGAAAGTAACTCAGTAAACGTATCATTTCAGTAATTTGACTTTGACTATACAGAAAAGAGTAATTTGCCAGTATGGGTACATCATATATCTTGTATAACTAAGATCATGCCTGTCCTGCAATAACAGATTTTATAGACAAGTATAGCAGTCTAGTAACGATATACCTTGGATTCTAATACCCAGAGAAGCTACAACAGGAAACACATGTGATAAACACTTGCATTTCTCTAAAAAACTGGCAAGGGCAGCCATCAGACCTGCCATTCTGCACTCACTAGGTTTCTGCTACATGGATTAGGAGTCTCCCTTCAGTTGTTCCCTAAGTGTCTAGTAGGATTCAGGTTTGGGTTGTCTGTTTTGTTGTTGTTGTTTTGGAGATTGCAGTTGTTCTGTTTCATGACAACAGCAGCAACACAGCTCTGCACTGGACTACTGCAGTCACAGGAAGCAACATGCAATCACTGAGGTGGCAAACACAGCTCAGCCATCTGTGCCTCCCATGGGAAGGGGTAGACTGTGACAAGTCTCAGAGCCTTTTACCAGAGACTATCTGCTGGAGTGTGCCAGCCTATCTAAGGAGGCTCGTAACACCACAGCTCCGTTTCTAACAATATACAAAAACATGTAAATCGTTGGCATATACCTACACCTGGATCTTCTGCAGTCAATCTTCTGACTATGATCAGAAGCCATAAAGTCCCTCCACCAGTGCCAGCAGTTCCTGTTCCACAGAAAAAAGATTAATTCATTACTCATCAGAATATGCAGTAAATTTTACCTGAGCACTTTTATTAAAAAAAACACTGAGAAAAAGTCAAGATTTGACCAGCATATGTCTCACTCCTAAGGATACTTGTTTGGAAAAGACTGCAGATGTAGTGTCAGAGCACATATATCTAAAATACTAATAGCTTATACATGCAGAACCTACTACAAAAGTTCTACGAGTCACTTATTAGCATACTTGACCTACACTCCCTGACATATTGACAGTCAAAATACTGGATTAAAAAAAAAACAAAACACAAACATAAAAAATGCAAACAAAACCCACCCCAACAACCAATCACCACAACAAAACAAACTCTTTGCTAATGCAGTTATACAAACTGTGAAAGTTCGATCTAATTTGCCAACTTTTCTTACAGTTTTTTTATGACCTCTGATCTGCAGGGCAGAAGAGCTGATACCAGGAGAAAGAAGCTTGGCTAAAATATGCAACATCAATGTCCCTGGACCTTAGAGCTATAAACACAAATAAATACACTTTTAAGTAATATTGTAAAGGGATTCATGGGTGTACTTCTGCTTTTAAAATTGATTTTATAGGAAATCGAAACTTGGTACAAAAGGAAGACTACAGTCCCAAGACACGGCGATTGTGTGCAAGGGCACTGCTGCCCTCTCCTGGGGCAGATCCGATCCACGCCGGTCCTTACACCGCCCAGCAGATCCTGAAGAAAGCTGCATCTCCAGGACCATCAGTACTGCTTTGGAAGCTTGAGATTTAAAATAAAGTAAAAAAAGCCAAAAAGTGAAACAGGTACAGAATAAACACAGTAAGCGTTATATAAACTGTGATAATTCATCACCTTACATTCTACAGAAGTTTGTTCCTTCATTTAGATTGAAAAAAAATTTCCCCATATCCACCAAAAGGGTTGTCAAGCATTGGATCTGACTGTCCAGGGAAGCAGTGAATTCACCATTACTGGAAGTATTTAAAAGATACGTAGATGTGGGACTTAGCGATATGGTTTAGTGGTGGATTTGGCAGTGTTTGGTTAATGGTTAGACTTGATCATCTTAAAGGTCTTTTCTAACCTAAATGATTCTATGACCTAATGCAGGAGAGCCCAAAAGTGATTTTCAGCATCAATAGCAAGGCCTGTGGAACAGCGGAGTACCCTGAGAACTAAGATAAAGAGGAAAACAGCAACTTTCACATTCATAAGCACCAAAGAGCTTTGACACTATTACTGCAGGACTACTGTAGCTCAAAATGCAGAGTAAGCATACAAAGGTACATAGGCTGTTAAGTTGCTTTTATTTCAGTGGCATTAGAACAAAGATAAATTTTACTGTTAGACAAAATCCTGTTTTTGATTACCATATATAAGCCCAGGGTAATTCAAGAGCCTAGGTACACCTCCCATTTACCAAAGCTTAATGAGTTGCTTTACGTAAGCCAAGCTTTAACTGGCAGAATGCAGGTTTAATCCCCAGCAAGCGTGAAACAAAATCCACAACTTAAGCCACAGCAAAAAACCTAATTTTAATCTTCGGATGAAGCTGCTAAGAATGAACATGAGCTCAGGTACTGCAGTTTAGCTGAAAGGCAACTTACTAAACTGTGGTAATCCTAAACCTATGTTCGAACCATAAAATCTAATGTTATTGATAAAGTTTGGTCTTTACAGAATGTTTTAATGCAATTTATAATTATACCTTAAATTTAACTAATCAACTGAATAAATACAGTCTGAATGCATGTACTTAATGGACTACACAGGTATAAAACCAGTCCCTCAAATCAAGGAAGTAGAAAACCAGCCAAGGTAAATGGAAGACAGGATGGCAGAGTACATTCCACATGGCCTTGACCTGCACACAAACCACTCAGAGATAAGCAGCATTCAATTGCTACCAGCCCAAGCACAGCCAATTCCACAAACCCGGACTGAAAACAACTGAGCACGTAGCAATTCTCAAACTGAAACTTCTCCATCCTTTACACCAGAAGCTTCATGAAAGTTAACACTGCTGTGCAGCTGTAGGACATCCTGCAACTCCAACATGGGTACAGCCTGCAAAACACACTCAGCACTAAGAAGGCTTCAGCTGAGTAGTAGTATATCCAGTTTTTGGGAACACGTTACAAGGAAAGATGTGTTCTCCGCGGAAAGGTTCCGAAAAGGAAGCAAGAATCAAAGCTAAAAGTCGTCATCTGTAACATTCTTGTGAACTGGCATTCTTTAGCACTCTTTAATCTAGAGGAAAAGATTCAAAAGGGAGAGCATTTTCACACTTTCAAATATGGAATATACTTGCAGAGAGCAAGGTAACACATTGTTTTCTATATCCAGAGAAGGCAAAAGGAATATCAGCAATGGTTTTAAATTGCAGCAATAAGCACTCAGGTAACACATCAGGAAACCTTTCAGAGAGAGATAAAATAAAACAATCAGAAAAAAACAACAAAAAAGGCTTTAAGAAAAGGTTAGACTAACAATTGTTAAGGAACAATATAGGGGTGAATGTGTGTATTTTATCTACATACTTATACATTTTATTTAAATGCATACATGGAAAATATCTTCAGTCTACTCTTTATGATTTTTCATAGTAAATATTTGCAATACAAGTGAGAAAACAAATTATTAAATATACTTCTTCCCTGATGCTAACTATTTCATTGGCGTGGATCCCACAGCTTACAAGTAGAATATTGTTCACAGAACCTCACTGGCACCAGAAATTAAAAAGATGGAACAGTGAACAAAGCAGAGTATAAGATTACTGCAAAGCATTAAACATTCTGGATTATTATTCAAAAGCCAGCAAACACCAAGAAAAAAAACATTCCCTAGAACTCTGTCCACAGGTGTATCAGTAGCAAATTTACATACAGATCAAGTACCAATATTATATAATTTTGACTCCAGTCTACACCAGTGACAATATTAACAACTTAACAGTTCAGCAGCTGCTAATGCAGCTTTCTATAGGCATTTTACTCTTCCTCTGTTACTGTATTAAAATTCAAATTTATCTTGTGGAAGCTAAAGATCAGTATCTAAACCACTATGAGGAACAGACCTAATCAACAAAACATGACTTACAATTATACCATGCTGGTGGTCTGCCCTGTAAAAATAAAGAAATAGAGTTCACAAGCTATCTATGCAAGCCACAGGTGATTTCTCCAGTTATTCAAACCTTTAAATGAATCCTTTCCTGGGGTATTTTAACTCTATGCATTTCAAACTTTAATCACTGACCATGTGAGTGAGAAACAGAAAATACTCTTTCCCAAAAACTACTCTCCTGCCATGTAACAGCAAACTAGTGCAGTCTAAACATCCAAAGCCTATTTTCCAGTACTGGCATTTTTTTTATTTGTTATTAAAGTGACAAAAACCCCCTTATCTTTCTGGAAGCAAAAATGCTAAACCCCTTTTTCTACAACTTTTTCATCAACTATAGCTCATGGGGTTTTTTAACCTTCATCATCCATTAAATGAACAAACATTTTCACCTACTGGTTTTAATTTTTTCAACTCCAACATGCTGCATAAACAGGGAGGAAGAAACCCACTGTACAAAAGCAGCTACAGCACACCTTTATTCAATGATTAAGGGAAGGGGTTTACTACACGGACTGCAAAGAGAGGGTAGTTACCACTACATCCTTGTGTTGCACTGGCCCATGAGATGCTTCTGCTCTTGCTGCAGCCCCGATTTCCCCCTCGCACCTCGTCCATGCGCTGCACGCCCCCCACAGCTGCCCCAGCACTTGTGCCTCAATACCACCATCCATCCAGCTGTTTGCTGCCCAGCACACCCAAAAAACTAAGCATCTAGAGGCCTCAGCTAGGAGCGTCAATTTAGAGAAAGCACCTCCCTTTTCCTAAACTCTTGATAGTTGCCGGGAGTCAGGGGATGGCACGCAGCGACACAGAGAAAGAGGCTTCGGTACCCGCCCCGGCTCACAGCGCGCCAGCCACCCGCAAGCTGCCTCCTCTCTGCCCTGCATCGCTTCCCTCCTGTACCAGGCGACGCTTCTTGGCCCAAAAACTCCACGCCCCCGCCCCCGCT
>JAOXXN010000065.1:27583809-27596247 GCA_026770055.1 Myrmophylax atrothorax | reverse complement strand
GTTATTCCTGTTGTGTCAGTTCTTAAAATCTATGTTCAGTAATTTTAAACAGATAGGAAGAGGCTGTTCCTTTCCTAGAATGAAAAATTATAAAAAAGGTTGGATGTGAAAGTGATTTTTTTTCTTTTTTTAATCTGATCAACATGTTCTTTTGGGAGTAAACAGGAATGGTACTGGGAGGGGTGAGTGGAGAGGATCTAGAGAAAGAAGAAAATAGAAGAATTTTGGGAGGGGCAAAGCCTGTGGTCCAGGGAATCTATAGAAACATCAGTAATCACTTAATATTTCATGATCTGGAGCATAGGCTATATAGGAAGCTTTCCAGGACCAGCTCCTCGCCTCATAAACAGAATGCTGGATAGGTAGCTGAAGCCAGAAGGGAATCAGAAACTTAGTGTCATGAAAGAAAAGTTGAAATGTATCACCAGCCTTTTTGCTGTGATCCAACCACAGGAGAATTCCAGGTTCCCTTTAAGTACAGTTTAAATTTTTGGGTTGTGTCCTCTACTAATACCAGTCTGTGCTTACCATCAGCCAGAGTAAGGGTATAGAACTGTTAAAATTGGCAAGATCATTTATTGTTAGCCAAGGACTAAGTCCTTTTCTTACCGCTGTTTTTTCTGTGCATGCATTGAAAAAGGAGTTGGCCACTGATTTTAGAGGTGAATGAAAAGCAGTTGGTGTTAAAGGGATCAGAATTAATGTGTTGTTTCATTTTAGACCTAATGCAGCTCCCTCAGGCTGTTTTTCCTGTAAGTTTCCAGTGAGTGTGACTGGTAAGCTTTTATTTTACAGGCAGATGTTGCTTGTGAACGAATATTCACTGTGAACGATGTAGAGCATGGAGGATGTAAATATGGTATCATCAATCTCAGCGGTTTGGGGAAGGAGTCTCTCACTGTGGAGATGTATGACAACCTCTACTTCACAAACCGCAAAGTACTGTTTTCTGTTCCTCCTTCCTTTGGTTGTTCCATTCTCAGAACAGAACCCTGTTCTTGGGAGGCTCAGGCAGAAATGCCATGTGGGTTGGGGAAGGGTTAGGAGGAGAGAATGGAAGAATCTAGAAATGTGAAACTACCAAGATTTGCATGCTTTTTTAAAATAATTTTGGGGAGATGTGTTTATCCTTAAACATGATGCATATTTAAAACAGGCTTTCATAATCTCTTCATGCTCTGATTCTTTTAAGCATGGTCTCTTGAAATAATAGGATATGCTTGGTGCCTCAGACTATGTTTGGTCAGACGTCTCAATATTGTTCTGTCATTACAAAAGGAGTATGAGGCTAAAATGCTCATGCCCCTTTACTGGGCTATTTAGTGGGCTAAGGAAATGTGCCCAGTTCCTAATTTTATCTCATCTTTGCATGGAAATAATATTTCATTAATGGAATAACAGATTACAAAAATAATGTGTCTTTTCATGTCTGAAGGTGAATTCTGTGTGTTGGGCATCACTGACTCATCCAGATTCTCATGTTTTATATCCTTTTAAAAAAAGCAAAATTGAAGTTCAGCTTTCACAAGTCTGCATCATGCTCCACGGAAAAACTAACTTCCAGGAATACCTCTTGTGTAGTTGTCCCAGAAAATAAGTTCGGAAAACAGAGGAGGTTATAAAAATTGAAATATGTTGGTATTAGTGAGACAGATGTATGGTTCTATTATAGATATATGTAGAATTGTTCCAGTGTAATAGTAGCTGTTTTCTGCCCTGGAGAATTCCCACTTCATTAATAGTGTATGTAACTGCTATATCCAAAATGACCTGCTGCTTAGAATTGGCTGAGGCAAAAGAGCAGAGGGTTATGGCAACAACCTTTCTCTGAAGTGAACCTCTTTGAAAGTAGGTTGGTTCATTTCTGTTTGAAACCATCCCCATATTGGTTGGGGAGAATGGGGACAATTCATTGGCATCATGCTCTGCAACTGTCAAAGCATGTTCTGCAGGTCTGTCTCAGAAGAAGAGGAAGGTTGATGCTATAGTAGAGAAAGCAGTAATGGACAGTACAGAACCCAGAAGAGAGGAAGAGAATGGAATTTTGACATGGAAGGTAGTAGATAACAGATGCGATATTAAAAAACCAAAAGAAATTACGTAGAAAAGTATGGAATGGCCTGTGGGAAAAGCCAGGCAATTCCGGACTGACCCATCAGGGGACTGAGGAGTTTGGGATGGCTTGGTTTGGTGGGTTTGAGCTTTTCTCAAGTCCTGTTACAGATTTACCCCACTGAACTTGAAATACAGCTTTCAATTCTATTTATACCTGGTATGGTCTTCACAAAATACTTAAATGTAATCTAAAGTGAGTCTTACTTGTCTCACCAATGTGCGCTTCTTTATCCAACTTATCTCCATGAAAAACAGATCTATATAAATGCAGTGTTACCAGCACTTAAAGATGAGAGGAATGATCTATGTAGGCCATGCTTTTTTTCTTTTCCCCCTTTCACTAGTAAGATTCCCTAATATTCCTCTTCTCTTACCTTTCTGGTAGCAAAGACACACAAGCAAGAATTTTAGTTGTTTCTAGCTGATACCTATGAAAGAAATGAAAAGTCAAGACAGGTGTAAACGGTAGCACAAATCAAAAGTGTCAAGGAAATACTGTGAGCTGTGGTTGTGTGAGAGCATCTTGCTTTTCTCAGCTATAAATGTTAGGCAGCTTGTTCTATTCTAGGGAGAAATCTGCTTTCCTTAACTCACTTCAGCAAGCTGTGTCTCATGGGAATTGCAGAAACACCAGGCTGTGCCAGTCTGCTTCCAGCATCGTTGTTCAGCAGCACTAACCCAGGTAGCGTGTTTTTGTTGGCTTTATTTCTCCAATTCTTGCAGTTATGGTATGAAAAGAGCACAAATGAAAGATTATTTCAGCATTTCTTTCAGCAGTTGATGAGACTTCTCTTGGAAATTGTAAAATAGCTTAAGAAGTGAAATGATGAAAAAACTTGAGACTTAATTAACAAGCAGTATTCAAAGGACTATTTTAGTTGCTGCAGAACTTGACTTTGGCAGAACACCTCACTTGTAAATATTTGAGAGTTTTCCTAAGTAGCTTGGCTTGTAATTAATACTCAGAAGCTGCACACAAGAAGTACCCACATTTCCTTATAGACTGTCAGGAGTCATTGCAGAATCCTTTCTCGCAGCAGCTACTCAGTGATGCTCAGTGGATTAATCAAAGGTGGAAAGTAAATGTCTCAGCCTATAGCTCCTTGTACAGGCTCATGCTCAGTTGTGCGTCAACATGATTGTTTGGGAGAATACTTTGTCTTACTCTTAGGCTGTAGCCCTATCTTTATATATTTGTTTATTCAATGTTCTTGGGTGCAGGACGTTATTCATTGGACTTTCTTGATGGTTACTAGACCCATGGTTCTTCAAGTCACAGAGTGCAGTCTTCTAAATTATCTTCTGTTCAGACATGATCAGTTAAGTTTATACAGAGAAAATCCGTGATAGATAAGAGTAATGGAGATATTTAAAATTTTTAATGTCATGCTATTTGTGCAGCCATTAAAAAATATGCATAGAGTTAGCATGAACTTGAAGAGTCACTAGGATAGATGGCCACTAGGCCCCAGTGTGCCCAGTTGCTCTATAGAACGTTGTAAGCCCTTCACCATAACTAGACCTTGTGAGTTCCACCAAAATCCTGTCTGGTATATTCTGTTAAGGTATTTCCAAGTTTGACCTACTTCACTCTCCTAAACAGTTGGTTTGTGGGAACCATGCTAAGTAGATGCTGGGAGCAAAGCTGAATTTATCCTGTCTAAAACTATGTTGTCCATCCACTCTTAACCATGTCACATCGGCTACCTGACACGTATATACGATGTGCCATGAAGGAAGTGAAAACTGAGGACTTAGTCTAGTCTGCTAGTTGACATAAATTTTGGGCAGGAGCTACGTGAGTAACGGTCAACTGTAGGTATTGTTACTTAACCAAACATTTTGTTGTTTGTTTTTTCTTAAATAGGCAGGCCAAGAACTTACAGGCTAGGCTTTGGCTAATCTGTAATTTATAAAATAAATGTTTTTTATTTCTAGCCCACTTGTTTTTAAAAAATGGCTTACTTAGTGCTGTAAGGCAAGTGTTGCTTTTCTCTTTCCTGCCATGGTCAGCCCTCTGACTACTGAATAAATTTCACTGTCTCTCAGTATTATCTGCTTATATAGACTGTAGGTGTCCTCTTACAGTCATGAAGTCCCATTTCTTTTTCCTGTCTCTTGAGTAGCACAGGGGCACTAAATGGGTAACACTTTCTCTGCTTCAGATTGAAATGCTAAAAGAAGTATGGCAATATAAGAAGAACCTTTCTGAGTTATCATCCTGTCTTAACATTTTATGAACACTTCATGTGTTGCTCCTCTCTTCTAGGAGATCGACCTGGAATGCTGTGCAGTTTCAAGATATCCACTGCCTGGTCCTGTGCTTGGTGCCTGAATCCCCAAGCAGACAACTGCTTTAGCACAGGTGATCTCCCTGCAAGGCTAGCAACCCCCTCTGTCTCAGTGGGAAAGACTTACTGCGTTCACCTCCCAGCTGCTACTGGAATGACAGCTAAATTAACATAATCTGCCTTCCTTAGGCCTGACACGACGCGTTCTTGTGACCAATGTAGTGACAGGGCATCGACAGACATTTGGAACCAGTAGTGATGTTTTGGCACAACAGTTTGCCACACAGGTAGGGAGAACCATACAACCTTTGTTTTTTCAGAGCGCTGCCTCACAGGTGGGCTCTTTGTTCTGGCTGTGATGGGACTCCTCATGCTGTACACGAGGGTGTGATCACAGCTACTGTTGGAAGGCTGTTCACAGCAGAGCTGATGCAGTCTGATGCTTGCACACACTTGAATAGCAACAAAAAGATAACTGACTTCAGACTGTGACAACAGGGGTAATTTTTGTCAATATTACAGAGGTTAAGAGAAAATGAAGGAAGTACAAAGAGCACATTAATAACGTTGTAAAATTGTTTTAGTTTTGGCAAGTAACCTCATTTTGTTAATCCACAGTCTATTGCTTCCACTAAGGAGAAAATCCCCATAAAATACAAATGGACTTGTTCACAAAGATTTAGTGAGAAGGGTGAAATTGGAATATGAGAATTCCAGTTTTCTGTTTTGCCAATGTTAGACTAAGTTCCCACTTACCTCGGCAAACTTTTATAGCTAAATAGTTGAGGTTTGAGTGGAACTAATGAATTGGCTGAAAAATGTTGCAGTGTGCAATAGAAATTTTGCTTCTTAATGCCCGTGTTAAAATAATTTGACAACTGCAGTATACAGCTCAAAAGCATGACACAGATTCTGTCTGTGTAACTTGTAAGATCCTTACAGGTGTTACATAGTAGGCTTCTTTCTCTTGGATTCTTCAGACTCCAGTGCTGTACAATGGCTGCCGTTCTGGTGAGATTTTCAGCATTGATGTGCGTCAACGTAACCGAAAGGGACAGAGCTGGAAAGCAACTCGTCTCTTCCATGGCTCAGCAGTTACATCTCTTCACCTTATGGAGGCTGAACATTATCTTGTGGCAGCAGATATGGCTGGAAAGGTATGGTTTTGTTGTGTTTAAGACACTTCTGTTCCTTTGAGTGTCTAGGCATTGACGGGTGCTTATCCTAGTCCCAAGAACAGATGCCTGTTCTTAGCGCAAGTTCCATGTATGGGTCCTCTTCCAGATCCATGGATTTATCATAGAAGGGTGTAGGTTGGAAGGAACCTTAAAGGTATTTTATTTTCAGGCCCCTGCCATAGGCAGGGATACCTTCCACTTGACTAGGTTGCTCAAAGCTTCATACAACCTGGCCTTGAACACTTCCAGGGATGGGACATGCACAACTTCTCAGGGCAACCTGTTCTAGTTACTCACCCTAGTCACCACCTTCACATTAAAGAGCTTCTTAATATTTAATCTAAGCCTACCCTCTGTCAGTTTCAAACCATTGCTTCTGTCCTACCAGCCATTCCCCCTTGTCCTATCACTACATACCCATGTAAATTGTCCCTCTCCAGCTCTCTCGTAGCCCCCTTTAGGCACTGGAAGGCTGCTTCTCCAAGCTGAACTCCCAGTCTTGTCTTCATAGGAGAGGTGTTACAGCCCTCTGATCATCTTCATGGCCCTCTTCTAGACCTGTTCTAATGGGTCCAACCATTAAGTGCTCTCTGCTTTAGTTATATCCACTCTCAAACAATGCCTTCAACTTGCAGATAAAACTGTGGGACCTGAGAACAACAAAGTGTGTGAAACAGTACAAAGGTCATCACAATGAATATGCTATTCTCCCTTTGCATGTAAATGAGGAGGAAGGACTTCTTACAGCAGGTGGGTTGACTTTTCTCCTCCTCCTCTACTTGTAGAGTGTGGCAGTGATTTTCTTATGCCTGAGAGGCATTTCTTACTTACAGTTGTTGGAAGCTGTAAAACTGCTAATTCTTTAAAATTCAGAAAAACATTAGCCTTAGGCATACTGTAATATGCTATCATAATGAAGAAATGGATGTTATGGATGAACATCTACTGTAATGACCCCTGTGTAGTGCTTAACAGCTTTATCTGCTGTGTCCTGCAAAAGTCCATTATCCTTTCCACAGTATGTCTCAAGAGTAGAGCAAGAAAACACTTGATTTTGAAATTCAGGAAACAACATGTGGACAGGAGACTTGGTGATAAGTTTATAGACTAAAGACTGTGTATATGTTTAGTTGGTGATTAAGTCGATAGTGTGGTGATGGACTGAAGCACGTGCAAGTAGGCTGGACTCTTTTGTAAACTGTCTATACCACTCAGGTTCATCTTGAATATCCTTGGTTACACTCAGATTTTTTTATTTTTGTTTCTGGGTTGGGGGAAGGAAAAGTAGTAATAAATGAAGCAAAAGCCCTAAATCCTTATAGTATAGTGAAGTTTCACAAAGTCACTGTAAAGAGAGTGACCTTCTCTCCTTGGATTTGTCACTAAGTGGCAGAATAATGAGAAGGATTCTTTTTAATTTGACTGAGTTTTTCTTCCCTTTTTTTTTGGCTTAAGAGCTTGATAAAGAAACAAGCACTCTAAATACTGGTTTCTCATACCTTTAATTGTCTAATAGGAAATGCAGAAGTATGGCTAAGCTGTTTGCCTCTAGTGTGTGTAGAAATAGTCAGGGTGTTTCCCCCATAGACCTCCTGCTTCTTTGGTGATAATCCTGCAGAGCCAGGTAAAGTACTTTTTGTGTTATGTTGAATTTTGTTGTTCTTTCCTTTCCAGTTGGTCAGGATTGCTACACCAGAATTTGGAGTCTCCAAGATGCCCATCTGCTTAGAACCATTCCCTCTCCCCACCCATCATCCAAAGATGCCATTCCTAGTGTGGTGTTTTCTTCAAGACTTGGGGGTAGCCGAGGAGTTCCTGGCTTACTCATGGCTGTCAAACAGGATCTCTACCACTTCTCCTATATCTGACACAATATTCTCCTCAGACCTGCCAGTCTATACATGACTTCAAAATTTCTACACCAGTCACCAAGCTAATGTGCTGCTGTTGCACCTGCTTTACCCATCCAATTATGAACCTCCTTCAGCAGGTTCAGTAAATCTTGCTGTATACATCTGAGACCTCTTGTAAATAAAAAGCTGAATGCTGATGAACTCTGTAGGCAATATTCAGCTTCTTTGAAATCTTAACTGTGAGCCCTGCAAAGCTGGTAACTTTCATTGAGGGCCTGTGTTCTGCTAGCTGAATTTGCTGGCAAAAGGCTCTTCTAACATAATCCTACTTTGGTCATAAAACCACTTAGCTGTGGTCACATCTACCTGAGCAACGAGGCTGGCCCAGCAGAGTGGATTAGCAGAGTGAAGCAGCTGGTGTTGAGAAGCTGATGCTTTTAAGTGTTCTGGGGCTTTTTTTGGAGTAGCTTTGGTCTGGGTTCCTGCTTCAACTGCCTCTACTACATCTATGGTCGGAAGCAGTCCAAGGAATAGCTGTTTCCTTACTCACAGTGTTGGTCATTTGAGCTGGGCCATAGTAAATTTTGTCCTTTTCAGATGCTACTGGCCTGCCACCATTCCCTTTACAAAGCAACAGGCAGTAGTAAAGCTAAATGTCCCTGTTGATGTATCATAGTGTTTCCTAACCAAGTCCACATCCCTAACGTGGAGTTCATTAGCAGACTGGAATGGCAGGCTTGCTCATGCAGCTGTAGCCAGACACAAGCCCAGTCTGGACAGGCCACATCCTCTTTAGGATTTGAGATCACCCATGCAAAGTCAGGGCTTTTGCATTCAGAGGTACAACTGGGCCCTTGGCTACAAAGTTGTAGCACCGGCTGCCAGTAACTGGGTGATACCATATCTATATTTGAAAAGTTACCCTCCCATGGAGCCTCCTTACCTCCAGCTCCTGCCTGGTAACCAGTTTGGGCTGGGCAAGACCGTCCTCCAGCCAGTATCTGTAGGAAGCACTGAGATCAGGAACCCATGGGGGAAAAAGGCTGATGAACTAGGAAGGGCTTCACAGGAAAGACTACACTCAAGTTTTTAAAAATTCTTATTAAAGAAGTGCAGGAACCACCTTTTCATCCTGGGATCCTCTTAGAGCATTTAGACGTACAATTGTGATGTCAGAAATGCTACTTCCCGTGGGGTCACCAGGTGAGACACAAACGCGTTATAATCACACCCAGGCTGCATTGCATCTTCCGATGAAGGCTGTGTCCAGCTGGCTCAGGAGGGTGGCCATGTCAAAGCAAGGCTGGGCATCTGCACTCCAATGCCTTCTGACAACAGGCATGGGCTGCACATGCATGCAAAGATGTGTTGCTGCTATCTGCCGCTGTGGCCTGCAGTGTGGTGTACCTAGTACAGCACCCATATGAGGGATACCAACTGTGTCCTCACTGGAAAGGCATGCAACAGTGCTGAGCATCCTAGGAAGGAAGGGGCTTTCAAGTCCCCCACTAAGCAATCCTGATTTCTGCTCTCAGAGAAAACCACCACCACTACCCTCTTGGGCATGTTACAGAAGTTTGTAGCTATTTCATTTCTTAAGAGATTGCTACTCTTTTGCACATAAAGCTTTTGGCCAGAGCAACCTACTTATGGAGACATTGCACCCTGCCCCCTTCATCCTGATGGGCCATCAGATTTGTTGCACCTCACACTGGTGCATATGCAGGGAAAGCTCTTAATTTTGTTCATCTTGAGCTGGAGAATATGCAGTTCAGAAAGTGGGTTACTAAAACCGATATCGGTCACAAAATGTTCATCCCAGAGGACGAGAGTGTGAGCTTGAAGCATGAGCACAGCACTTAACAGGGATGAAGCACTCAAGGTTGTGGCATGAGCTCCCTAAGCATTCATCAAGGACTGGGTGGCGCAGACAATTCATCCCTCTGCATCCCTGCTGGTGGCCTGAGCTCATCGAGCACACTTCATGAGTGTGTCTGGTTTCCCAAAGGAAGCCTCACAAGTGCCCTGTAATGCAAGTCCTATGTAGGACAGCCCCCTTCACAAGCCCCATGCAAACCTGACCGTGGCCTATGGGTGTTTGTTTGTTTCCAATAGAGTCCTCTCCCCTTCCATTTTTCAAATTACTTTCGAGAAGAGGAATTATTCAAATACAGGTTCCAGAAATGGTGGGCCCTACTAAAAACCCCCTTTTGACTTGGCAGGGCTCCACATTGGTTTCTCCTGTCCTCTCACAACCTTCAGGCCTAAGCAATGTCCTGTTCTAGGAAACTCTCTTCTCAGCAGCCCTTCTTGCTCACCACTACTCCGTTGTTCTGTGTGGCGATCTCCTTCCCTTTCTTTGTATTTTTTTCATCCATTCATTTACATAGAAGACAATAGAGCAGGAAAACTCTCCTCTTTGAAGCACTGTAATAACTTTACAGTTTGAATATATTCTGTGTGAAATAGCTGTTGCAAGGGTAGTCAAGATGAAAGATAAATCCCAGCAAATATTCAAAACGTTTTTTCCCTCTCTGAGTATACATTCAAAACCCCCAAATCTTTCTTTATCCCATTAACAGCCAACTTCTGTTTTCCCATGGGCACTGAGATAAGAATTCCTTACAGCTATGGCTCCCCTGATACATCTGGCTTTAGCATTCCTCTGCAGAGCCTCCTCTCACAAAAAACAGCTCACAGCATACTCTGTGCTGCCCCTTCTTTCCACAGACATTGTTTATAAGACCAGGGTGTCTCCTCTTCTCCTAAATGCTGCCTTGCAGGCTCTTCGCATTCCCACTACTACCCTTTGATAACCAAGAGGCTCAATTCCTGGCTTGCCTTTTTTTTTTCCATTTGAGAAAACACACTGCTATTTCTCTGGATTGGTTATGTTAATTTTGGACATTTTCTGTTGCCTGCACAGTGATTAATGCACACAGCACAACTTTCAAAAGCATTTGCACTGCCTTAGTTAATAACACATATTGCAACTAAGCATCTGCTCAGGAAACAGAAATGTAGTTAAACCCTATCCTACTGCAAATTCCTAATGTTACAGCTGATAATCAACTCAGAGTTGCAACATACTTTATATTGATCTTCTTGCTAGTAAACACGTGGTTCAAACACTTGCAGGTAGCAACCTACAGAAATCATGAATTCCCTTAAAACAGAATTCGAAACTTAAAATTTCAGCTCTCTTCCATGCTATTAGCTCCAGTAATGCCTGTTCTGTAAGAACAAGACCATGCAACAAATATGACCAGTTACCATGGGAAACACAAACTAGGAATTGTGGCAGAAAGGCATCTTACATAACTGAAGATAGTTTCTTTTCTTTGTTCCCTTTTAGGCAAAACTTGCAAAACAAAAAAAAATTAATTTCTTCTGTTATTTCCAGGAACTAAACGTACACACGTGTTCCTGCAAACCCATTCAGCCAACTAATGCTTTTGCAGCCAACACTTCTAATTAAGCCTGCAAGAGCAGTTAAGAAAGGAGAGGGGAAGCAGGGCAAGAGAGGCAATTTGGCTTCAGTGACAAACAGCAAAGAGCCTGTAGGCAGTGGCTGAAGTATATTAAATCATCTATTTCATTATGCAGCAATAGTAGGACCCTAAGACAGTTAAAAAGGAACTGCAGTACTCTTCCTTTCTGTTACAGTATCAAAAATACCTTATTTCTTTGCCTCAGCTTCTCAGCAAGTACTGAACTAGTAAGAAACTTTAGAAAGGCCAGACCTGCACTCCAGGACAGGTTGTGGCATCCTTCATCCTGCAGACACAATTTCTTTGGTCCCTTTTGTTCACTGGAGCAGACCAGGCTCTCACTGACCAAACTGCCAGTCCCTCCTATCAACGCAATTCTCTCGGAAGGCACAGTCTCACCCTTGCTCTGTTCCATACACACTGCTGCCATTAGTCGTCTCACAGCCCAATGAATAAAGCTCTTCCCACATAAAACACTTTAGGGCACATAAGGTTCTTAGACATAAGTAAGAAAATTTCTGTTTTAACTTGAAATATCTAAAGCTGGGAGGGGGTTTGCTTCTGGGTCTTCTGTGGTGGCATTGGTTATGTCTTTCTGTTGGTTCCAATTTATTGCAGTACATGGCTTCATGGTCATTCCTCCTCTATTGTCCTGATGAATACTGAAACTAAGAGGTTAAAAAAATCAATTTACTAGTCACAAATTCACACTGGTGTTTTTGAGTTTAATAGAGACCTATTCTAATAGGACTAAAAAATTAAACATTTGTTGTAAGAATTCAAACCCAAATGTGTACACAGTCCCCAGGTGTCCCCTTACAGAAGCTGCTTTCAGAAAAGTTATAATCTGGCAGTGGACAACTCAGCTTTGCTCCCCAAACCTTCAGTTGCTAATGGCTGCTTGTATGTGCTACATACATGGGTGAGCTGAATCAAGCACTCAATGCCAAACTAACATACTTTCTAGACAGGCGTTCTGGGGTGAGGGATGCTTGACCCAACTCTTGAAAAAAAATTCACAAATTAGTTTAATGTTTCAAAAGTGGAAGCCAAGGCACCAAGTTGATAAACCTTTTCAAGTAATGCCTGAAAATATAATCAAGATCACCTGACCTGTTCAAACAACTTCTTTCCTATCTGCAGTTCTGTTGGTATCATGGTAGCTGTGAAGCGCTCCAATGCCTTCCTGACAAGTCATCATCTGTACATCATCACACATACACTATTGCTTCTCTCCAGTGCTGCTGAAAAATTGCCTTTTAAGCAGAAGCAGAAAGATTTAACCAGCTTTCCAAAATGTCAGAAATTAGTGTTCCAAAATCTCCAGGCATTCTTGAAATTAGCATTTCTGTAATACAACAATTAAAACATTTTCTCCATAAGGACTTCCATACATATTTGTATGTGTGTGTATATATATAAAGAGCACAAGTCCTATGCGGAGAGGCTGAGGGAGCTTGGGTTGTTTAGCCTGGAGAAGAGGAGGCTCAGAGGTGACCTCATCACTGTC
>JAOXXN010000065.1:27569360-27583709 GCA_026770055.1 Myrmophylax atrothorax | reverse complement strand
ACTAGAGATGGACCAAGGGTTGGACTTGATGATCTCGGAGGTCTTTTCCAACCCAATCAATTCTATGATTCTATGATATAAACCAGTTGTATCTGTAGCTGTTTACTCTTTACTTAAGTTATATCCAACAAAAGTGAAGTTAAAAAGCTGAATGCACTTTCATTTTGGCTTAAGATTACTGACCAGCTGCCATTCTACTTCAGCTTTGTCTTTGCCACATTATACTGTTGATTTTGAAAGCCCTCATAGCAAGTTTTTATTTATTTTGGCATTGCCATGATTTCAAAAATACATTTGATGACATACTGTGTGCTGCGACTGACAGAATATATATGTCAACATTCTTTCATGGTAAAGAAATGTTCAGCTAAAGCAGGGAGTAGGGATGGGACCTGAACAACAAAAACTAGACAGTTCTATTATTGGTCCAAATCACTCTCTGTTCTCAAATTTCTGGCAGGCAAAGATATATCTGTTGGTGCCAAATTATGTTACAGCCATCAGCAATAATTAAATGCAAGAACAATGCCACAATACAGTGGCATTACAGTGACTGACAACATCAGTTGACAAATGAAACATGAAAACAAGAGGCTGCAAAATACAGTGATATTAGTATTTAAACCTAATTGGACTGGTTATGCTGAAAGCAAAAATATGAAGAACAAAGTCTGTATGACCAGGTGGGAAGCCAGAGTCCTGCAGTGTTAAAGCCCAGGCTCCCAAAGACACCTAGTATAAATGTAAGGTAGACCTAACATAATGATGGTGTTCATTTCCACAAACTCTTGTTGACATCAAGAGTTAGGGAGGATTGTCACATTTTCCAGAAAACAACCAAAGGTCCAATTCACAAGGAACAGATAGGAATATAGAGGATACCTTGGCCAACTTCAGCACATGCAACTTCACCTGCAAAGGAACTGGGTAGAAGAATGAATGAACAGAAAAACCAGTGTAGGGGTGGGAGGGAAGCAGGGGAGTGGAAGACAAAGCATTTTTTCTTGTGCAAGTAACTACACGTTACAGCCTGCTCCTGCCCTGACAATAGCTACATGTTACAGCCACGCTGTACTGCCATCCATTTCCTCCCCTGCAAGTCTCAGGTGCAACGTGCACGTAATGTACACTTAAGGCAGCGGTAGGGAGTCTAACATTTAAACGAAGCTCACATGTATTTGCTATACAGAATGAGAGAAAAACCTGTAAAGATAAACCTTCATGCTGAATTGGCGTATGTACCCATAATGGAAAGAAATCCATCACAATAGAGCAATCATATCAGATTTTTTTTCCTCTACAAGTCTAGACTTGGTTTGTGGTGCTTTGGGTGAGGAATGTATTTTTCACTGAGGCACACATCATTGCACATCAGTTAGTTCACAGGATTCTTATTTTACTCAATGTTTTCTACAGTATTCCTAATGAGAGAGGTGTGGATGCTGCTTGATCAGCCAGTAATCAATCTGACGTAATTTTTCTGGCAAGAGATTACATCAATCAGTCAACTTCAGTCTAACTCAGAAGAGGATTTTATCATGTCACATCTCAGACCAATTGAATTCATTATCCTACCAAGTAAGTGTGCCAATTTTAACTTCTGAAATATTAACATTACAGTGAACTTCAGTTGATCCAAGGGACACATTATCATCTTGACCTTACTTCACAGTAACTAATTTCTCTTCGGTATAGCACACATAGTGATCTTCTAAAAATTTCCTGGAAAACAGTCCCCTCCTATCAGTGCCCGAGTAAACACGTAAGACGTTTTCACACAGGAGCTGCATTAGTGCTGGGCCTGTCCCATAGTGCCATTACAAAACACTCACAGTCTGTCCTTTTGCAGAGCTCCAGCAACATTGCTGTTAAATTTTGACAGGTTTTCCAAAGACTCACTCTGGCTAGATGCTACCAATACCTCAGCACACAAAGCATCTCTCCTAATAATTAGGAATAAAACTCTTGCAGGTTTCTACTCACAGTCCCACCCCTCCAAGCACAACATGCTCCCATATTGCTTTAGAGATTTTTTTTTCAGGATTTCAATTTCCTTCATTGAAGTTTCCTGTAGAGCTTTCTGTCCAGGCATATTTTAGAGCTCTTGTTTATTGAATTCTAATGTGTTAATACCCCATACTGTTGGGCTCTGCTAAAATATGCATCTATCCCCTTTAAATAGCTGAGCCATTTAACAACCATATTCTATACCATGTACTCAAGAGCACCACATAGTACCAGAAAAAATAAAAGCAGTGCACTTAAACCTTACAGAGCTTTTCTTTTTTTTCCCATTTTGGAAAACAAAGATCCCACATACATCTCTCAACACTGTCCAGAAAAAGTAACACCAAGCCTGCTGCAGTTTAAGCACCACATAAGAGTTTGCTTTGTTGTGAAACAGCACAAGAGATTCAGCTCCAGGATAATCAATCAAGAATGGACTCAGATACTGACAGGTTACTAAGTGACTAAAATCACATATATATTAAAAATGTTTAGATGATATTTTCTTTTTAATTGAGTAGTAATTCTGGTTGTGACAAGGAAAAAAAAAAATCAGACAAATTGTTGAAACAGATTCCAAAGATTTTACACAAGGAATGTCACGGCTGCTTTCTCTTTATGCATTAACATGGTAGTAAGGCTACATGCATAAACAGCACACAGGGCACAGCCTACAAACCAAGAACACATTGCTCACCCATTAAAAAAATAAAAATTACTTTGAAGCACAGAATTATGCTAGATGTACAGAATGTCTTTTAAAAGAGGATTTCTACCTACTCATGCCCTCACTTGGACAACTGTCAGTTTACGGTAGACTTTTGCTTACAGAAACATGAGACAGTCCTCAGTGAACTTGGCCAGTACCACAGGTGTCCTGGAACATCTTCTAAATCTACTTCCTTGTGTAGGCTGGATGTAGTTGCAAAGGGGCAATCACTTTGTGAATATGTTCCTTCAGAGACAAAGTGAGAACCTGCTTGTTACAAGGAAAGTCAGTACACTTGCTCAGAAGATAAAGTCCTTTATAGCAGTTAATTTAATAATACAGTCTTAAAACAGGGTGTTGGGCACTCATCTACCGAAGAGCACATTTAATAAGCTGGGGAAAAAATACCACAGTTCCAGGACATTGCATTAAACTCCAGCCACTCCAAGAGGAAGCAATTCTCATGGTGAAAGAATTCTTGTCTATGTCAGCCAAGAAGGGAGAATTTTAGGCAGTTTAATCCACAATGGTCTCTTACTTCTTACAAGTAGAACCACAATCCACAGTACATGACAGTATAAGTTAGGTTAAGTGGTGCTTTTGATAATAAAATCAGTGAATGCATTGCAGTCCTTTAATAAAAGGATGAAGTCCAGAGAGTGCCAGTTGCTAGGAGCAAAAAAGAAAGGTTCCCATTTTCCAGGCTGATTTGTAAGTTCGTATTAGAAGAAAGACGAGTCAAATCTGTGCAGTTTCTATGCAACCACATTTGAGAACATAGAGGCTTCAGAGACTACAGGATCACTTAAAAAGTGAGGGAAAGTCATCACAACCCAAACAATTCAAACTTTGTATTTCAGAATTGCCTACAAAACTTTTTCTCTTCTGCTCTGGACAAAACTTTTAACTGCAATGATCTGGCAGAGAAACTTGAAGAAAACCTGAGTACATGAAAGCATTATCAGGGAGAGCAAGACCCTGCTACCCTTTGATCTGGTACTAAAGTTGAAATGGCAAAATCAGAATGCTTTGCCTTGTGCTGTATGATTTGCTTTACCTTTCAGAGCTCTACTGGTCTCTACCAGGGGATCTATTTCAACTTGATACCTCTTGCACTGCAAGACCATTGTTCATATCACAATTCAAACAAACTTGCTAATAAATCTGGGTTTAATCTTCCATAGCGGCCAGAAGGACAGCACCTCCAGATGTAGGGCTGGTTGAATTGCCAGGCGTAATTCATACATCAGCATTGGAGATCTCCTGGCAGCAGAGTCCGAACCTTCCTCACAGGGCATCACGATCAGCAAGACATTCCAGAAGAAGAATTAGAAGGCCATAAGTCTGATCCAATATAGTAAGGAACAACACCATCCATCATTTGAACTAGGAATACTCAAAGCTTCATTAGCCAACCGTATTTTTAATATTCCGAAGCATACATAGTTGATATATATTTTTTTTAAGTGGAATAAAATACACTGGATTTTGGTTTGCTCATTTACAAGGGAGCTCCCTCCCTTTCCCAGTTAATTTGAAATTAAAACCTAGAGGTTGAACGTAGGCTTATTCCCAGCGTTCCAAGATGGAAATAACACGAGAGGAGGCCAGAAACTGGAAACATGCACTCTGGCTGCAACAGGTTGAAAGGTGAAAGGGGACCAGATATTTTCATTTGTAACCCTGAGAACATAAGGAATTGCAAAGATCTGGAGAGGAGCCTGGGGTTAAAGGTCACCAGGCTTTTTATTGCAGTTAAAGCAAACTCGGACTGGGTGATCCCATCCACGAGAGGGAACCGCTCTGCGGTCGTGTGAGCATTCGTCACAGAATCCCTGGCCACAGGCCCGACAGTGGTGTTTGGAGAGTTTGATACTGAATTCCTTCCGGCAATTGTGGCAGTGCAGGATTTCATGGTCTGGTACCCAGTATGCAGGTCGGGCAGCATCTTTTACCAGACCTAAGGAGGAAGTGAGGTGGGGGAATGAGAAACAGGGAGAAGAAAATAATCCGTCAACATGAGTACATCAAGAATATACTCCAGGGAAAGTATTCACACACTGCAAGTCATACTACTGCCATTAAGGGGGAGGTGACCTACTGACAGAATACTTTAGTGCAGTGGGTAGCTATTTAGGGCATTCTGCCATTCTCCCACATTCTGCTTCTCTTCAAAGGGACAGACTGTTTCTCTTTAAATAGTGGCATCCTCCTTTTTACTCAGACTCTTCCAGAGGTTGAGACACTTGCTTTTCCCTGCCTTCAGTTTCAGCTGTGGCCAAAAAACCCCACACTTAGCAACTCAAATATTAAGAAACACATGTACTGTCTAAACTGTCTAAACTTCATTGACTTGGAGAGCAAACACCCACAGAGGTGATGGCAGGACATGCTGCAGGCAAAGCAGCTGAACAATGATGTGCCCAGTGAGTAGGAAATCAGGTACAATAGAAGATTCAAATGTGAAATGTTTGCTGACATACCTGAACTGCCATCCAGCACAGGAAAGAGCAGCAATTGTTCACTGTACAAGCTCACTATTAAAGATCACGTTACTGATTACTTCTCCATCATTACCAACCTGGACAGCTTCAAATTTTCAGCCCTCCCCTACAGAAGTACCAAGTGCCGGCAGTATCCACAAACACACTTAAAAGGTACTCAGCATCTCTGGGAAAAAACCAAACCTCATAAAATGCTTCCTACTTGGCCAGTCTTTAGGGAACTCCAAATGGTAGGTCATTGCAGTGAATACATCAGGGGAGCATGAATTACTCACAGCTTGGTGCACACAGATTTGCATAATAGGGAGAAAAGGGAAAGTGTGAACTGCAGAAAAAACATGCTGAAAACCAAGAGGAAACATTAAGCAGAAGAAGCAGAGTGGGCTGTAGAACCCTCAGTGAATACTGGTAGCATAGCAGAGGTGCCAGGCTGTCATACAAACTCTTGAAGTTCAATCAGAAGTTTTGCTCTTTGAAAACAAAAATGCCTTGAGACAAAAAATCCATCAGAATGGAACAGAGCTCACCTAAGGGAATGTCCATAGCTGTCACCACTGCTCCAAGCGTGTTTTGCACAGCTTCCCCCACCTTCCTGGCAATAAGTGTTCCACCTTCCTCATCTGAAGGCAGCTCAGCCACATCTGCATGACACAAGAGTGAAGGGCTCAGCACCTAAGTCCACCACAATCTCTGCCAAGTGCCAGTTAGTTTACACTAACAAAAAACAGAAGCAAACCCAAAAGGCACGTTGGAGTTCCTCCTCAGCCTTTATCTCCCACACCTGCAATCCTGGATTGCAGAGTTTTCATTTTAGTAATAATGGACAAAACACTAGTCTGCTGAAACAGCAGCATCCCTGCTCTGATGTTAGCACCAGACCATCGGCAGTTGCTGGAAAAACAAAGTAAAGATACAATTAGAAAATCATTTTGTCAGGGGGTCAGATATCTGGTAGCTCATTGAAAGGGTTACCTTTCCTCCAAAAGGCATTGAACTCTTGACCTTCCCTACTAAAAATTGTATGGAAGCCCAGTTTGAACAACGCTGGCTACACCCAAGGGGAATGGTTATGATCCAGAAATCAGGGACAAAGACTTCAGGCTATTGCCCAGGGATAATTCTATCACAATCCACTAAGAATTACCTAACTGGATGCCCCTGTTTTCATAGCAGTTGTCACACACGCGCACTGGTGCTGGTCCCCAGCCTCGCTCAGGCACTGGACGGGTCTTGGAAGAACAGCCATCACAGAAACCCTCTCCACAGGCCCGGCAGTGGTGCTTAGTGTCATTATCTTTAAAAGGCGTGTTGCACTTATTACAACTCTAATCAGAACAACACAGAAAGAAAAACTGTTAGTTTCATCTTCCTAAAGTGAAAAATAGAGAGCAGAAGCCCAGAATGGCAAGTCTCAGACTCAAATTGTGAAAAATATAGTTATACACAGGACTGGGGTCCTACTAGCCCCGTAACTGTACCCTAAGGAAGTGATTCAGACAAGTAGGTGTACAGTGGTAAGCAAATATATTGCTATGATATGATCCCTTGGTTCACAATCACAAATAAACACAGCCACATTATGCTGGGCTGAATGGTAGATGTTTGATCTCTGGCAGGGGTAAGAATTCAGAGGGCAGTTTTTGTTCAGAGGAGTCTGTTTCCTGCAAGACACAAGGAATCCTTTCCTATTTGAACTGTTTGGGCCAGCTTTTTTCATCTGGTGTGAAATTCTCTGTGCCTATAAAAATAGTACTATCAACTGCAGTAGCCAGATTTAAGATGTTTTTTCTTTCCTTTGAACAGAGTTCATGCAAGCCAGGATTTCCTGTGATATTGCTGGGAGTGGAGCTCACAAAGCATAGGGAGAAACAGTCTCTCTGGCAGGGCTGGGCTCTGTTCATACTTTCTCTGGCTAAGCCAATAATGGGAAGCAGAGAAAGCATTTCAGTTTTCTCAGAATTGTAGCAGAAGGGATTGCTGCAGTACAACAAGCAGCATTTGGAATCTGTGATTTACTATATTAGTTCAGAGTAAGGAAAAGGGGTGTTAGCTATACAAAGCCTTTCTCTACAGCAGCTGCTATTTACCAGGATCTGAGAGTTGGGTCTCCAGTAAGCTGGGGCAATCTGGTCTGTCAACCAGGAGGTCACAGCTTTTGTGGGTCCCAGGCTAAGTTCAGATACTGATTGAGCCATGAAATTCATGCCATCCAACAAACGCTGGGCTGCATTGTTGTTGTCTTTCAGAAATCCATCCGTCTGGAATGAAAGGGATATTCATTTGAGAATAAAAACAGGAAATCTTTTTTTCTAGATGCAGATGGTTCTACAACCCATTGCTCCTCTTAAACTGGAGGGCAAGCAGGAGAAAAAAGTTCACCAGCCCTGCTTTGAAACACGGGTAGGTTCACAAAGTGTTCATAAACTGGCATCTTAGGCACTTCAAGACAGCCAAAAGATGACCGAAGGCCCTTGCAAAGGTTCTTTCGAAGAGCAGAGACAGGGACCAGCTGTAATGAAAGCCAACCCATTTTCTCCGTCCATGTCCAGAAGAACCAAATTAACATATACATACACAAAGACTATCCAGCAACCAGACCTACCCCTGGCCAGACGTGCTCAATTTCTGTCCTCACTACAGTGTTCACAGGATCTTGGTTGCCAAACCAGTACTGTCGGCTGCGGTACACCACCCCACAGTTGGGGCACTCAATCACGTATCTGCAGAAGAGGAAGACAGGTTACCTCAGTGATAACCTGAAAGCACTGCAAGTCCAGTGCACTAGGCAGCATAGAGGCAACAGCAGAGAGATTTCAGCTGCAGTACTCACCCTGACCAGGCATACTTGGCAAGGCCCAGCCAAGGGGAGTCTGTGGAAGCAGAGGTTTTTGGCACCACGCTGACCTCCATCCCTCGTTCATAACAGGCCTGTAACATAAAGGCTTCATTAACACTGCATTCTTGGGAATCCAAATCTAGATTTGGCAGCTGTTAGGACACCTAAAGCATATAATTAACATACAGCGATCTCCACAGCAAAGAAGCACTTATCAGAACTGATTTAAAAACAAAGCTAACCCAAAGCCACTATCAATAATAATATCAGGGAAACATTTTTACATCAATAAAGACCATGATGGTAGCCAAAAATTTTCCTGTCTCCTGCAGACATCCTTCAGAAAAATTGGCTATACCAAGCAATGACCATAAGTAAAAATGAAAAGTAACCTCACGTTGGTCAACATTACCCAGGTTAAGAGCAGCTGGCTTCACAGTTTAGCTAGAAAAATGACACACAGCACACAGAAATGATGATCTCTCCAAGCAAACATACAAGTCAAATGAGGTTCATCAATTTTTCTTGTCAAGACCATGAGCAGCTCTGACGTTTTGAAAAAAAATGGAAGAAAACAGGCACATGCCTGTGATATTCCTCATTTACTGGGTCATCCTTTCCTTTTTCATTCATCATATGTTGTTGTTGTATTGCTACTCACCTTGCAAGTGTAGACTCTGTTATCATACTGGTGAGAATATCGGCATCGACTTTTGGATTCATGAGGGACTCCTTCTTTTGCATGATTCATGCTCTTCTTACAGCCGCACCTGAGTACGCAAAAGCAAACTGTGAGTTGTTACTTTACACATAGGACAGATGTCACCAAGATTTCATTTCTATTACTATCTTACATTTGTATAGGTGTCATACCCTCAAACCATTTCCACAACTGTACATACAGCCATGATATCATTTATCACTGAAAGGCAGGCTTTTCAGAAGGAGTTGTAGCAACTGTTTCACATGCAAAGCAGCACCACACAACAGTTCACTGCAGAAAATGATCACTGTAGCCAATTTAAATTTCTCAGGGAATTTTAGGAAGGACTAAACAAGTTCAAAAATTGACCAGGACAGAGTTAACAGTGCAGCCTTTGCAAGGAGTTGCTGTAAATTCTCTAATGAATGTAAGAGAGAAGAAATATAGCACTATATCACATTTTGAAAGGAAATGTTTCCAGAAGCAAAACCAGCCACAACATCATGCTGCACTGCACCTCACAGATTCAGACCACTGACTGCCATCTACTGCCCTTCCAGGCTCAATCTTTGGGCTCTTCCCAAAGAGCTACAAGCCAAGACCTAATCAAATCTGGAGCTCCACTTAGACCTAATCACTAAACACAGTCCCCATCCATGATGTATGCTCTAGGATTATTCATACTGTTCAGGTAATAAAAATGCAAGGAAAAAACCACAGGAAATTTCAGGGGATTTAATCAGACACTCCTTTCTTCCTGCCCTGCTTGCATTTGGGAAAAGATATGGGCAACTTGATGTTCTGTGGCTGCAGACCAGGGCAGTACTATCCTCTAAAAGGATGGAGAAGCATTTCTCATCTACTTACCCACAGCTGAGGCACACAGAGGAGCATGTGAAATATTCGTCTGGAAAGAAAGAGCTGTGAGCCATCTGGTCATCAGGGATCTCCCCACTGAACCGGTCACTTAGAGCCTGTCAAATGGAAAAGAATGAACCAGTAAGTGATTGAGAGCAATGAAGACATTGCAAGCAAAAGCATGGATTCCTCTCCTGGAACGAGAGGCAGAGAGAGGACACAGATAACAAATAATGTCTTACTAACCTGGAAACCAAGACCAGGATTGAAAACCAACCAAGAAGACAACCTTGCACTTGTAGGAAAGTGACCTGAGTACTCGCAAGATACTTACTATTCTCCTCTTCTCCTGTCCCTGCTTTGAATTTTGTAGTAGAAATGTGTGATAGAAGATTGCATCCACCTCTGTACATACAATCCATGCCCAAACAGCAGGCTTCTTGCTAAAAAAAAGGGCTTTGCATTCTGGAAACCTCATGAAGGAAACTCAGAGGATCAGTTCTCATAGTACATGAGGACACATTCTTTGCCTGTCAGCTCAGAAAGTGCTGCACTGAGTTTTCCTCTGCCCACTTGAACAACTGCTCTTTTCTGAAGAAACTGCAAAACTGAGACAAAGAGATTTGCATCCTTTCCTGGGAACATCCATTCTCAGATTAAATCAGTCCTTAGCCTTGGTATACTTAACTTTTTAAGTTCTTTTGGGGTTTATTGTTAGGGAAAAAAATAAAGCAAGCGCTGGAACAAAGCAAATGGTTAAAGTTTTCCTTGATGGAAATCTCTGAAGGCATGAGGTCTAACCAAAACTCTTCCTACAGCTGAGGTTAATATAGTGGCTGCCTGCCTTTCTCTTCCTTCCTCTCCCCACACAGGGTTGGGGGAAGGTAGAATAGGTGCACCTCTGCTGTCTAACAAAGGTTAACTGCAGACACACACAGACAGGTGTATATCTCTTTCACCACAGCTTCCCTCAGATAAGATCTCTACATAGACACTTGGTTTCACATAATTTCAAGGAAATTTGCTCTACATTCTCTTTCAGGCTTGACTGATGAATTCAATGAATGAATTCAAAAGTTAGAGGAAATGGACATAGATCTCTAGGAAGCCTTACACCTTCAGTAAGTGCAGCAAAAAAACTTAATTTGTCAGTAGTGATCTGAACAGAGCAAACACTACTGGACATGAATTTAAATTATATTAGCAGCTATATCTGAAACAAGGCTACTTGATTACTGCAATAAAGTCCTAGAAATGAAACTGAAATTAACCACTTTGGCTGCTTTCCCCTTGCTGCCGGTCTGCTCCCTAAGGCATACATGCCACCCTGATATTTCCCTCTGTGCTTCAACTACCACAAATACAGAGCAGACAGAATTATCTGTTCCAACAGCTGTGACTACCATCAGAAAAGGCTGCTAGCACTACCTTCTTCTGCAGATATGTCCCCAGCTCTGCCTGCCCCTCCCAGATGACAGCTGTGCTCGAGGCCCAAGAAAATACAATGTTAATCAAGTAGTGGTAGCAGTACAAGTGGAAACTTGTAGAAAGACTGCAAATTTAAAGACCCCAAAATCCCTGTGACAGGCTGGCAAAGTGAACCATCTAACAAATCAATCACTCTGAAGTAATGCGTCACTTGTCTTGATCCCATGCTGTTTCCTAGCTACCAGCTCATGTCCTTCCTCCTTTTTGCCTTCTAGCCCTTGGGTTACACTACACTCAGTGTTAGGTTTTCCCAACAATTAACTCTCTCCAAGTCTCCTGTGTTTTCTCCTCCTATGCTGAGGCCATCTTTAGAAATTTCATTAAAAAACTCCTTGAGCCTTCTCTTCGTAAATCACTGTCATTAAATGCCTCAGTTACTTTTCCCTACTCAATTCTTTGATTTTGCTCAGGTTTGCTCTTCAACTTTTCTTGATTTACCAGTCTTTACTAAGGTGTTTGTTTGTTTTTAAGTTAAAAAAACCCTACCAGCCTCCCTGGCTGCTACACAAAAGTATCATCTTCATGAAGACTTGATTTATCCAGACATCTGCAAGTCTGCATCACTGGATCACATTCTCTACCTTTATGAGCTGCAACTGAGTTAATAGCAACAGTGATACAAATAAAGACTGTGACAAACTCTTCTCCACTTACTTTTAGTGCTTTGTAGATAACCCCAGGCTGTCTAGGTGACCGAGTAGTATTGTTCTCCAGCTGCTGTTCCACAGCTCGCCTAAGTCCAGAGAAATCTGTTGGAGGATTGTATGTCCTTGTTCCCTTGTAGTGAATTGAGCTGAAAGCCTCAGGAAAACAGCTTAGCTTCCGAAACCGATCCTGAATGAGCTTCTCAGGAACCTCAGAAGGATGATCTATACACAAGAGTATCAACAAGTACGTAAACAACTGATTGTTTAACACAATATTTAACTGGCATAGTGCTTTCATGTGCAATATAGTTGTAGTTTTCTTAATTAAATCTTCTATTACATCTGGAATGCAGTTATCATACTATTTTTAAAAAAGGAAAAGAAACTCTTTGCAAAAGCAATCTCTGCTTTGTGAAACAGAGCTTTAGATTCTAAGACCAAGTTCCTCAGGCAAAACTAGACACATCTAGGCTTTGAAACACAGATATGCAGATTAGGGGCAATTTAGGACATAATACAAGGAAATACCATGTCAGCACACTAATTAGTTCTCTTCATCTGACCATAACTTGGCATAGCTAGTCCTAGCACCTGATAAGTGGAGGAATGAACCACATGGGCTGCTTATTCTCCATGCCAATACTGTAGCAAGGATGATCAAGCCTTTATCAAGCATTTGTACATGGCAAAGCACTTCAGAACTGGTCACATCAGGTCAGACTCCACAGAGCCAACCACTCTTCTGCCTGCTTCCAAGCACCTGCTGTGCATTTCAGAATAAGGCAGGCCCTTTCCTCCCTGTCCTAAAACTACATAAACACACTTATCTCAACTATCCATTGAGACAGATGGTTATGGCTTCCTGCATATCCACATGCTAAGAGGTTTCTTTCCTATTCCTACTGTGACCAGAAGTGATACTAATTCTTTTACTACCCTGACTTTGCATACAGGCGCAAAGTGTCTTTACAGGTCACTAAAGGCTGACCTGCTGAAACTGCAAATGTCAACAACTATATGAAACTCTTAATTGCTAATCAGCAAATTAGTATATAAGAAAAGGAACTTCCTTGCAGGTAAGTTAGAAGCTATTAAGAAATCACTCTAAAAATAACAAGAAAGAATGTCATGTTCTTCTACTAGCTCACGACCTCCATGGTTAGAAAAGCCAAAATGAGAATGTGGGTCAGCCAGGCCTGCTGTGGTATTACACAACAGAAATCTCCCAGATGTTCACAGGCAGCAGGACTGAGCCTCAGCCACTGCAGGCCAATTCATTACAGATCTTGCTTATCAAAACACCAGAAATGGACCAAATTAAAGGTTTCATCATGCTTTTTGGAACATGCAAAAAATGAGAAGAAATTTAGATCCCTGTGTAATCAAAACCAAAATATGCCATGACTTCTATAGGACAGTGCATTTCACTCAGACATACAAATAAAAGACACAATTTAAAAATGCATAATCAAATATCACATGATCCAAGTTAAAAGTACCGGTGAAGAACACTGACAGTGGTGAGAATAACAGTGTGCCTAAGCAGAATAAGTCTGCTCTTTTGGCCATATCAGATACTGGCATAGACAGAAGTGGTGTCAAATCATCAGCTCTGTGCCACCAGAAACTCAGTTCTGACCTCACACCAGCCTCAAAATGATGGTGGGTCCACAGAATTTAGAGCAATTATTCTTGCTTCTCCTAGTTTCTACACAGAATTTTATCCTAGTTTTACTTGCAACAGGATACTATATATCCCTGCAAAAATGACAGGGTATCTCAGTTGTGTTGGGTTTGTGTGGCCAGGTTTGGTAGCAGGGAGGTACAAGAGTGGCTTCTGTGAGAAGCTGCTGCCCCATGTCCAGCAGAGCCAATGCCAGGTGGCTCCAGGATGGACCTGCTGCTGGCCAAGGCTGAGCCAATCAGGAAGGGTGTAACACCCCTGTGATAAGGCATTTAAGATGGAAAGAAAAGTTATTGTGCAGATGTAATTGCAACCAGAGAAGGGCAGAGAGAGAACATGTGAACCACTCTCCAGACACCAAGGTCAGCAAGGAAGGAGGGGCAGGTGTCCCAGGCACCAGAGCCGAGATTCTCCTGCAGCCCATGGTGCAGCCCATGGTGGAGCAGCTGTGCCTCTGCAGCCCATGAAGTGCCATGGGAATGCAGAGATCCACTTGCAGCACTTGGAGAAGACCTGTGCCAGAGGAGGTGGATGCCCAAAAGAGGTCTGTGAAACTGTGGGAAACCTGTGCTGCAGCAGGGTCCTGGCAGGGATCTGATAACCCATCGAAAGACAAGTTCATGCTGGAGGTTTTCCTGGCAGGACTTGTGACCCTGTGGGGGACCCAGGCTGGAGCAGCCTGTGCCTGAAGGACTGCACCCTGTGGAAGAGTGACCTACACTGGAGCAGTTCATGGAGAACTGTTGCCCATGGGATGGACTTATGTTGGAGAAGTTCATGGAGTACTGTCTCCTATGGAGGGGACAGTCCGACACTGGAGCAGAAGAAGGGCTCTGCTTCCTGAGCAGCACCACAAACAACATGTGATGAACTGACCGTAACCCCAATTTCCCATCTCCCTGTACCACTGTGG
>JAOXXN010000065.1:27551163-27562159 GCA_026770055.1 Myrmophylax atrothorax | reverse complement strand
AATTGTTTTAGCCGCCAGAAAATAAATGAGTTCAGTTTTTGTGACTGCTACTTAGGACTCTTGCTTGGTTTCAGCTGTAGAAACAGGTGTAATGCTACCATTGCCAGAAATTAATACTTTTAATCTGCTGGAAATAGAAAAAAAAAATTATGCTGTTTTTTTTAATGATATATTCTTTTGACAGATTATACTTCATTTATTAGGTAGCATCAGTACTGGAAGAGCTAGAATGAACCTCATAATCTATTAGGAAATTAAACTTGTAGAATTCTCAGAAGATAAAAAGTTCTTTTAAATGGTTCATTTCATTATTTAGACAAGAAGAGACATTTCATTATGTATGGCATTTTGTTCATGAAAGAAGAAAGCAATAGGCTCCAAAGTTTCTGGGGAAAAGCTTAACCTATATCAAAGTGATTAAAGGAAATCACAGAAAAAAGTGACTATTCAATGTGCATTTAAGCTAATCTTCTAGCAAAGAATGTTTTATGATTAGCTAATTCTACTTTGGGGGGATGGATCATGACTTAGCTGTAGTTTTAAGTCTTATTAATTTGGAATGTTCTTTCAGATATTATAAATAGAAAAGAACATGTAAAATAACTGTAAAAATAATTTATTGCATTTGGACACAAGCTGGTGTTGAATTATTTAAAAAGGGGGATCTATGACAAATATCAAATGGGAAAAAATAATCCAATTTTATGTATACTGAAAAATGAGAGAGATATTTATGAATTATTTTATGAAGAAAGCTTAAGAACTGACAATCTGAAAGTACCATATGCAAAGTAAGATTAAATTGAAATAATGATTCTCTAAGTATGTTACTATTACACTAATTTAAGATGACATGGACTTAATATAAAACCATTTTTTCACTTAATTTATATATAGTACATACATAACTGAATTTTGAAGGAAATATAAGCTGTGGTATGGTGTGGTAGTTTAGGCCTTAATTTTAGCACACCTTGGTAGTGTTGAGTAGATTAGGAGAAACAGGTGTCACCTGACTTAAGCAACCAAAGAAATATTTCATATCATTTGATGTCAGATCAAGTATAAAAGAAGGCGTGGGAGGTGCCTAGCCCTCTTTCCCCTTCATAGCCGGGTGCTGAGCAGACCTGCTATCACCATTGCTGAAAGTGTTAGGCCTCGTCACCACTTCACAGCAGTTTGGTTTGGGAAGTGAACATTTCTTTATTGTTTGGGTTTTTCCTCCTCTCTTGTTGGGTGTTTCTCATCTGGGTGGGGGGAATCGCTATTATTTGGGTGGGCAACTCGGTGAGTGTTGTTGTTGTTCTTTTCCACATTTATATATATATATATATATATGTGTTATATAATATTCTGTTTTTAATTTTCTCTCTTCCATGTACAATATAAAAAGCTCACTGTTTTAAGTGTTAGTTCTAGTTTGTGAGGGGTTTTTTTCCCCTCAGGGTTGTGGGGGGGTTCTCTCTCTCTCTCTTTGTTGGGCAGTTGGCATTTTGCCAGCTCAATCTAGCACATGGTTAGGATCAGCAACATAACAAATTTAGAAAGTAGGGTTATTGAATATCTGCAGTTAAAATTACTCTGTGAATGTTATTACTGTCACAAATTCACTGGTGTATTTAAAAGTTGGTTTGTTTTTTTTTTTTTCATTGAGTCCTGTAGAAAAAGTAAATTTTACTCTGAGAGTTTCCTAGAGGGAAAATCACTATAATACAGGCACATATGAGGTTGAATAAAAAGATGACTTTTCTTCTAGACCCAGTAAACCATAAAATAAAATATTAAGATCACCAAGAGTCATAAAATTCCAACTTCTATCCTGTGGAGACTACTGATGGGATTGAAAGCAAGTTCAAAGGTTGAATGGTATTGTGGTAATGTGTTGTGCTGTTTGTATTTCCCATTATAACTCAAGGTGATGTCTCAGCAAGTCTTGGTGGTTTGCTTTCTCCCACATCTGAATATTCATATATCTGGTATTACGTCAGCATAGCATAAAAGCAACCTGTCACAGTGTTTGCAGGTGAACTGAATCTTCCAGGTAACAAGGATAGGATAAGAGGAAATGTCCTCAAGTTGCACCAAGGGATGTTTAGACTGGATATTTTGAAAAAGTTTTCCACTGAAGGGGTTGTCGAGTATTCAAACAGGTTGCCCAGCGAAATTGTTGAGTCACCACCCAGAGGTATTTAAAAGACATGTAGATGTGGCACGTAGGGGGATGATTTAGTAATGGTTGTGGCAGTGTTGGGTTGGGTTGATGATCTTATTTTTCCAACCTAAAAGATTCTATAATTCTATGATTTTTATGCCTGTGTTGGCTGTTCCTTCTAATGATCTTATGTGTAAGGGGAAATTTGAAAGCCTGTGACACAATGCCAGAAAGTTTTTGTATCTTCTGATAATGCAATATTTCAGACAGAAATCTGTCCAGTTTCAAAATGGGCTGTATGATTTCTTTTACTCCCTGTTAATGTTGAAGTGATCTTACACTTCCTTAAAAATTTTAGATTTTTCCAGCTTTTGGTGTCTCATTATTCTCTCTTTTTTTTTTTTTTTCACTTTTCTTTTTTGATTGGTTAGGTTTTGGTTTGGTTTTGGTTTGGTTTGGTTTTTTTTCCTATTTAAAGCAGGGTCCTATGAACTTTTCTGCCTTTACTTCATACTCAGTAAATCTACTGATGACATGATCTGCAGCAAAGTAAAACTTCCATATTCTTTAAACTCTGGAGTTACCTTCATGCCTTGGAGGTTTTCCTTAATGTGTAAAAAATTATTTGTTATTTTTAATCTTCCAAAATCCTTGAAGATTTTTTTGAAAGTCCAGTGTTTTACTTAAAGTTTTCCAAAAAGAAACTGGCACCCAAAGGAAAATATTAGGACTTAATTGTTTGCTTTTGTTAGCTGGGGAAAGGTTTAGTTTATTCAATACTTAAAGTATAAACCTTTTTACTTAAGGTATAAACCTTTTCTTTTATCTTTTAAATAAAGTAGCTGGCAGAGAGCTGTTACTATTTTAATAGCAAAAAAAAAGAAAACAAATGTTCATATAGTAACTTTGAGGAACTTACTCTTAAAAATAAAAAGATATTACAAAAATATATTAACTTTTTTGCATGATTTACTCATTGCAAACTGGAAATTGCAGTTTTAGCTTATATTAATCATGTTTCAAGGCACTTTATAATGCTTATTTTTATCTCTGAATGGTTATTCTCCTTTCTGTTACTAATTTCTAAGATGGCATAGATATTCTAATGCTGTGCACTATTAATACAATAGAAAGACTTCATGGTTAGACTGATATGCTGTACAGATGCAAAAATCACAATCTTTTCTTTTTGGAAGAGATAAGTAGTATTGTTTTGTCTCCAAATACACTAGATTTTTGAAAGGATGTTTTAAATTAATTTTTTGTAACATCTCATGTGAAATATCCTAAATCTATCAGTTTTGAAAGAAGACAGTAATTTACTTTTATTTGTAAAACCACTCCTGTATTAGTAAGAAGAGGCCTGCAAGACCTGTGTTTATTATAAGATAATAGTACTTCTGGGAGAAAAGAGACACTTAAAGTAGCTGTGTCTTGAAATGTTTCAGGAGTCTGATCTCTAATCAACAAGGTGTGGATAAAACACGTATGAAAGTAATGCAACACCCACAGAGAGGAACTGTCTGGAAAGATTACAAATTGCATGCTTCTGGAAACATTTGCTACATATGATATCTTCAACATTTCTAAATTAATTAAAGTATTTCACATGTGCTGAGAAGTTAGTGTTCAAAACTCTTAGCTCAAAACCATTATCACCAAAAAATGAAAATTAAATTCTAGCTAAAATTTAACTGTATAATCTACACTATTTTCCCACTAACTCTGAATGCAAAAGGATAAAACTGAAGTCTTTCCAAAATTTTCAAGAGTCTCAAGCCTGGACCAGCAATAAATAAACCAAGATATTTTAAGACCAATGCTAACTTCAAGAATACCAGCATGCAATATTTATAGCATTTATTGATTTATTAGTGTGTGTCTCGGTCTCATATTTCTTTTTTCATCCTAGATTGAGAAGCAAATGAAAAGCAAAATAGTAATTTATGTGATGTCATTATGTAAATTAAAGCACTTAAATTTTAATTTTAATATGAACACACATATGATTTCCTCAAATTTTGTATTGAAAAATATAAGTAAAGGAGAAAGATCTCTAGTAACTAGTTTAGCAGGTCATTTAACTAATTTGTGTAACAGTTTTAACACTACTGAGTTTTACTTTCAACTCTAATGGGAAATTGAGTGTTTGAACACTCATGCAGAAAGTAGTGATTTCAAATATTTGCTCATATACAAGCTGTATATGCATCTAACTTCCTTGATGTCAAATACTTTTATTCAACTATCTAAATTTTGTGTCAAACCCCTACCTCCTTCTCTTCCTCACTGTAGTATCATACTAGTACTTGTGGAACATTTTCAGAGTTGTGACAAAAGAATACTTTTTTATAGGTATTGATCGTTGACTTCTTTTTAGAAGATGAGAACAATACCTGAAATATGCTGAAAGATTGCTCATACAAACATGTAGAAAACTGCACTATAAGTAACATGTAAGAATCTGAGTGAAAGTATCATTGTGACACTTTCTAAAGGAAATTATTGAGATATTGCAATTTGTATTAAAAATGTCCTATAGTGTATAAAATTTAATTCAAATTATTCAAGAACACATTAGATAGTGTCATTCTCTTCCAATTTCATGAGATTCTCTTAGTGGCACAAACAAAACAATTTCATTTTGATAATTATAGGTCAGTACTTTTTTTGCAGGAAAGTCACAATGAGAAACTAGTGATTTTGTAAAACACTAAATTATAATCCCCCTTTCCATTGAAAATTAGTTTATCTAGTTTTGATATTTAGGTCCAGACTCTGTGTAGACTATTTTTCACCAGCATAAAATATGCCTTGAATATCATGTATATCCCAATATCTATTTTCCAAAATATCCTAGATATTTTGAAAAACTCCTGACATACACAATGCCTATAAACAACTGTCAGTACCTCATACATTAGGTGAAATTTTCAGAATCTCAAACACTGTAAAGGTGTCTAAGGAAAATAATTGCAGAATATATCATTCCTACTATAAAGAGGTATTAGTCACTTATCAGTGAAGCTGAAGAAAATTTAAATAACTCAGGTGAGGAATAAACAGACCTTAGTGAATATAATTTCTCTTGGGCAGCATGCATGGATCCTTTGACTTTTCTAAGTAGAGGTTTTGTTGTAATTATGATTTTTTTTCCTAAAACTTCTGTGCATATCTGCACAAAATGTTGAAAATTGAATCAAGACCTATTTGACTGCAGCTATGCCGCGCCTTTCTAACTGGCTTACTACAAAAAATTTGACTTGAATGGATATTCCTTAAGGGACAACTGGGGCTCTAAAATTAATGGCAGCAGCAACAAATACAACAGGTTTCCCATGTAGATGTCTGCAGGCAGAAGAGACAATCTTGGCAAGAATCATAGTCAGTACTCTTGCTGTCAGGGATTGCCCCTGAAAGTAATTTTTTTTTCTCATTTCCAGTTGTTTTTATTGTCAGTTGCTGGCAAATGTCTGTGCCAGGAACACTGTGAGTGAAAATGAAGTACTCTTACAAAATTAGAGATGGATAAGTGCCAACATCTGTCTGCTTTTTGAGGATTGAGGGAACTACTGTGCTGGCACGTAACAACATAGTTTCACACCAAAAATATGTACAAAGAGTAAAATCCAAGATAGCAAAAATATTACAAAGGCAGTCTGCCAGTTATTTTAATATGATTTAATTTGATAATTGAGAAAAATGGTGGTACAATTTACTCAGCTTCCACACACTATGGCACCTTACCAACCCTGTAGAAAAAGGATTATCTATTTGAACTATAAGAGTGCTATTAAGTTGAAATCAAATTCTGTATTCTTATTTTGATATAAACAAGGTTTAGACACTTAATGACAAACATTCAAGATGTGTTACTTATTTAGCTACATTTGATAGCATTATAGCCCAAGGTTATTTCCTGTCATTTTGGCTTCCAAGATACTGGGTGAGATCCAGGCATTTTGAAATCATTGAGGAAAGAATGTATCATATGCTTACAAGTTCAGCAAGGAAAACTCCTCCTGTATTCACATATGCTGGGAACAGCTGGCTACAGAGAATATCTGCAGGAAAAAAAGGGTTCTGGCTGAGAACAAGTTGAATGTAAGATGGTAGTGCACTGCCAGGGTGATGAAGGTTCACCAGTTTTTGGACTGCAGTTGGTGACAATTTGCAGCAAAGAAAGTTCCAAGTAATAATGAGGAAAGAAATCTTCACCTCAGAGATTTCTCAGCCCTGGAACAGGTACCAAAGAAAGACTGTGGGATATTCATTCTTGGTGATTTGCCAAACTTGACTGCAAAAAGCCCTGAGGAACCTGGTTTAACATGGAGATTAGGGTTGACCTCAGAGGAGGTTACATTAGAAGACTTCTAGCATAAAATCTGTTTTTTCCATGGTTGTATAAAAAATTGTCTTATACTACAGATTATTTTACTATATTCTCTAATGTGGAGATCTATTGCCATGTTTATTTGGTTTTAGTTCTGATATTAGTTTTCTCACTGATTATTTTATGGTATCGGCCACTTTTTTTAAAGTGTTCTAATGTAAGTTTATTTACTGATTCAAAGATTCTTTTCTCTTTACTGAGTATATTCAGAAAGTTTGATTCACAGAATTAAAGAATAAGGCATTTTGTAAAAGGCCTTTTCTGCTATCTTTATCACTATATCCCTTGCACCACTTAGCTCCTTACCTTCTGTCTCTTGTCAAGATACTTGGAGAAAACTTTCACACTGCCCTTCACCTTAACTAATATCAGCTCCCACTGAGCTTTGGCCTTCCTCACTCCATTTCTGTAACAGTAGGCAATGTATACCTTCCATGTAGCATATCCCTGCTGCCAGAATCTATGTATTTCCTTTTCATTTCTCGGCTCAGTCAGGAGCTCCATGTTCATCCATGTGCACCTTCAGTCTTGCCTGCTTGATGTTTTTCCACTGGAATGGACCATTCTTGCTCTCTGGAAAGCTACAGAGAAAAGGCAATAAATAAATAAATTGGACCCAGATTAAAAAAACCCCAACAACTAATTTTTTCCCTTTTTTTTTTTTTCAACATTTCTTAGGCATTTTAATCAATATTCAACAAATTTAAATGCTTTAATTTAATTATATTATTTATTACTTGATCTATTTTTTCTTAGAGACTTCAGAATCTTTTGCTAAGTACTTTGAATGTAGATAAATTAATGCATTTATAAGCTTGTGCATTAAATCTTAGTAAAGCAGAAGGCGTGGTTGCCTCCAGTATCATAAACAAATAGAAAATAATTCATGGGGACGCCTCACAAATTTATCAGCCCCAGCTTCCTGCTCTAAAACATAGAAAATTAAACTGATACTTGTCTTACTTGCTTTTAGTAGAACTGTGTCACTAACATTCCATTGCTTCCCCTGCCATATGGCTCATTTAATTTTTCTTATATTTTGGCTCATTCATTTTTGTTCTATTGCACATAGACTTGGAGAACCTTTCTTTTTGTGACAACCCTTAGCATATAGGAGCATTGTTATTTTTGATCTCTTCAAGTTTGCTCCATTCTGAATAAAGGAAACTCAATTAATTCAGGAGTCATTTTTGTTGGTTACTGGGGCTAGAATTAACAAGAGTAAACTAAAGTTCCTGGCAATATCACCAAAACTGAGTGTGTCACCAGAGAGGCTGTGAAGATTAGACAAAGAACTGTTATTCCATTCAAAACAGGAAGAAATGATTTTTCAGTGATAATCAGGGAGTCTACTTGAATAAAGGTGCTAGGGAACATACTTAAATCCTGATATTTCCCAGGGAGTTTTACAATGATTATTGTGGAGAAAAAAATAGGATGAACTTGATGTGCTGCCTAGTAGAATATTAATACGAGATGCCATATTATAGGGCCATAAAAAAAAGAAAATGGGATCTCATTATTGCATTCACTAAGGTGTTTCTTTCTTTAATGGGAAGAAGTTTTAGAATTGCATACAGCTTCTAGGAAAGGCTGTATTTGGATTCACACATGCAGTTCTGCTGTTCTGGTAAATAAGCTTAGGACATGAGTGCAATGAGGAGCCACTCAAATAATGCCAATACCAGTAATTTTATATTATAATATTAGAGAGTCTCTGAGAAAAATTCTAGTGACTGTAAACTGTGAGAAGGGCGATAAGAGCTGCCTAATTAATAGGTACTGATGAATACAGTTATTTTGATCATTAATATATTTATATTAAAAGGAAATTCATAGCCATTTGAGCAGCAAGATACTGGGGTGAAATGGTGATTTATAAATACATGAACATGCAATATGATTTGGTGTCCTAATATCAGAGACTATGATCAGTGATCCACAGAGTCACTCTTATTTTGTACAGTAGTTGTTCCATGACAGTCTCCCCACCTCTCTCCTCACAGTGTGAGGGAAGAAGTTAACATTGTCAGGCTTATATTCCAGATACCACATGCTTCCTTCTATGTGTAGGAAGAGCAATTGAAAGGGGTGCTTCTGGCCACAGAAGCAGAGGACAGAAGTATTTTCCTGTGCCAGGGTGTGGTTCTGATCACATTATATGTAGTAGTATAAGCATACTCTGTATTTTTAATTTCTGATATATAATTATTTTATAAAGTCTACTGTTCTCACACTACTTATACATATAACAGCATTAATATGATTTTTAAATTATTAATATTTGGGAGGGGAAAGAAATGTTTGAGCATCTAGGGAAGTATAGGACTGTTTACCATGCTGAGCAGCAGACAGTCAGGTATCCATTTGCTCTATGTTCCAAAACAAAGTCCCATGAACCCGTTCTCCTAAGTCTAGTAGAGGACTGTAACACAGATAGAATTTCATACCCTGAAGGCAATATTTAAAATGCTATCTTACTGAATTTTATTGAGAATTTATAGAATCTTGGAGCTTGATACGTTTATTAACATTTAGCATGATTTATTCTATAGGCTTTTGTACCTGTAATCATGTTGTAACTAGGGATTAGTAGTCAGTAGCACTGACTTTATCATGCAGCTTTCTGCCCCCCTTGTTGGTCTACAGCAAAGTATCAAGACTCTAAGGAACCTGATCTGATGTAGAAAGGATTCTCATATCTTCATCTGTATCTGTTGTCAAAATTCTTGTATTATATTAAATTTACCCAGAATTTATCATGGGAGGTCAGCTGCCTCAGTTTCTAGAATTAATTTTAGGAATTTTAATGTTCAGTACCATGTTGTGTGCATCCCAATTCATGTAATTTATGCAAAAAAATTAGTATTCATATATATTTTGTTATTCATTCTAGATATGAAGGTATATGCATAAGCTATACATTATTCTCTTAGTTATATTGTTATGCATAGCAACATTAAACATTCATATGCTTTTGGGTGTACCAGGAGCTATCTCATCAAGCTAATAACTACGCATTAGGGATAAACTCCTGTCTCTGTGGCCTGAAGCTCCCATTTTTTTATTCAAAATTATTCCAGAGATTGTTTACAGGCATCTACTCCTTTTGAAAGTGAGAATAGATTTGTTATAATGTATATATAGAGAAAAAGCTAGAGTACATAGTGCTTTTGTCTCACTCACCACAGCTTTTGGCAGTAGAAGATGCTGTATGTGGAAAAGGGGACTGTGTGTATTTATGTAGAAATCAGAGACTGGTATAGGTAGAAAAAACGTTTAATTGACACACTGCAAAGCACTTATAGGACAAAGTACAACACACTCAGTTCACATGAAAAGAAGATATTACTTTTCTCTTACAATGATGCCTGGAGCAAGACAAGTAATAACTTAGATGTCTACCATAAATACAATGGTATTTAGACATGCAAATGCCAAGATGATGTAAATCCAAGGTTTCATCATCTAAATTAAAGGATGAGACCTTATTCTTTATATTTTTATTTTGGCATGCTATTGTCTTAAGTAACATATCTCATTAATTCATTATTTGATTATTTGATGATTTAAATGTGTCTTAATTTAAAGGTTTAATTTAGAATACACATTGAACTATATGTTTATAGAGAATGTTTTTAATTTTTGTGTCATTGTACAAAGACATGTAAATACAAAAACTATACATATATATAGGCTTACATGCACTTCCATACATGTACATATGCTACTAAAACTCATCGCAGTCAGGTGAACTCCTAGATGACTGGAAAAGGGCCTGTCAGCAAGAGTATGGTAGATGACAAGGTCAGAGATGGCCAGGACCTTCAGCAGCAGCCTTGTTCTCTGGCTCAGGTTGACAGTAGCCCCCAGGAGGCCTTCTGTATCAATCACCACCACTTTGCGGACAGGGTCATAGGTTGCCCAGACTCCAACTGTGCAAGACTCTTGGGCTGGAGACGTCTTGAAGACTTCCCGGCCATAGAAGAAAGTGTGGTTAAAGGTGAGAGACTTGCCATCCCCTGTGTTCCCAAGGATGGACACTACCTTCAGATGCTGGTCAGGACTGCAGTCCAGTTTCTTAATAAAGTCTTCTCCATTCCATACCTGAATCACCTCAGTTTCATCCACCAAGAGGAAACTCACTACTTTCTCTGTCATCCTCCTTCTCTTGGTCTCCTCATCCGCAGTCTCCTCCTTTCCCTGTTCTTGGGGTTTGCCAGCATGGTACACAGTGACAGGATGCTTCCTTCTGTTTGCCCCAGCATGTGTTCTCTTCTGACACTCCATACAGAGGTTTGTTTTGCACACCTGGTACCTCACTACTGCTATCTCTCTTGAGCCTGTCATACTGTCATGCATTATGTTTCCATTGGCACCTTTGCAGGAGTCACAGTACCGGACATGGCCGGGTCTTACACGAGTCCTTTTATGGCCTGTTCTCCTCTCCT
>JAOXXN010000065.1:27523878-27537408 GCA_026770055.1 Myrmophylax atrothorax | reverse complement strand
AAGGCGCGGCCAGGGCCGGGCCGAGGCCGCTGGGCCGCGGCGGGCGCTCGCTGGGGAGGCGGCTCGGGCCTGGTCGGGGCGTGGAACGGGCGAGCGGCCTCGGGGCGGTGCTTGCGGAGCCCGTGCCTTCGTCTGCCACCGGGACGCGTGGGAGGCCCTTCCGCCGACCTGGCCCCGGCAGGCGGGAGGAGCCCATCTCACGCCCTGCGCGGAACGAGGCCCTGCGCGGAGCTTTGCGCTCTTACCCAGCCCGGGCCGGGCCGACTTGGGCTGTGGGTGGGATTTTTGCTTTTCCACGTTGGGGAAACGGGCCACGTGATGGAACGATTTTCGACGGTATCAGGACAGAGAAGTTATTGTCCTTAATATGGACGGGAGGAGGGGAGTATTCTAAAAAACACGTGCGTAAGAGAATCAAGAGTGATTCAGCCATGGCAGTAACAGTTGTATCTGCATGCTGTGTTTTTTCTCAATAGAAAAAGGTTTTTGTCTGCCTGGAGGAGAGTTTTGGTTAATCACAGGGAACCTCCTGTACACAGCTAGCGGTTTGGGGTTTTTTTGTGTTTTTTGGGTGGTTTTAGTAGTGGTCCTTAAACGAGCTCACAGGAACCGCAATGTCAGAAGTTCTCAGTCCACTCAGATTAAAATGCACACACATGGGTTTTTAGTAATTATTTTTGTGTGGCAGAAAAACCTTGCCTCAGGTATTGCACCAGCATTTATGGAGGTAGTCAAGAGGAAATTGGAAGAAGGAAGAATAGGATGGTTTCTTACTTTCCTAATAAAGGAGTGGCGGGTTCTGTGCCTCTGAGTGTAAACGTTCATGTAAACGTTGTGGTGCCACAGCCATATTTATGTTTTGGAAAGAGTGATTCAAAGAGATTCAATTAAAATCGAAGTTGATCAATATTAAGTCACATTCCTTTTTAATCGGCACTGGAGAAGTACTGGGGATAATCCTCCATAAGTACTTTCAATGGAATTACAAAAGCAAAACCTTGTATTTTCAAAGGTCATTACACATTCATGTTAAATCCTGCCTTTCCACACTTCCTCACTGTAGAATTCCTTTGTTTCTAGTCCATAAAAATCCTTTGTATGATGTATCCTCTTGGTCCTCGATGAATTGCTTCCAGCCTTGAATGTTAAATGCTTGTTGGTTACTTGTCAGTTTGAAGAGACACCTCCTGTCTTCTTGCAAAAGTTGTGTTCTTTTCCCAGTCTGTCTTTACTTGAAAAAGCTGTATCCTTTACCTAAATTTTATAAAATTCTCAGCAAGGTTCTTACTACATTACATGTATATGTGACTTTGGACTAAAATAGTTCTACATTAGTTGTTTATTAGCTAGTTTCTAGTTAGATGTTAGTTTATTAAAATCTCCAAATCAAAGCCTTAAAGGAAAAATTTATCCATACTAGTAAATCCAGGCTTAATTGGGAATGTACATGATTTAGCAGCTTTTTCAATATACAGTATTTAACAGCTCTCTCTCAAGAGTTAATTGCCAAGTTAGAATAGAGAGTCATTTATTTAACTGACTGGGGCTTTATATGTGTGCAGAGGCACAGAACAGGAAAATAAAACAAATATCTTAAAGTTCTGATGACATACTTAATGGATCCCAAGGTAAAGGGCTTTTGGACTGACAGTTTTGTTTGGATGAACATGTTGTTTCTTGTGTTGCTTCAAAGTAACAGTTTGGGATGCAACTATTCCATGGCAGTTACTGAACACTTTCCAGATGTCCTCTGAAAAACTGAGCAAATACTAGGGGTTTTGTTCAGAAATATATATATACACACTTAAAAAGTCTATAATGTGTTTTCTCTCTTCCTGTGTCTGTTGTGATTAACAGTTACTCCCTGCTTGGCTTGCAGGTGATTTTGGAGAAAACTGTAGGAATCTGAGAAGGTGGTCATTTTCACTGAGAAAATCAGTTGGCTTGAAATAGTAGATTTTTCTTTCAGGGTGCTCATTTTGGGGCCAAGCAGTAATATAATCACCCTCTTCACTGGGTGACAAACTGGAAGACTTTGTTTTTATTGTGGAATGGCTTAAATATCCCCACATCACATAGAGACTGATGCAAAAGCCTATTTGATAGTACTGACTTTAACAGATTGGTTTATTACGTGTTTTCTCCAGCTGCTTCCAAAAATGCTTTTGTTGCTCAGCTGCACCCTTCTTATGAGACAAAACGTGGAAAATACTTTGTCATACATTAGAGGAAATGATTGTTCTCTCCCTATTGTTCCCTGGGTATTGACATTAGAATCAGATGTGAAAACATTGTACAGTTCTTAATAGGAATTGCTCTAATGCTTAAAAAGCATTAAACATATTTTAATGTGTGAAAGCGTTTCTGTCGGGACATTTCAATGACACGCAGTAACAGACGTAGCAATCACATACCTTGATGTAACAGCTCTTGAACTTTAGGGTGTTACTAAATAGCGTAGTGTTACACACCGAAGGCGGGGGTTTTGGCAGGCACTCTTGCAATAATGTAGATGTTAATAGCTTAATCAGAGCTGGACTGTAGTTCATTAAAAAAGATTTCAAGCCAGTTTTGCACTTACTGCTCCCTTATTTGTGGGACCGTCCTGTACAGCTGTTTTGTGCAACTTACTCTAAACTAAGTGTACAGACTTCTTGTTGTGCAGAATTGTTTTGGGAAAATAGGGACGTTAAAATTTGATAAAATGAAATGGGACCAGATCAGCCATAGTGTCACTGCTTTTGTGACACTTCACTATGGTATTCTTAAAACAGATAAAGTTTGTTTATGCATTAACAGGGGAGAGTTTTGACAGTCAGTTTTAACTTTGTTTAGTATAACAACAGTAAGTATTGTAACTTTGTTTCATAGGGAACGTAACTGTTTTGAAAGTTGTGAAGATGTTTTGCAGGTTTTTATGTGAAAGTTCTGATGTGCAAAAAGAGATACTAAGGATATCAGTCCCGTGACACTGGAGGAATTATGATGCTGCCCCAAGGCAGAATTGTTAGTTTAAAATACCTTAGTTACCAACAATTTTTATTAAACTTACGCTCTGTTTATGACATATCTCTTCACTCCTTTATTTAAAGAGTAAAGTCAATCAACAAAACAGAAGGTTTAAAGAATATTATGATTTAAAAAGAAATTACTCCACTAACAATGCAGCCAGACCAGTACAACCTCAGTTGCCTTTATTGGGACTTTTGGGAGTCAGAGATAGTAAAGAAGAACAGGACAGCAATGTCTGAATGATGGTGACCCTTGATTCATGGTAATTGTGAGTTCTGTGTGGTCTCAGACACTTGAGTCCGGCCCCCAGGCCAGGCCTGTACACTTGCTTAGCTGTGTGGCAGAGCCAGCACGTTCCTGGTATCCATGTAGTTCTCAGGTTTGGGATTCCCTGTACCCACTCCAAGTGTCAGAAGATGGTGCAGCTGACTCAGCGTGGCGCTTGGTCCCACCAGGACTTACTGACTCCGAAGGGCAGTGTATGAAAGCAGCTCAAGTCTTTCTGGGCCAAAGTTGAACCTGGAATATTATAGCTGTGGTATGTAGCACTTGCCTCAGTAGCTTGGGCTGGTTTTGAGCCGGATCCATGTGGAGTAAGCTTAGATGTTTTGCCATCAATGACATAACTAATGTGCAGCTTACAAAAATGGCCCAAGGCTAATAATGCTTGCACCTCCAGTACTGTGTTTACTCAGGTCAGAGATATGCTCTTGAAGGAAGTCTGGCAGTCATTGTCACTTGGGAAACTTATTTTGCATTGGTTTGCACTATTTCAGTGGATGAGCTCATTCCTTTTGGAGGAAAAGATATGAAAAATGCACTCATATGCAAATGTGTGAACCACCCCAAAATGTGTAGAATGGACATTAGGATTTGAACTCCACTAGTTTTGTCTAGCAGACGTTCTCCTGTTGTATTGCCCTGCTTGCTGGCACAGACATTGCCTAAATAGAGTGCAGAGACTGACAAAAATCCATCATTTTGGGGGTAAAGATTTCATTATTTCAGTATTTTGACTGGCATCACACCCGATGATCACTCCTTTTCTTTCTCCTGTATTTTTGTGACTATAATATTCACACAAATTAACCTCTTGCTTGTCGAGCAGCTGGTTAAAATACAGCTGTCGAGAATGCTGCTTACACTCAGTTTCACTTGAGATAATCCTTCCGCAAGCAACTCAAGTTTGGAAAATACCTCAGGACTGTTTAGTTCCTTACACATTTGAATAAACTGCGAAAATTTGAAGATCACCATATAGAGTCCTGAGGCAACAGTAAATGTATCAAACACTGATCACTGAACTCTACTGGCAGGGTAGTAGGAATGTCTGCAGAGAAGTTCAAGATGCTGTTCCCGAGATTTCTACAAGGGTATTATACCTAGATCCAGCTTAGCATCTTCTAACTTTTCATACCTAACCTTTGGTTTGTACTTGCTTAGAAATTTGTTGTCAAAGGCCCCTCTGACTGTTGGAAGAGTGTTTACATTTGCAGTCTGTTCTGTAGCTCCTCACAGTAAAGAGTGTGCTACGCAGTTCTCTTCCTTGTAGCACCTTGGATGAGTCTTCCTCTCTTGTCCAGATCTCTCACTTCTCCAGTGAGCAGTTTCAGTCTTGCTACCTCTTGATCCTCACAGCTTTCATAACAGAAACAGAATTAAACTGTTCTTTCTGCTGGTTTCACATTAGTGGTTACCTACAGTAGTGAGAAAGAGACCAAGGCTTTCTTTAATTCTAGTGTCGATCTTCAGTGTCACAGGCAGCAGAGGTGCTAGCACTGGGCCATGCAAGAGGTAAGTCAGTAACAGGGCAGCTTTCTACAGCTTTAAAAGTAACTTTACAAATATGGGGGGAAAGAACAGAGAGCTTCAATTGAAATGGGTTGTTGAAGCCCTACAGATAATTATGTTTCACATCATCTGACCAGAAGATTGAAAGACTAAGTTTGTTCTCTTCTTACTGTCTTCCTTTTATGCAGTAAATAATAACTTAATTGGCTCCTAAATATTTTCTTCTTTAATAAATTTAATAAAAATTGATAAATTGAATAAATAAAAAATCTCCCCCAACCAACCAATTTCTCCTGTGTGGATATGAGACATCTACTGAGTACGGTGTGTTTCAGCATCGTTTAATTCAAAGAACCTCTCATTCCCTAGGGGTTTTTTTCATTAGCTTCTCCAAAATGGTGACTCAGATAAAGTGCTTATTGGGGTGAGAGAAGGGACTGCACCTACAGGCAGCCTGGAGAATTGCTTCCCCAATTGTTCTTTGTTTTACTGACCACTCCTTAACATCTTGTGTAACTTTGGCGGTGTAACACTATTGTAGCCTCTTTAGAACCATCTCAGATGTAGTAGCTTATTGTTGTACCTTCTGTCCTAAAACAGCTTTGAATTTTGTCCGGTTTTCTATCAGCTTGCAATATAGATAAGGTCTGAGAGCTTTAACTATCTTAGTTTTTGTGTCTGTTTTGTTGGCTGGAGGGTTTTTTGTGTGTATGTAAGTTCCAAGTAGTGATACCAAGGTAGATAAGGGCATTCTCTTCCCTTCCATACCATCCAGCTTTCAGATTCTAGATGAATGTCAGCTGATAGGCATGTAATCTGAAAAACCAATAAATAGTGTTTTTTAAATAAAATAGCATACATCTTTGCTGCCTTTCTTTCCTATGCAGTTTTAAAAACTCAACAATGACAGAAAGGAAATGACTTCTTAGACATATGGAGTCTAAGTTGAGAGGTTTTGTGTTTATTACATTGCATAAAATCTTTATTGAACTGTTGGAAGAATGCTTGCATTTGCTCTTGTTTCTTGAGCCATCTTAGATCTTTTGTCGCAGGAGCATTCATTGTTTTGTGTGGGAGATGTTGATGAGTGCCCTTTGAGGCCAATTAACGAGTGCCGTCATCACACACCTCACATGATTGATGTAGTTGTAAATGTGTTTTGGAATGAATTATGTGACAGGGTTATATGTGTATTCTTAGACCAGAATAAAGAAGTTCTGATGTTCAAAGAGATTACCACGTACATTTGGGTTTCTCTTTCATCCTTTCCAGTCCACTGTATACATTTATCTTTCATAGTTGTTTCCAGAGTCTGGGGGAATGAAGTTTTCCTACGTGATTCTCTTATTCTATTTTTTTAGCTCTTTTGAAGTACCTATTATTATGGTACTGACACTAGTTTTTACTTCTAGTATTTAAGGCTGTCATTAATGGCTTGCTCTTGTACATGTATGCAAGGCACATCTGTCTCCACCAAAACTTGTTTCCTATTCCTTGTGTGTTCATGCTGTTGTGTTCGTGCCTTGATGAAAGCGTGTTATAATCTGCAGATCTGTTGCACGTATCAGAATTTGGCTTACTGTAACTTTCTGAAGACAGCCTGCTTGAGTTTTGACTCAGCCTGTTGGGAAACCGTTTGCAGTGAAGATACAGAACTGTATGTTGTAAGGCAGTCTGTGCAGTCCAGTAAGTAATGCAGATGTTTGTGCAGACAGCTGACTGGATTCTTGTTACTTGTGGTACTGTCTTTGGGATTCCTATCCACACAGTACAGTGTGTTTGCAGTTCCTCTGGTGCTTCCTCACTGCTGTGTGAATGTACCTGCTCAGCACTAATAGCATGCTTTGGGTTTTTACAACTGAAGGCCAGTCTTTTTGGAAGACTTGACTGTGTACATTTGCTGAAATAATATTGGAAGCAAGAATGCCTCCTTCGTTGAGTTAAGGGCGATCTTGAGCTTTTTGTTACTGGGTGGTGTCTGTTTCAGGGTCAGTAATGTGCACATCATGATAACCATCCGATAGCAAATGATGTTGAAACATCTGCACTCTCCAGGGTAGCATGTCGACTCTTAGCTTGTGGGCTAATGAAGAGCTTGTGGGCTCTAGAGTTGTGGCTGGTAAGTTAAAAGTAGGTCACAGACCCCTCTTTCAAGCTTTTAACTCTGTGCTAGAATTTGGGGATCTCCCAAATTCTGCATACACTGTAGGTACGTCATACGTATAATTCCCGTTAGTGCTGAGCGTTGGGACATTTCAGTTCTCTCTCACACCTTGTGCTACAGTTGTATTGTCTGTGATGATTTCTTGTACAAGAGCACTATTTTGTTTATTGAAAATGTATTACAAGATTAATTTTGCTTTCAGATACTGCAAAGATAGCTTTATTTTAAAGAAACTCTACAAACTGTTACTGCTGTGAGGAATCAGATAGTTTTGCTTTTCACTTCATTTTGAAACACTTCCGTAGAAGTGCTGTTACTACGTTTTTAACTTCATGAATAGCTGGGGGGGAAAAAAAAGTTGAAAAATATGTTTAATTTGGAGTTGAATGTCCATAATAAAGATTTAAAATAGTTACGGACACTTATCATTTGCACTGTTTTTGTAATTCATGTTTGGGAACTGACTGGTACAAGTTTCCCTTTCTATTTTTTTGTCAGATTGTGACTGCAAGAATGTCTTTTCCACCTCATTTGAATCGCCCTCCTATGGGGATCCCGACGCTTCCCCCTGGCATCCCACCTCCACAGTTTCCTGGCTTTCCCCCACCTGTACCCCCTGGTAAGTTACATTAGGATATAGAAATGTTGTAGAAATTAATTTCTCCCTTTATTATTCTGAATTGTTTAAAAAAGTTATTGGCTCTTAATGTATTTCAAAACTCCGGTATGTGTAGGTTGTGGTTGAGTTTCTAATTTGCCCACTGATCATGTTATGTGAGTGAGCTCCTTTTGGTCTAACAAAAGCTGTTTAATTTTGGCCAGAAATGAGACCATTAGAGACAACACAGGACTTCATCTTGGACCTTTTTGCAAGACCAAAGCTAAGTGGTGTTAGGTGTTCCAAAAGCCACTGTGTTGACCACAGACCATGATTTTCCATTCCTTTCATTTAAGCCATTGTAATAACCTTTGCATACTCTTGGGTACTCTGAGTATGTGTAATGTGAAAATAGTAGGAGTAGCTGTCGGAGAAGGTCCCACTTGTTGCATTGTTTTTCTCCACTTTTTTACGTCCCACTTTCTGTTACTCCACTTCTAGTGTACTTTCTTCCACGCATCTTGCAAACTTACTGTTAGGCTCTTTATTCCTTCTAATCTTCACAAAATTATTCCCATCTTTTTGTCTTTGTTCATCTGTAAGATCAGCCTCTGTTTTTTGCATTGACACTTTAGCTTGTTACTCTGGACCCACTTTTTTGTGTACGTTGCTTGTATAGATAACAGTAACTGGAGGCAGGAGAGCACAGAGCAAGTGGGAGAGAGGAACACGTCAGAGTTACCCCTTTAAAATTTGCCAAAAGGGCTGCAGAAAATAAATTCTGTCTGTGGTCTTAAGCTGTGTTGTGCCCAACTGTTTTATAAAAGCATTAAAAACCCCAAATGGCTGAACTGTGAGAAGGTTTCTGCATGTCCGTTTACCAAGCTAATCTTTACTAGCATTTATTTTTCTAACTGTTTTTCCTCAGATCTATGAGATGGTATCTATTTTCTGATGAAGGCAGAGTTCTTGTGTAGGTAGCACCCTGCCATTTAAAAATTTCAGGTTAAATTTTAGAACTGTACCTCTTACCTTTACTGGCTCCAGTTTATATGTATACTGATGTGTAAAACACAAGATACTTTAAAAAATAACCTTCTGAAAAATACTTTGAAATGCCTGATACAATTTTCTGCTCTGCATATTTACTACTTAACATGTGTGACAAAGATATTTTTGTTCTCTTGCTGGGTTTGACTTTTTATAAGAATAGTCTTGTGTTAGTATTAGGAACCTGAGCAGTGTGTAGAGTGGAGAAGCCAGGTATTAGGTGAGAATAAAATTTTTCTCTGCAAACGTAGAAACATGATTTGCTTACCTGTGCAGACAACATATTTTGACATATAGAGGATATGTACCTTGTTTCTTACTGTAAGTGCATCAGTAGAGTTGAAAATGCTACAAAGACTTCATGACAGTCTGCTCTGAACTTATTCAATATGTAAGATCACAATTTTAGTGGCTTCTAGTATTATCTTTTGCTAGCTGGTTGGTCAAAATTTCATGTTCTAGTTACTTTAGCCTGTAATTTTTTGTAAAGTTTCAGCTGGAGTAGTTTACTTGTATAAGAATGAAGTTAGGAAAGGTATTTTGTTTTGCTTAAAAATATGATTGTTAAAAACTAGAAGTTCTAGCATTTCCACATCTAAGTGTGGAAGATTTGATAAGGAGTTTATTCTGATAACTCTTGTCATCTCTGAAAATTATTGGTTACCATTAATGTGTAAAAAATTGCATTTTATGTCAGAAACGCTGTAGTGGGTCAGACCTGCAGTCCCTGTAGGCTGGCACATTGTCTGGGCAGTGAGACTGCAGGATGGTATTTAGGGTGGCCGTGTACACCTATCTGCCTCCTTAGTCTGTTCCCTCATACAACTGTAGTGTTATGGATCATAGAGAATGATCTTTCTTTTGTCCTTTTCTGGGCCTGTCATTCATGAACACTTTGGTATTTTTTGACGCTGCTGATACTGTCCGTTTCCACTATCACCTCTTGCAACAAATTTGAGAAGTTCCTTAACCGCTGTGTAAAGTGTCACTCTCTTATTTCTGTCTTTAACTACTTAGTGCCCTCATCCTGCCCCAGTTCTGATGTGGGAGTTGGGCGAGTTGCGTTTTGTGGGTTTGCACACCTCAGCCATGTTCTGTGCCTTACAAACCTCCATGCTTGAACAGCCTACTCTTTCCTAGTAAAGCAGCTGCTTCACCAATTAAGTTATGTGGTCGCTCTTGTCTAAGGCTGGGTGGTGTTACTGGGTTACAGACCAGGTCTGTAGGCTGTTGTCAAAGGTGTGGGTGCACCAGACTTCTGTGTAGCTGTTAATTCATGCCTGTGGTCAGTGTGTTTGCTGATGATGCCCGGTATTCCTGTGGATTTGTCAGTGATAACTCAAGTATCTTCAAAATAATTGTGATAGTTATAGTTGTAGTAGTTATGGGGCTGCACAACCAGAGTCTTGTCTGGGAGTAGTTGCTGTAGCCGGTGAGATGCTGTGATGCATGAAAACTTAGAGCATTGGAGGGCAATACACTTGTGATTCTCTGAATGGTTTGGAGGGATAAGAGGTAGTAGGACTTTAATATGAAGGGACTGAGGAAGAGGATTGAGAGCTAGTAAAAAAATAACAAAGCAAAATAAAAGTGGTTGAGGAGAAGGCTGAAGAGGATGTCTGAGGGTGAGTGCTGTTGCAGGACTATGCACTAGAGGAGGTAGGGGAACAAGTCCAGAACAGTAGGTTGCAGATGTTTGGTTAGGATCTTATGAATACAGCAGTAGAAGCGATGGAGAAGGGAGGGATCAAAAGGGAAGGATTGAGAGGGGAAAGAAGATGAAAGGTTTTTCTGTAGAATGGAAAAAAAAAGTTGTAGGATTTCTACAGGCTGTTTGTCTGAAGGACGCGAGATTGACTTCATTGTTCTTGAGTCTCAATGTCTTTATTGGCCAACAAGTAGTTTTAATGAAATCCATTCACTTAATATATTTAACCTCCTCTAGTGGCTGGCATGGAAAGATAAACAGCCTTTCTTACGGATAAATATTGGCTCACATAATAATACTTAAAGATGCCATTGAACTTGATATTGTGAAAGAGAGGTATCACATGGTTTCATCTGATTAAATACTGTTTTAAATTTAATCTTAGAGACTGCCAAATAAAGTATTCAGCAGGTAGGGAGCTTCTCAGTTGAAGGTTTTTATGCTGCCTTCATTAAGCTATTGCATAAATAGCATGAAGCTTGATGCCATTCTCTAGAGGACCATATGCTTAACCTATATGCAGAATTGATTGTGCCGTGAGAATTGTATAAATCAGGAATGGGATTATCATCTGTAGGACATCAGCTGCTTTTGCTCTCTATTTATTGAATTCCCTGCCTCATTCATCACATACTCTCTTCTAGAACAATATTGTGGTTTGAATGTGCTCTGAAAATAGATTTGTTTGTGACAAAGTTGAAATGGTGGTATGAGAAAGTGACCTGGATGCCCATGGTATGTCTGTGTATCCAGACTTCATTTGAATGCCTGAAGAGTTACTGGTGGTCGGTACTGTGAAATTCTTATTTGACCAAAATTGCTGTCTAGTTTGGAGATCCTATCTACAATCAGTTCATTTGTATTCAGTAGTTGTCTCAACAGGGCAGACTAAAATTAATGTCTTGTTTTTTCTCAGGGACCCCTATGATTCCTGTACCAATGGGCATTATGGCTCCTGCTCCGACTGTAAGTATTACAGTGGAGATGAGATGATAGCAAAATAAAGTGGAGAGTAAAAGTAGATGTTAACAGTATTTTTGTTTTGCTCTATTCCATCAGAATTCATACTATGAAAGGAAATGCTTCATTTTAAGTGCAACTATAATGCAAATTTTATGGTAATTTCTGACCTAGACAAAGTTTGAAGTAATGTCTGAAACTGTTAGCTGCAAAGATGAAGTAATTATTGTTATTGCAAGAAGATGTACTTCTGTCAAATACAGTGGTTTAGGCTTTGCCTTTGAATCATGTGTGCACATGTAGTGCAGTTAGATCAGTGAGATTCCAGGTCTCATGCTCTTGAGTTTGTTGCCGTAACGTAGTACTCTGGGGGCATCACCTCCTCCAGGTTTATAAGGCCATCATGCAGCACTGCTGAGTTGCCCAAAAACACGTGTTTTGACAGGCTTACATATAAGCTTGCTTTCTCCATGTTGCAGGTACAGGAATAGTTGCATGTACTGTCCATCTATAGAAGAGAATATGAAACGTGTCTGTCTTAGTAATTTCTAGTTGGGAGGTTTATGATTTTGGGGTGGGGAAAAAGTACTTTTTAAAATACAAAGGTTACTTCTCGGCTTCAGGGTGAATTACCATTTCTGCCATTTTCCAGAAGTGAAATCTCCCCAAAATACAGGGGTTTTTTTGGTAGCTTGTATTATCTCTTATAGGAGGATATGTTCATGCTAACTAGTCTATTGAAGACAAAGATACTGGAACAAATGTTTTGTGAATAAAATAATTTTTATTAAGTGACACTTCTAGAAGGGTATTTTGAAAGGAGAGGCTCCGTGTATATGTACCATTAAATCCTAGGTGGAAGGAGAGAAGAGCAGCCTATCTCTAACACAAAGAGGCTTTGGGTAGTGTATGGGTGAAATAAATAAATAGTGTTTATTCACTGTGTGAAAGCGTAAAGACCTGTCATGTCACGTGTCCATTGAAGACTTGGAGTCAGAGCTACTTTTCTATTTGCAGTTTGCTTTTTGTACTGTTAGATGAGGTAATTCAACTTCCCAGCAACTCAAATGTTGCAAATTAGATATTTGTATGAGATAATACCTGGTATTACTGTATGCTCACCTTGAGACCTTCCAGTAGCTCTGTTTAAGTACATCTTTTGTTTTCTGTCCTTGCCAGAAAATGGCCATCTTTTTTTCTGTTGTTTAAAATGTAAAGGCCTGAACTGCTTGTTGGTGTCTTTACTCTGTAAGCCCTAACTAAGGTTCATATGAAAATTTAATTTTGAAATAAATATGCATGCCCAAGTGTTTTGTCTTACGGATTTAAATAAAACAAAGCAATCCAATGCTTTATTTTACAACCTCTCCTCCTCTTTATAGGTATTAGTTCCTACCACAGTGTCTATGGTTGGAAAACATTTGGGAGTCAGAAAAGACCATCCTGGCTTAAAGAACAAAGAAAATGATGAAAACTGTGGTCCCACTACCACTGTTTTTGTAGGCAACATCTCTGAGAAGGCCTCAGACATGCTCATACGGCAGCTTCTGGCAGTAAGTACAGTGGACTGCTTGTTAAATTTCATCCCTGGCTGATGAATAATGACCTACAAGCAATGTGTATTGTATATGTACTAAAAGCAGAGCTATTTACAGTCACTGGAATAGCAGAACTCTGTGCTCGAGCTGAAAGTCAGTAAGCAAAGGGTACAGCTCTTTCATGCTGTAGATGTCTTTGAACATAGACCTATTTTATTTTTGGTAGTGTTTACCCTTTTTAATTTTGTCACCTTTTGTAAAAAGCAGTTAAGCTTTTGTAATGTTTTGAATATAAAATAATAATTAATGATATGTATCTTTAACGCAGAAATGTGGCTTGGTTTTGAGTTGGAAGAGAGTGCAAGGGGCATCTGGAAAACTTCAAGGTAACTGTCAATACTTTTTAAAATCTCTAGACAGACTCTTGTTTTTATTACCTGGCAGCTTTTTAAATATTTTGACACATTGCTATTCTCTAATAATTTTACATTTTAAGGTACTGTATATGATATAATCATAGAATCATAGACTCGATTGGGTTGGAAAAGGCCTCCGAGATCATCAAGTCCAACTCTTGGTCCAACTCCAGTCCCTTTACTAGATCATGGCACTCAGTGCCACAGCCAATCTCAGTTTAAAAACCTCCAGGGATGGGGAATCCACCACCTCTCTGGGCAGGCCATTCCAATGCCTGATTACTCTCTCTGGA
>JAOXXN010000065.1:27507881-27517977 GCA_026770055.1 Myrmophylax atrothorax | reverse complement strand
TGAGGGTGGGGGGAAAGGGAAGATGGATACAGATACACTGGGGGGGTGGGCAGAGGGAGGGTATGGAAACTTGCCAGCTTTGGGGCTGTTGCCCCTGAAGAGCTTGGTATGAAGAAGATGGTGCTATCAATCCACTGGTGTTAGCAGCAGAGGCTGTTAGTTCTGGATGAAGGCATGACTGGTGTGGGGGAGTTGAAAATGTGTGTGGGGAACTGAGAGTGAGTGGAATCTGGTTTTCAAGCACGGGGGAACCTCGCTAATTCGCACTAACTATAAGTTAGCAGGTGCAATCTACCAAATTTTGCGAATTAGCGAGTAAATAAAATCAAGACATACGACATTTATTTTGGCAAGTGTAGCTTAGCCTTGTTTATGATGCTACCATAGCATACTAATATCCTGTAGTACACTTGTAATTCAGTGAAGTCTTACTAACATGAGACATCACTAAGTGTTTTAAGTAGTTCAGCAAAGGGAGAATTAGCGAGGTTCTTCTGTAATTTTGTTGAATCAAAGAAATGAGATCACAGCAATACAATATTGCTTTGTAGTACAAACATACAAAACATTGTTTTTCAGAGTAGTGTGCAATCTATTTTTAAAAAAAAAAATCTCCGTGGATTTTTCCGCAGATTTTCCGCAGATTTCCAGTGGCCCCACTGATACCTTATCCACTCATCACCAAGGTTCGTTTACATTGTAGGCTTTGACAATGACTATGTTTACTGCTAGTTGCCAGATTTGTGACTCTTGTCCATCTGATTTTTTTTTTTTTTTCACTCATTAACATCAGACTGTCAGGTTTGGTACTGCAGAAGGACTTTATTTATCTCTTGCAAGACTGGTTGAAAACTTCTAACCTGCAGCTTTTCTCTTGTTCTCCTGTGTCTGTACAGATGGCTCTTAATGCTTTTACTCCTGTCCCCCTTGTTTTTTAGGAGGATATAAATGCTATAGAAATGGAGGAAGACAAAAGAGACCTGATATCAAGAGAGATCAGTAAATTCAGAGATACACACAAGGTAGTATTCTTGTTTTTGCACTTGATACAAATTAGGCTTTTTCAAAAACCAAAAAGCCACTATTATAAAATATAGCAGTACATTGCATTATCACTTAAAATGATGTTTATACTAGGTTTAATATACATATGGTTCTTTACAAGTCAAAAAAGACAATTACCACGTTAAAGTGGCTCTTTACATCTTTATGCTAAGACTTTGATTGCTACTGAGTATTTTGCAGTCTTCTCACTTTAACATGAATAAAAGCAGCTTAAGTTGCTACACATACATTAAGTCAAGATATTTATAACTAAAGGCTAAATGGGGCTGCAGTATAAGACATACACTTGAGTGTGTTTCTGTAGGTAGATTTGTAACATTATCCAAGATTTTATGAAGAGTTGAAACTTGAATTAAATTTAAGTCTTTATTTTAATAGTTCTAAGTTAAGAGTGGGGGAAGATTAAAACTAGGTCAGTGGTTACCAGACTTACCAAACTTTAGATGCATGGAAGAACTGTAAATTCCCATAAAGCTAATCTATTCATTGACCCCCACCATTATGATAGAGATCATATGGTGACTAATGCAAGATGAAACTCACAGCTTGGAAAGTAACATGGAATAGGATGTAAGTATGAGCTTCTGTTTTTTATTATACTTATGGATGCCCCCTCAGAAAAATATGCAAAGGGGTAACTGGCTTGGAAATGTTTGTGCACATCAAGTCCCACCTCAGGGTTCCCACTTACAGAAGTTTCCACTAATGCTAGTGCATCTGTGAATGTTTCTGCTTTGGAAAGTGATACTTGCGGATAGTACAGTGCAACTATGCATGTAATGTTCTTATTTTAATGTTAAGCTTAAAGTTGGTATTAATTTTTCCCCAAAAAGATTGGAATGGTCCTTGGCCTAGGGATGTATCAGCAAGCTCCTCTTTTGAGCACACACATTTCTTTCAAAATACTCCCAAATGAACATTAAAGGAGAGGTGAAGTATGCTTGTTTATTCAGCTTTACCACGTGCAATCACTGGGGATGGTATCGTGTTTTCACCCAATTGTATTGATATAAACACAGGTGACTACATGCTATTGTATGAACACGTATTCAGTTTTTCTCTTGACTGAAGTTGTTGAAGATAAAAAAAACCTGGGGAAAAATTCTAGAAAAAATCGTCTGGAGAAGCTCAGCAATTGAATGTGAAACTGGTCAGTGGTGAAACTTCAGTAGAATCATGTACAATTCCCAGCCCCAAGTTGTCTCTGAGATGCAAACAAGTAATAGTTTTTTTTAAATTACAAACAAAACAAGAAAAAAACAAGCTTCATTGTTTCAGAAGCTGTTGGGCATTTTACTGCCTTTAATCTGTATTATTGGGGGGCTATTTTGGGTTTCTTAACATTAAAAATCAACCGGAAGTAGTCATTGTGTATATTGGATATCTTTAAAAGGGGCTGTTGAATCCTTAGCAGCTGGCTAGTGAGCACAGTGAACCTTTGCATGTTTTTGGTATGAGTTTATAAAACAGTAACGACAGACTGTCAGGGTGTCAGCATTGCAGGGGGCGTCCATTTACAGCACGGACGAGTCTGAAGAGAGCTGAAGGTAAGATTTTTAATTCTTCTACCTGTTCATTTCTGTTCATTACTTCAATTTATCTGATACTGTTCCCATCCCATTCCCCTTTCAGATCCTTTTATTTAGGCTTACAGAATTTGATTGAGGTCAGATTTTGAGTACAAAATAGTCCAGTTTATTTTTTCAATTGGATCGTAAGAAAGTGGACTTAGAAAATGGATCTTAATGTATCAAAATTTTTGTATGTGTATTTACACTTTTGTAAATATATTTTAAAAAATGAAAGAAATCCACTCTCTTGAGAAATCTCACCACAAAGTTTTTGAGAGTGGCAAAACAGGAGTTCAACCAAAGATAACCTGTAAGTATCAACCACTTCAGTATGTAAACTTTTCTTTAAAAGTATATGAAATTTGAGGTAAGTTGGATTTTTAGCAGTTCACAACCTGGTTTAACTTCTGACCGTACTGAGGTTTAACACTGTAAAGCTCCTGGAAAATGCAGTCCTTAGAAATTAGTTTCCAGCTTAGTGTATATTGTAGGATCTAAGTTTGATATTTTTCGCATCAGTTTTCTACCAGTTCCTGCCATTTTTAGTCCCTTTTCCCTTTTGTGATTCCAATGTATCCAACATTTGTTTGCCTGTATTGTGCTATCAATGCAGCATAGTTTCATTGGATACATTAATCACTAGTGAATTAGCTTTATTTCTGTAATCCTCTGTCGGTTCTCTGGTCCCTGTGCCTTGGCAGAAGAACGCTATCAGGTAAGATTGCTTTTTAAAGTTGTCTTAAATGCTTTGTTTAAAAGAAAAGAAAAAAAAACCAAACAGAAACCACAGAAAATGCTGTTTCATTGTTCCAGTTTTTAATTTCATTTCAGTGATGGTAAAACGTGGAGCCAAAGGGGATAAACCTGTTTTTTCTGCTCAATAATTGTTCAAAAAGTGGTATTCTGGCATCCATCAGGTTGAAATTTGGTATATTTGGTTGTTATTTGGTATATTTGTGAACCATCTACTTGCTCTTCCTCCCAGAAACATAGCTTATAGGCAAGGTTAATCCAGTGTTGGCGGCCCATGTCCTAGCACAGCATCTGTAAGTTAACACATAACAATTGCTTCCAAGGATGGATTTATCTATCATTCTGTTGATGTATTTTCTAATGTCTTGTAGGAATTCTGGTCATAAGTACTGTTTCTAATTGGAAAAAAAAAGGGGGCAATTTTGTACAATTTTTAATAAAACTGTAGCAGGTAACCTTTAGTTTCTGTGTTCCAAAAGAGCTATTTCCAACCTTTTTTTAACTCTCTCCGTCTTGCAGGGGTGGAACTTAAGAATTCCATTCTCCAGAGTCCAGTTCTTACCAATGAACAGTTAGAACTTTTTTAAGGAGGGAAAAGGGGAAGGGTGTCAGTTTTCTTTATTGTTTAACCACATGCACCACATGTAAATGGATTTATTTCTTTACCCAAGTTTTTATATAGAGCAATTTTGGTCTGCCAAGACTGTTTGGGAAACAACTCATTGTCCCAGTAAGCATTCCACTGAAATATATTTTCCTAGGTGGACAGAGTTAATTTGTCAGCTAAAAGTTCACTTCACTTGTACCCATGTGGCTTATAGGGCAAATGGAATTTGAGTCCCACCTGAATGATAACTGGTAATGCACTGTGTATGTGCAGTTTAGTCAGCTTATAAATACAAGGCCAGCCCTACTCTGCTAAGGTTGGAGATTGCTGGTCTGTGTAGATCTATGCTTTTGCACGAAAGTTAGTCTTGTGGTTGCTGCATTTTGATTTCATACTTGTGAGTTCCAAAAAATACCCACCAAACCCTATTTAATAAGTTAGTGGCGGTTTTGGTATTTCCATTACCAGCCTTGTGTGTTGCGCCGGGAATATCCAGTTTGTGTAACTGCAGATTAACTATGAAAGTTCTCTTGTTGGTTTTTAGAAACTGGAGGAGGAAAAAGGCAAAAAGGAGAAAGAAAGACAGGAAATTGAAAAAGAACGCAGAGAAAGAGAAAGGGAGCGGGAGCGTGAACGAGAAAGGAGGGAGCGTGAAAGAGAGAGGGAACGTGAACGAGAGAAGGAGAAGGAACGGGAGCGTGAACGGGAGCGAGATAGGGATCGTGACCGAACTAAGGACCGAGACAGAGACCGCGAACGAGACAGAGATCGTGACAGAGATCGTGAGAGGAGTTCAGATCGCAACAAGGATCGCAGCAGATCAAGGTGAGCGTACCTGAATTGTTGGTCATTTCAGTTTTTTATAGTGGTGTTGACTAAGTGCACATAGTTTGGCAGATCAGCTGCCATTCAGAAGAGAATGGTCCTTTAGGGAGATCAGAGTAAAAACAGGAAATCGAAATATTAGGAAGTGATATATTTATACACATTGGGAGAGTACTTGATTCCCTCCACAGCACAACAACATATGGACTTCCATAAGCAGTAAGCAACCCCCAACCGTGACTTAAGCACACTAGTTTTATATCAAATCTCATTTTTCATTATTAGCTTTATTCCTACTTAAGATACTCTTATGTCTGTGGTATTTTTTAGCTTAAGTGTGTTTTACTTTTCCCTTTGTTATGTGGTGGGGGGTTTTGTTTGGATTTGGTGGAGGGTTTCGTTGCTTTCTTGCTTTTGAGGGGTTTTGGGGGTTTTTTTGTTTGTTTTGTGGGGATTTTTTCAGTCTCAAACTGTGACTAATCTTGTCATACTCCGTGCTGCTTTTACTCTTCATCATAAAGAAAACAGTTGTTTCACTTCAAATCATCTTGTCAGTAATGTTAAAATTGTCTGTAAGCCACGTAAACATGAAGGATTTATTAAGGATACCCTTTATTTGTGGTGGTTTTAGCTTTTACTTATGGAAAACTACTAACACAGTCTGATAAGATACTGCCACATGCTCGTGCTTAGTTTATGTGGATATTAGTATTTAAAGGTTAGTGCTCAAACAACTACTTTTAGGTAAATGGATTTTTGAATACATCATTAGTGTTGATTTATACCTATTGCTACACCAGCTAATCATCTCGTACAATTGCAGAAGAAAAATAACCTGCAAGATGCTGTAAATCTTGTGATTGAGTGGAAAAGGAGGGTCTGTACTTAACCTTTGGTGTTTTTCCTTCCTTCAGAGAAAAAAGCAGAGACAGGGAAAGAGAACGAGAACGTGAGAGGGAAAGAGAACGAGAACGTGAGAGGGAACGGGAAAGAGAACGGGAACGGGAAAGAGAACGAGAGCGGGAAAGAGAGCGGGAGAAGGATAAGAAGAGAGACCGAGAGGAAGATGAAGAAGATGCCTATGAGCGACGAAAACTAGAGAGGAAACTGCGTGAAAAAGAAGCTGCGTATCAAGAGGTAGGTTGGGATTTTAAGGTTCTTTTATAAATAAAAGATGTCTCTGAGAGTTGATATTAAGTCTTCTCCTGTAAAATACATCATTCCTTTTCCTAGATAAGCTTATAATCCTTTGAGTACATGAACTGGGGCAGAATATGTGAAGTCACTTTCTAAATAACTGTAGACTTCTTATTCTGATGTTCTAAAATAAATTTATTCAAATTATTTATAATGCAGTTTTTTTAAACAACTGTCCAAGCTAATTCTGAAGTACTACTGTTCTTAAGGTTTTGAGGTTGGAGTGTGTGTTTTCTTTCTGTTGTAGCGTCTTAAAAACTGGGAAATCAGAGAACGAAAGAAAAGTCGAGAATATGAAAAAGAGGCTGAAAGGGAAGAAGAAAGAAGAAGGGAAATGGTGAGGCTCATAGTTTTACAAATAATTTTCCCAGCCTTATTCTCTTTGTCTCAAGAATGGAGCATTATACTACTATGTTTATGGTTAGTGACAGAATTCTCATTTTCTCTAAAGACCATGTATGTTTTTATGCAAAAACCCCATAGTTAATAGACTTAAAACAAAAGATGTCCAGTAAGTGTGAGTATTATTTAGTCTGTGAAACAAAGCCTGGTGGCTTGGTCTTGTGAAAGCAGAAAAGTGAGAAGTAGGCAACTGAAAAATACCACGATCTAATCATCAACCACTAATAATCATCTGTAACCTGTACTTGTGTCAGATTTGTGGCAAAACCTACTGTATGTTCTCTGTCATACAGGTGGGACTAGACCTGGTTTTTAACTTCCAACCTTCTCATGTGCCCAAACCTTCCATGTGATATGATTTTAAGTTACAGGGATATTATTTCACTTTGTCATTTTCCGAGAGAAGGAGAGGATACTGAGAGAGTTCTAAGTAGATGATGGGTTAGGAATTGCTTCAAAGCTAAATATGTAAAGAAACATGCAGGGACGAGGGGATTATAAAATACATAATTTCATGTGGAATCTTAGGTTTTCCTTCTAAATGCATAAGGGGGAAAAAGTGTTTAAGAATGACTCAAGGATGTTTCCTGTTCATAATCCTTCTGGAATGCTGCTTATGAGGGGCCGTTGCAGAAAGCAGTGCTTAAATTTTTTGCTGAATTTACAGCCCTAATCGTAATTTGTTTCTCAAAGTCCTTAGCATAGAAATATCTTACTCTTGGTTTAAAGATACTGCTTAGATACAGGTTAGAATGTCCTAATTTAGATTTTCTTTTTGATTTTTCAGAGCAGGGGGAAAAAATGTCTCCTTTGTATCCCCCTTGCCCTTTTCAGTTTTAGGCCTGTACATTAGTACATTGCCACATGGTTTGGATTAGTAATGCAACAGGAGAGTGCTTATCCTAGAAGCAGCCACCAGATTTGCTTCTGTGCATAACTAAATATTTTTTAAAAGATATTGAAACAAAGCAGTACTGATAAAATACACTTTAGGTTCCATTATAAAATACCCAATACTTGACTTAAAGATTCGGAGAACTGGAACTTTTGATACTCTTCATCCATAATGAAAAAAATTACCAAAACACAAAACCCCCTCCCCAAAACTAAAAAACACACACACATGTATAGGTGTGTGTCTGTATGTGTATATATGCAAATCAGTGATGCAACCCTAGTGGACCTAATGGAGGCAATTCCAAAACTTTTCTGCTTTCTCTTTGGAAAACTCTGTATTTTTAGTTTGAAGCATAGTAGATCTACAGTTACTTACTAATAATATTATTAAATTTTAAACTCTTGGAAAGAAAACAAGAAATCATTACATAAGTTTCAATTCCTTGCAGGCAAAAGAAGCCAAACGGTTAAAAGAATTCTTAGAAGATTATGATGATGACAGAGATGATCCAAAATACTACAGGTATGTCTTTGTATTGATTCCTAACAATTAAATCTTCATTGTTCGTCTCAACACAGTTGGGGGTTTATTGGCAGAGGCTTATGGAGTTTATATTTGAGTGATTTTGTGGCAGTGTAAGGGTTATAATCTAAATTTTTTCAGTGCCAGTTGAGAAGTGAGAGGGAAAAAGGGAAACTCCTTACTGCTACATGTTAATGCCTTGGAGTAGCTGCTCATTCCTATCACTTAACTTGTGGGTGAGGCAGGGCAGAGGGCAGTGTAATGTCAAAATAAGGTGGTGGGGGCAGGGAGGAGGAAACAAGCATGTTTCCTCTAAATAATTCACTGCAAGGAAGCTGTAAATAGTATGAAGAACAAGCTTATTAATTGTAAGGGATTGGGAACATCCTTCAGAATGGAACTAACTTAACATTTCCATTAAACTAATTTAGCAGAAGTGGTTCTTTTCAAAAACCTGTAATTTGATTCTTTCTCTAAAAAGATCAGCAGCCACATTCTCTACATCTGTTTGGTATGATGGGGTAGATTCTGTATAGTAAGGTTGATAACTGATATCTTGTATTTTCCTGTTAGAAGAATAGAGAACATCAGTGCTCTTATGAATCTTACTTTCATTTAGTAGAAGGTCTACCTGTATGAAGTTTTTCATGTATTGTGGTACAAGGTTCTCATTGAAATGTTCTTTAAAGTACAAATACGTATCGTTTGTAGGGGTAGTGCCCTTCAGAAGAGGCTACGAGACAGGGAGAAAGAGATGGAAGCAGATGAAAGGGATAGGAAAAGGGAAAAGGAAGAATTAGAAGAAATTAGGCAGCGTCTTCTGGCAGAAGGACACCCAGATCCAGATGCAGAACTCCAGAGGGTGAGTAGCTGTTGGTCTGACAGGAAAAAGACAGACCTTGATATTCTGGTTGTATTGAGCAAAATCGTGTAAGTGATCTGATATTTACTATTTCCTCTGTTCACGTTTTCTTGAAAAGAAGTCCAGTTAAGCAGTAAGAACAATGGAAACAAAAACTAACTTTCCAGATTAACATCCAGATTGGATGGAGTTTGAAAACGAGTTGGAATTAATTGGTATTTCTTACAATATTGCCAGTAGTTGCATGTATTTTTCTCAACTAACAGTCTTCTAAAGAGGAGGATCTTTAGATTTTTTTCAGACAGTGTTGGATTTGAGAGAGCTTCATCTTTGCTAATTGTGTCTTTCATTCTAGATGGAGCAGGAGGCTGAGCGGCGTAGGCAGCCACAAATTAAACAAGAGCCAGAGTCTGAGGAGGAAGAGGAAGACAAGGCAGAAAAAGAGGAAAAAAGAGAAGAGCCAGAGGAAGAGGAGGAGGAGCCTGAACAAAAGCCCTGCCTTAAACCAACTTTACGACCCATCAGTTCTGCTCCATCTGTTTCTTCTGCTAGTGGAAATGCAACCCCTAACACACCTGGTGATGAATCTCCCTGTGGCATTATTATCCCTCATGAAAATTCACCTGAACAACAGCAGCTGGAGGAGCATCGGCCCAAAATAGGACTTAGCCTCAAACTCGGCAAGTTTACATTTTACTTCAGTCTTACATATGGGATCCAAATGAAAAAAAAATGCCAAGCTGAGCAACCACATGGTTTTCCAATTATGTTGTATGTTTTGATGTAGTTACACCAAGTGGTTGTTACCAGATGCAGTGATTGATTTGTCCTCTCTAGAAGATAAATTTTAATAGAGCTCTCTTCCTCCAAAATCTGGAGGGGAGAAGAGGGAAGTTTTGGCATGTTCAAGGCTTAGTTTTTTAGTAATGTTCTGAGTTGGGATTCGTTATTTTCACATGCTTTTTCACCTTAATATATCTGTAAATTCTCTTTCAAAACTCATTGCTACTTTTCAGTGGTGTAAGTATATGTTAAATTTGAGACCTAGATAGTTCTTATGTTCACTTAAAAAGAAACTTTTAAAGGGAAAAAAAAGAAAAAAAAAGTTAGCAGGAGTGTAGAATTCCTTAGTACTTTAGCAATTTCTTTGTGTTTTAAAAAAATTTACTTCTTAGCAGCAGAACTAAGAATATTTGTATTCCAGAAGGTTTGTGCATTTATTATTTACTATTTTTATTAAATTATATAGGGCTGCAGTTTGAGCTCTTACTGTGTTAGATCCTGAATTAAAAGACACTGGTATTAGGCTGATTAATGCTTTTCCTAGAGCAGGATTCATTACAACCTTTCACTTTAGTGCTCTGCCTCTGCTAAGAAGGGAACTTGGCTATAGT
>JAOXXN010000065.1:27447460-27479127 GCA_026770055.1 Myrmophylax atrothorax | reverse complement strand
TAAGACTGCTCCATAATTTCATAGCCTCTGTGCCTGAGTGTGTTTGGTTTAGTAAATTTAATTATTTTTTTTCCACAATGGAACTAGAGCCTCTTCTCAGTTTTAATACTTTGTATTCTCAAGCATGGAGTGTACCTTCTGTACACCTGCTCCAGTTTATGTAGCTACTTAGACTTGGACTGAATTATTTGGCATTAGAGGATCATGAAGTCCTAATTTGGATGTTACATTCTAAAAAGTTAATAAACTACATTGAAAAGCAATTTCAGGACTTATTCTTTGTGCTCTTGCAAATCATTTTGCTAGAACACCATTTAAAACCCTGCTTTTGAAAACAGTCACTACCAGCACAGACTGCATTGTTGTATATTCCTTCTGTTGAAATTCTTATGAAATAGACATTTACAGCAGTCCCAGATAAAGTTCAGCTTGTCAGATCTACAGATCAAAGTGTTATTAAAAGCACTTCTAATGCATCACTGAAATTCTTCATCATCAAAAATGTGGTTTAGAGTTCTGTTGACTTGAAGTATTGGTCACTCAGCTGTCTAACACCTCAGGCTGGGCAGGGATTTCTTTTGGTGCAGTTTCTTTATTGGTGAGGATGCTTAAGTTAGGGAGACATTGCTTATGTTACCAAGGAGCAAAATTTATGACCCTCTTCACTTTAAGTACCTCTTCCATGAGGAACTGAAGATTGGAGAAATGACAGACAATTCAGTATCACGAAAAAGAAGACGGGAGATTTTGAACTTCTTACAAAAAGAATCCACTCAGACCATAAAACTGCTAAACTCTGTTTTCTTCTTCATTTGAAAGAACTCGTTTATGAATAATTGCTTGGAAATGATACTTGAGTGAGATAAGTTGGTTTTGCCATCGACTCTTACTCTGTACAAATAATTTTTTTCCTTGGGAAGCATAGGGAGTGGATGGGCATCCCATTTTACTTGCATCTTGATACTGGAGTCCTTGCCACGTAGAACACCTGTCAGAATCCCGACACTAGCTCCTTTTACCTTTTTTCCTGCGGTTTTGTTTCAGTGCCTATACATTCAAAGGACTGAAACATCAAAGATGCTCACCAACCATTGCCCAAATAAAGGAAGAAAGACTGTGGTGTGTAAATCTGCTTTAAAACCAAGAAGGGGTTTCTTTGATTGTCCTTGGTAATGTATGTCTTTTTTCCAGTATGACTTGCTAGCCATAGTGTTAGCATTTACATTTTCATAAAGTACATTGTCTTGTCTTATCGAAAGTACTTTTATTCATCTCATTTGTGTATTGATTCGTTCTAGATAGCATTAATAAACTAACCATATCATAATTGCTTACAGTGACTTTTCAAGTCAAACTTGCTTGTGTTTTCTAGCTTATATCACTGTTCCATATTTTGCTGCAATGAAGTCTGACTTAAAACAGGTTGTTTGGTTGGGATTTTTTGTCGTTTTTTTTGTTTGCTTTTTGTGTTTGGTTTTTTTAAACAATGCTTTGAGTTGGTTTTATACCATTGTAACTTGTCCCTTTCCTGAGCGTTATATCTAAGGAAATTCCCTTGTGTGTTTTATTGGGCACCCCAGCTGTAGTTTCATTGTATAGAACAGGTTTGCTAAGAGTTGGTGTCGCTGGTGTTTGGTTGCATATCTGAGCCAGCTCTCAGTTAAGGGTTGTTGTAAATGCAGCAGTCATCTCTCGTGTTTCTATTTTGGCTTCAATCTGCACCATGGGAGCACTGGCTCCATTAAGAGTTGCTTTAGAATCTATAGAAATGCACAAAAGCCTTCTCACATATTTGAATGAGTGTTAGATGTACCACCCAAGGAAGAGCTCAGAACCCTCAAACACTACATTGCTAGTCTTCCACTCCCCAGAGCTGCTTCTCTTATCCTGCAGTTTTAATTTCCAAGCTAGTGTAGAGTTGCAGTGGTGGAGACTATAAAATTTGTATTCACAGATACTGTTCAAATTTGCATTTGAATCTCAAAATAAATTCAGAAGGGAAATTACCTTTCAAGCCTTGACAACTGTATGTTAAAGTACACTGCTTATTACCAGGTCTTAGTCCAACTTCAAAAAACAGATTACATTTTTTCAATCTGCCCTCTTAGACCTGGTCATGGTAGTTTATGTTTGAAATGAGATCTTGCAACTGAAGATTATCTCAATACTTGGGCCCATATAAGGTCCAGTTGACAGTTTTTGTTTGCATTTCTGTTGTTACTACACAAGTGTGAAGGTTGTGTCACATTGCCCTCCTTTGTCTTGAAACACAGATCTAATTTGAGATCATGATTCATCTTTCTTAGATTGCTGTAAGTGAAAGCCTTCTGATAAGTACTCTGCACTTTTGAGAGCGTTTTTGTTATTATTAAGTTAATATGTTAATGGCAGCACATTAGACTGTAGCTCTGAAAGAACTATTGTGTAACCCTAGTAGCTGGATTCATCTCCTTTGTGCTCAAGCAGATTGATGGTAACTGTTGTGTGACTCTTTTCAGTGTTTATACTTTGATACTGGGTGTCCCGGTAGCTTTTGCTCCCCTTTCAGTTTACATCAATGATAAGTCTCCTCCTCTGGCTGAGCTTCAAATGAATGTATAAATGAGAAAACATAATAACAAATTACAGATTTGCCTAAAATCCAGGCACTTCCATTTCCCTTTTTTTAAATTTTTTTTCTTCCATTGGGGTATTTAATCCAGGGCACAGAAAAGAAGATTCATGGAAGCTGGTCTTACAGCAAAGTGTATGATGCTGTCATAACTATGTATGGCTTTTATGGTCACACGCAAGTTCAATGTCATCTATGTGAGGTGCATCTTGAAGGTGTAAGCATGTGATACTGCAACACATTCAGGATGGTTCTGGCTGGGTAGATGACGACTTCTTTGAGCCAAATAATCAAGGGCTGTGCTCCACTAAAAATGGCTGATCTCCTCAATGTACAAAGCAAATGCAGGCTGTTTGAGGCATAGGAGACTGGTGCTTCTTGGATATATAGATATATATCTGTACCTATGGAGATACAGATACACGTACTCTGGACCTGTAGATGACAACTCTTCTGCCATTACTGCAGTCAAGGATTAAATATGCAGAAGTTGGATGGTACTGTACAACAAAACTTATCAAAACATGTTATTTAAAAAATTAGTTTTGGCAATGCTGTTGACACAAGTTTAGTAGACTGTGGAACATGTCTGCACTGTGATTGCATCTCAGTGGTAACTTGGTCCTTGGAAATGTTGAAACATGAACTCGAATGGAATTCTTTTACATTCAAAGTATTTGCCGTTTTGTTTTTAACAGACACTGGTTTGTACATAACCTGAATTGAATGTGAATGTTTTTTAAACACCTTTCCGGTTCTAGATAAGATACGGTTTTTATAGATTATTGCAAATTTTCCTGTATTTGTCTAATCATTAAAATAAAAGTTGCATGGATCCTGGCTCAGTTGCCTTTACTATATTATTTTAAAGCCATCACTTAAAGCCCTTGGAGGCATAAACACTGTTCTCATTCAACATTTAATGAGTAAGATTCCTTTCTTAAGACACTTAAGTAGCTGCTTTATTTCCCCTCAGAGGAGCTTCATCTGATTTCTGTAGATGTACCTTCTTCTAAAAGCTACTTTTTGTGCTTCTTTAAAGAGTTGGTCAAAGCCTGTTACAAAAGCAGCCATAATGGTACAAGATTATACTGAAACACCAGCTGGCACAATGAAGATTACCAGGAAAAATACAAAGGAAGCTCAGAAAGAAAACACTTAATGAACACTGTTGTGTATTGTTATTTTGTTGTCAATTTTGTACGGATGTGATTGAAAGAGAGCTTTTTCCCTAGCAGCATTTTTTGGTTTTGAAGAAGTATTCACTGCAAAGTTCAAATTTGTTTGAGTTGACTGTCTCCTATTGAAGATGTTTCTCTGGGGGATTACCTTGTCTCTGTGTGAAAGACCTGCATAGAAGACCTAAAAAAAGGTCCATCCTGACAAGTAGAAAGTAAAGTACAGATGGTAGGAGGCCTGCATGGATGAGCAAGGAGTTCCTAACAGCCCAAACAGGAAGTGGAGAAACGGTGGAAGGAGGGGTGGATAACCCAAAGGGAGCATGGAGTTGCTTTCTGATCTTGCAGGTATAAGGTTAAGGAAAACCAAGGCCCTTCTGGAGTTACATCTGGGAAGAAATATAAAGGGCAAGAAGAAGGAATTCTACAATTACATAATGGCAAAAGGAAGACTAAGGACTGACCTTACGACTGAGACCAGAGGGTAAGTATGGAACAAGGTAGACAGCCTTGGTGGAGAGGTCAGTTTAGGGAGCTTGCAAACAAACTGGATGTATTTATGTACATAGGTTGCATCCATGCTAAGGAAGTTGACTGATGTCGTTGCAAGACCACTCTCAATTATCTTTGAATGGCCATGGCAGTTGGCAGAGTTTCCTGAAGATTGGAAGTGAACAAATTTCAGTCCTATCCTCAAGAAGAACAGTAAAAAACAATGGGGGAGCTACCGGCCATTCAGCCTCACCTCAGTCCTCTGGGAAGCTGACATGGAAAATCATCCTGGAAAGCACCTCCAAGTACATGAAGGACAAGAAGAAGATTGTGAGTAACTAACATGGATTTATGAAGTGAAAATCATGCTTGACCAACCTTGTCCTCTACAATCAGCTGAGTGTCATGCTGAATGAGGGGAGAGTGGTTGATATTGTTTACTTAGACTTTTACAAAGCTTTTCACGTCATCTCCTATAACCTCACTATAGAGAAGCAGACAGTATGAGTTAGATAAGTGGATAGTGAGATGGACCAAAAACTGACCCACTGCTCAGGCCCAGAGGGTTGTGATCAGCAACACAAAGTCCAGCCGGAGGCAAGTCATTAGTGGTTTATCACAGGGCTCAATACTGGGATCAGTGCTGTTCAACTCCTTCGTTTATGATTTGGATGATGGAATGGAGTGTACCCTCAGCAAGTTTGCAGATTATGTGATAATTGGAAGCAGTGGCTGATAAACCAGATGACTATGCAGCATTTAGAGGGACCTCAACAGGCTGAAGAACTGGTCAGAAAGGAATCTCATGAAATTTAACAAGAGAAACACAAAGCCACCTATCCTGGGGGTGAGTAACCCCAGGTACCAGTACATGCTGGGGTCTGACCAACTGGAAAATAGTAGTATTTTATCTTAGTGAGGGTAAATATTCAAGTTGGAGATGCAATCTAATATGCTGGTTTAATTACTCATTTGTTCTCTTATTCCATTTTTTAATGTAATCTTTTAGGGATAAGTTTCCTTTATTGGCAGCATCAGCTCTCATGGAAAATTCAGCTTGGTCTGTAGCAGTTACTGCTAGGTATTTTTTAATTGCCAAGAAATCTCAAAGTTACATTTAAGGCCAGATTCTGGCCTGTAAATGTCAGAAATGTGTGAACTCTATAGGGAAAAGAGCCTGCCTTCATTGGTAGGAGCTAACAGAACAGATTTGGATAAGGGAACAATCAATCACTTCCTGAGTTTTACAATCTGTTCTCTTTAAATCCTGATCTGCTGCAGGAAGGTCAAGAGGCATTGATGGATAGTACCAATGTAATTGGATTAGATTTGATTTTTCTTTGTTTTGAAATATGCTTTTAATCTTTACTGGCTGGAGTAATGGATAGACTTCTGTGTTCATAATAATTTTCTGATTTCAGTAGTGTTAGATAAGGGTTACCCGCTTTGATCTGGGTAGTGGTGCTGTCAGAATTAAGCATTGTACTTCTTGCTGGTTTTGTCGTACAGGTCAGCATGAGTGTACTTGTACAATGCCTCAGAGCACAGCTGGATGTTCATCGAATGTAGCAGCTGCATATTTGATGGAATCAATGGTTTATTTAACCATCCTCAGCAGTAAAATGCTAATCACTGATACAAAGCATTCTCAAGTGAAGAACGTCTTGCTACCATTTAGTTATTGTCAGATTTATGCCCTGGGCACAAGCCTCACTGTTACTGTTTGGTAATGAACTGTGTGACAAATTGTACTTCCAGTTGTTACTATGAGGAAGGAATTCATTCAGACTTAGACATGACAGAATACCTGTCAGAAAGATTTGTAAGGCAAAAAATGGCAGCATGGAGCAGGTAGAGGGCTGATTAGACCCCACTGTGCAGGGTGAGGTGATTACTGTTTGAGGGCAGTGCCTGTCCTGGTGTCTGCAGCCAGGTCCCAGCAATAATCACTTCTAAAGCTGTAATCACAGCCACATGGCAGCACTGCCTTTTTTATTGCTTTCTATTCTTAGTGCTCGTAACAAGGGATTAAAGAGCACGATAAAAATACACGCTTAAAAAAAAAGAAGCCTGTTATAAAATGATTTCTTTTTGGAGAACTGTATTTAGTACTTGATGAATCCTGTAGGGGAGGCATGTATGCATTTCCAGTCACTACTAAGGTTTCAGAACTATTTTAAGAACAGCAGAACCTAGCTGTTGTCATAGTAGCAATAAACCTTTTAATCCTACTTCCTCTGGAGATGAAGCTGTTGTGTACTTAATCTGCTCAAAGATTGTCAAGGCTGTTTATGTGACCGGGAGCTAGGGATACAGTAGTGAGAAGATGCTACTTGTTGCCCTCAGGAAGTTTAGTGCTTTTTGTTTACTTTGAGTGTTTGAGATTTGCTGAGATCTTATGACTAGCGGAATAGTCACCTGGGAAGCCAGCCTTCACTCACGCCAGTGTTTGCCACTGACAACTTCTTGTTATGGTGAAATGAAACGGTTCCTAGGTAGTTCTGGGCAAGGGCTTGCCAGTATCATGGCTCTTCTTATAGTTTGAAAGCCTCCTTTTTGAGGAAATCCTTTCATCCTCAGTGCTTCCATTCCTTACAGTCTCTGAGGGTCCCAAATCAACACTGAGCTCTATATTGCTGAATAGTGAAAGCAGTTAAAAATTCCTTAAAGTATTTGTATAATGCAGAGTGACTTATTCTTAAATATACAACAGGTAGTCAAGAGAAATCCAAGAAAACTGACAGGTTCTTCAGTTGTTTTTTTGAGATTAGTTTAGCTAGATAAGAGGAGTTTCAAATGTTGTATCAAAATAATCATTATAACAGAATTTGGCATGCTGAACCAGAAACAACTTTAGTGTTTGTTCACATGTATCTAGAACTAAAGGAGCACTTCCTTCTCACCAGATCAAATTTCTCAATAATTGCTGACACCTGTGCTATTGCCAATTTATTTGGTGTAGTCTGGTTACAGTACTGGATTACATAACCTGATGTCCTGCGAATAAGCAATGTGCATCTTTTCTTTGAACCAGTATTTCAATTCGTATGTACTGAATAATAGCAGCAATTTTTACTTTGTTTTCCAGAAGTCTGCATGTCCTCTCAGGATGGATGCTCAGTCTTTAGAAACAAAATCACACTACAGAATAAATGAAAGAATGTTTCTAAGGTTATTTATTTGCAAATTTAGAAGTAAATAAATAAATTTGCTCTTCCATAAAGTTTTGATTATAGATAATTATTTTTTGCTCATTCCACTCCTTTCCAGCAGCCCTTAATTCAACATGACATGGAAAGATATATTAGACAAACCATTGACTATAATGTCATCATCAGATCTAATTACTTCTCACTGAGTTACCAGGCCCATCATTTGAGTCCTGTGCATCTGATCTGCCCTTGCAGGCTTTGGGAAAGATGTTTCCTTGTTCTTTCCCCACCCTTCTCACAGTGTTGACTTCAGGTACTGTGGAGAGGGAGCCTCCCCTCCCCCAAGATGGGGCACAAGCCAAGGAGACTGGTGTGGGGTTGAAAGCCCTTTGGATGATCTCTTGTGGTCCCCAAGAGGTGACCTATAGTCTCTTTACCAGAAGCCTGATCAGGTGTGATGGAGGATGTCTTCCCAGCAGAATTGCTTGTGTTACTGTTTGGAGGGCCTTTGGAAGCTTTCCAGTTTGACACTGAACAAAACAAGCTCTTATTTGGAACAGCTTCTGTTTTGAAACATTCTTAACATTTAAAAATGTCATTAATACTTTCCACTGTTAAATCTGAAAAATTCAACACTATTGCAGTTTGGAATTTTTTTTCACCTCAAATATTAATGAGGGAACTGTTCCTCTTCTTAGATGGTAAAAATCGTCGTAGAGAGTTGGGATTTTTTCAGTTTAAATAAGCAACCTGTTACTGTTTGGTATTTCTGCTGCCCAGTTGATTTCTTAAGGAGAAATCAACCCATTTTAGGGATAACTCTGTTAAAGGTATCAGTTTACTGAACTGTAGTATGCTAAATTAATTGTTTTGATCTGGCTGCTGAGTAGATAGAGGCAGAATGGAAAAAGGTACCTCTGTATTCATTAATGCCTCTCTGGACACCTACAGTATTGAGACATATTATTCGTGTCAAGGATTTTGATCATAATTATGGGTAGGTATCCTTTTGGTGCAGTATTTTAGATCAAAACCTGTAAATTGTTGTTTTATGTGCAGCTAAACTCAAGTTCTGCCAAATTGCTGAGATATGGTTAATGCTTACAATGGTAGCTAAAATTAAATCTCATGTCTTAATAAGAGAGCAGATTTTATCAATACTCTCTAAACTCTGCAGGATGAGATCATCATTATGTCAATGTCTTACACAGTGCTGAGTATTTTGACACATGTAACAATGGTGTTTGTCTTTTATTAGAAACAAATCAAATAGCTGGGAACAAATGTCTTCCACTCTGGTACAGGAATGGTCAGTGCCTCCAGGTGCTGCTTGGTCTTTAGTGGGTTTTTTTTTAATTGGATTTGGGGTTTGGGGGGGAATTTTGGTGGTTTTTTTTCAAGTGGTTTTAGTATAGAGATGAGAGCTCTTTATGCTTAAACTTGTAATCAGTTTGTATAAAATGCATTTACCCAGGTGAACTTCCTAGATCGTGAAGCACAGAGCTTGCAAATACTGCACTGGTTGCTAGACATGCCATTGGGATAAAAACAGGGATAAGTGAAAAGACTGCAAATAAAAACAGTATGAAGGGCTCTAACACTTTCACTAGAGTTAGTGATACACTGTATGTCTTTAAAAAAATTATTTGTTAAAATAATGACCATTGCTAGCTGGAGATGATAACCTTAAAAACTACCTATTATGAGACAGTAAAGTGCTGCCTCCCACTACAGTTGTGTGAATGTTGCACTGGACATTTGTGTCTGTGACCGATAAAACTAGAAGTAAATACAGCAATATAAGTATGTGCCGGAGAAGATGAAGTATGTGTATATTCTGCAGGGTTTGTATCAAGTGGCTTCCTTCGTCAGCCTGAGCAGTCATTTAAAAGCCATTCTTGTTGAGATTTGCAGATTTTTCTTCCCTTTTAAAAATCTAGGCTAGTGAATTGTCTCCCTTGTGTTGCTGAGAAAACTCCAGAGAGTGAGGTTTCTTCATAATATTTTCCACAAATGTTCCCAGGACTCCTTTCAAATGCACTAGAAACTGGAATGCCCATAGTCTGCTTTCAGGTGGATACTTAGAGTGTGATTTTTGTGTCTTCTCCTCAGACACCCAGGGGTATGCACATGATAGGAAGACTACATTTCTGGCTTGTGTGAGCCTCTGGGTGAGAGGAACAGTTGATTCTCTTTGGCTCAGAGACCTGTCAAGAAGGCACAAGTATGAACCATCCACAGCTTGGCAGCCTCATACTGTCATTTGCTTCTAGTACTAAAACCAGCATAGTTGAGTATGATGTTGCAGTCAAATGTGGCAGCTCCCATCCATTATGGGAAAGCATGAGAAGTTTCACTTCTATCCATGCCACTTTCTAAAATTTTCCTGTCATCCACAAAAGCAGGAGTGGGTGTTCCCAGTGGTTGCTCCCGTTTTGTTCTTAACTACCTCCGTGTTTCCTTCTTTCATGTATCTCAAACTCATATGCAGAGTGAAAGGTGGAACAGAGAAAGAACATGTACAAGAGGGCTGATAGGTTTAGCAATAGTGTGTCTCAATGTAACGTGTACTGTAGTGAGAGGTTTAACACCAATTTTTCTGGATTAATATGGCTATGAAATCACCAGAGGCATCATTTGGCTGGAAGCATAGAAGTCACTGATGTTTTAAAAAATACAGTTGCACAGTTGAGCCCTTAGTAATTACAGAAACATTCTTCCAGATGAGCTGTCTTCCCTAGAATGTGCAGAGGACCTGGGCATGATTGCAAAAAAGTTCTAGAAATATCTTGCCATTCAGTTTTCAATCCTTCTTAAACTTGGTTCCCAGAGTTCGCATTTTTTGATATCAGCATCTTCTTTGGACACTTGTCTAAGTCTTAAGGGGGTTTTTGGCCCTTTTGTGACAAAATGTCCAGGAGAAAAACATTACATTTTCTCTCCAGTGGGGTGGAGGGAGAAGCAGGAGGTACCTCACCCCTTCATGGTGCAATACCTCTATGTAACAGAAAATGATAAAGTGCTTTATTATTTTCCCCTACTGTGTTGTGTCACTAATTTCTGTCTTAACATGCTGTTTCCCCAACACTCCTAAGACTACTGTTTGCTGTGTGTCCTTGTGCACTGAATTCTTGTGGTTTGAATTGTTTTTCTCAGGTATGCTGTTGTGCATGTTTCCCCAGCTGAATTCACACTTGGTGTTTGCCTCTTCCTGCAGTTTGTCTGCAACAGTGGAGTCCCGCATTGACTAAAGTTAAGAAACTATAGTTCAAGTTAGTCTCCTTGCTGCATTTCTCTAGGTCTAGTGATTTTTGCATCATTCTCCCACTGCAATTTCCATGAGCACACTTTTAATTCTACTTCTTCATCAAAGAATATTTTAATTGAAACCAAGTGTAGTAGTGATTCCCATCTATCTTTATAGAAACTTCTCATGCTACTTCTTATTTTCATTTTACATTGCTATTTTGGTACTGTCTCTTACCCCATTTCTGTTGCCAAGATTCTGTCTGTATCCAAGGCAACCTAAATCATTTTGAGAGTAAGATAGTGAGGTGATGTATCAATTACTAATATGCAAGTAGATGACCTCTGTGGCACTCCTTTTATGCATCATTGTAATTCTGCTTGATCTAAACTGGTTGGGTGCAATGTGTAGAGTTGTGGAGACAAGGAAGATTCCACACTAATGAAGACCTGCTGTTTTGTAATGCTGCAGCATGTTCCAGCCTATTCCAGTGCCATGTGCATCACGTGGGCTCTGGGCTGGCAGCCAGTGCAAATGTTTCTTCAAGGACTTTAGGACATATTCTAATTATGTTTAGATTCTCCCACTCTCTTTTCATCTGAAGGATGTCACTCTGCTCATTTCAAAGTGTGGTGCAAAGCACTCCATCTGCCAGGATGAGAGGGGTCTGCTGGTGCACTTGTGTGAGAGGCAGTAGGATGACTGGCTTTGTGAGCAGCTCTTTAACCCCCAGCTGTGAGAAGTCCCAGGCCTTTGAACACTGTCAGAACTTGGCCAGCATCCAGCAGTGTTTTCATGCAGTGCTGGCGGAGATGTAAAATTTCCTGGAAGAAAGAGTTTCATTTCTCAGCCTAGCAGGGGAGAAGGGGGAATGAGGTGTGGGAGGAAGCGTCTGAAACTCTCTGTAGCTGAAAAAAGCAACGTTTTGTGGAGAAAAAAAGAAGGAAAATGTATTTGGGGGAGCTACACATGTGAACACATATATTCTCTCTCCACCTGGTATTGCATGTATGTGATGGGACTACAGGATCTTACCTAGGAGTCTTTTTAAGGGGACTTGAAATTGCAAAACAGCATGCAAGAGTTAAGGCCATTATGCAATACTGTGCACTGGAACATCATTCTGTGAGATGCATACGGTGAGGACAGATCATGTCTATGTGCTGTATAGCCAATAAGACTCTGCATTTCTGCTGGTGTGTGAAATAGACTGAGGGCTTTTGAAAAGGTTCAAACTCAGCCTGGAGGAAATGTTCCTTACGTGGGGAGGAAGGAGAAACTTGCTCTTCTGTCCTTACTTTGCAAGTTATCCCGGCGCAAGCCTGTATTCTTGTCTCTGCCATGGTCTATGCCCTCTGGCCAAATGATCAGTGCTAAATTGCATGGAGTCTTTCCTGAGAGCCACATGCAATAACACCTTCTGAGCCAAATTAATTTCTCAAGGGTAATATTGGTACATCAGGTCATTGGCTAATCAATGATTCTTATTGTCTAGGCAAGTGCATTAATTAAGTGGATACATAAGAAAGTCTGGGTCAAACTTCAGAAAGTCGGCCAGACTCTCTTAATCCCTTTTGGCTGCTGGGATCACCCTGCTGTCTGGTGTGACCTAAGTAATCAGTGTATTGAGACTTTCATGTCTTAGTCCTGATTCTCAGAGGTTCAGTAGTGCTCAACAGAGCAGCCATTTGACACTCTGTTGGGGGTGGCAAGTGTGTACAGGAATAAGTTTGTGTGTGAATTCTGGGGCCAATGTTACTGACGGAGCTGAAGTGAGGGAAGGGGTACCACGGTTTAAAATTCCTAGCCTGCATGTCCCTCCCAGAACACAAGCCACCTTCAAGTGGCACATGGCCCTGTAACTCTGGGTACCACTGACTGTGATAACCATTGTGAATGCCTTCAATAGAAGATGAGGTACAGTCTGTTGCAGCATTTGGTGTTGGATAGAGCTTCTGGAAAAAGAACCAGGAATTTTGTTTTGTTCTTCCATCTTGCCCAAGCATAAGGTTAGCAGAGAGGAAGAGAAACGAAGGCTAATTCTCTTTGCCTATGCTTGGCTTGTATTGTAGCTTGCTTACCTCAGTATATGTAAGATGAAAGTCAGGCTGTGCTCTTGGGACTGGGTGCACAAGACTCCAGTAAGTGTCTGTCTTGGAGAGGTTTCTTTGGACTTTAATGGGTACTGCAAGAGGTTCCCAAGAGAATTCTTCAGATGAAAGTTGTTTTTCTCTGGACAGGCTGCACAGTCTCATTATTGCTCTGGCTTTTGCTGCACAGCACATTTGTTACTGCAGGGTTGTCAGCCCCTCAGTCGATTTCTACAGCGCAATAAAAATAAGTAGATTAACCAAGCAAAGAAGATTAGAGACACTTTGGGGAAGGGAAGGGAAGGAAAGGGAAGGGAGGAGGATGAGCAAGAGGGAGTATAAAAAGAGATCACAAGACTGTGATTGCCAGACTTCCTGGTGCATGTTGCACAGGGTGGCTTTCTTTGTCCCTTTTGGGTTTGGGTTGGGCAGGCTGAATAGACCTGATCCTGACACCATGTCCAAAGAGAAGCTGGAGTCACTGGTCAAGAACATGGAGATTATGCTCTCTGAGGTAGAGCAGCTGAAGATCCACTGCACCAAGCAAACAGAGGAGGTGAACCAGGTGGTACAGGAACTGCGCCGAGAGAACAGGGAGCTGACAGAGAAGTATGAGCTCATCTGTCAGGACCTGAAGGAGGCCAAGGAGGCCATTGCCCAGCTGCAGGACACCAAGGTTGCCTTTGAGGCAAAGGAGCGGCAAGCACAGAAGCTCAACCGACAACTGTGAAGCAGTAGGAAAGAGAAGCACGAGATTTCTTACCCTGATCTACGTGTAAACAGAAACCTTCAACTGCTGCAACTGAAAATCCCTGGATCGGTAAAAGCAACCCTTTCCCTTCTTCCTCAGACTGAACCTGTGTGCTGAAAAAAAATCTCTTTGTGGAGGCAAGATCTCAGGCACAGCTGGAATCCTGCCCCAGAAGGCTCCTTTGTTAATGACTAAAGACCTCATTATGCTGGGAGGGAAATCTCATTCCAGAATCCCTTGTCAGAGATCTGAGCCATAGGCATACAGAAATGGCTGCCGGGTTCTGGGGACCTTCTCATGCCTGGTAGGGGTTGCACAGGGGCAGTGCCTGGGAAAAGAGCTGTCTCTGCCTTGAGCCACAGAAGAGAGCTGTGCTGCAAGAGTCTGCTGAGATGGAGAGAAGGATCATTGTCTTGACAGCCCCTGTTGCTCTGTTTTATTGCTAACTTTGCTGTGCAGCAAGGCTGTAATGCTGTCCTTAGTAGGGTGTTAGCTTCCTTGCTACCTGATGCTGGAAGATATCATCAAGAGCTTAAGTTGTGCCTCATGCTTCCAAGGACTTGCTATCAAGGGCATGTTGGTCCAGAGGATCTTTTAAAGCTGTTACAGTGTTGTTCTCTTCCAATTCCAAAGTGAAGTATAAGAACTGGAAAGGTTTCTGTCTCAATTTCCATTTCAATAGCATTAAATCCTAATGACTCCATGTTTAGTATGCTAGAGTTTAAACCTCTGCTGAATATAACACTTTTTTAACCAAAGAGCTATGTTTTGGCACTGGATTTACTTTTCTTAAGCAGAAGTAATGTGTATAAATGGACTGAGAATTACTAGGGATAAATGTATGTGGGGCATGGGGATACAAATTGCTTGTTAGAGGTTTTGCTTTCAACTTTTTTCTTTTATTCTGTCTCTCTTAAGCAGAATTTGGGGTAGTCAGTGCCAAGCCCAGTTAAGAGCAGGTGACTTTCAACTCCACAGTGAATAATGAGATCTCTGGGAGGTGTGTGGAAAGAGTGCTGGGAGAAAAAGCCTGAATGTCTCAACAGAGAATAGCTGGAATAGTTCCAGGAGAATCTTTCTTCATGTTGGCTCTGATGTAGCCAGCTTCCTTCTTCCCTCCAAAGCTTTGCTGTATTGTTATCTCTGCCTGGCAAGCTCCCCATCCCCAGTAAGGGATGACGTCTGGGAGAAGCAGAGAAGCTGTTTCCATCCCTGAGGGCATCGATGTGTGTGGCACCAGGAGCCCAGGTGCACTGTGAGGCGGGGAAGGGGACTACCCACACTGAGAGCAGGGAGCCAGCTCAGGTGAAAGGGGAACCTGCTGCTTTGGTTTCCCCATAGAGGTTTGGGCATGGCAGAACAGTTCAGCAAGACCTTTTCTTAGGACTCAATCCAGCCCTGGTTGCAATAACTGTAGTTTTGTCAATGATTATAAAAATACTGAGATCAGCCCTAGAATTAGCTGGCACTTGTTCCTTCTCTGCCCTCCCCTCTGCTGCATCACTCTATGCCTGGTCCAAAATCTTTGGAAATAATGATTTTCCTGTTAATTTGACTGAGCTCTGGAAAAGACCTTCTGAGCAAAGGGCTGATATTTGTGTGGCAAACAAAGCACTGGAACAGCCATGGGGAACAGGTTTTTCTGTTTTTGTTTCATGTGATAACATGTTTGGTTAAATTCCTGTGACCTAGACTTTTATTTTGTGCTATTTTGGATGAAGGAAATTGGAATATTTGGAAAACATTTGGGAGATTGGAGAGTGTCCTTTATGTTTTCAAATGTAATCTGAATACAAGTGGCCAGCCTTGACCCTTTGCTCTGTGCTCACCAGTGACAGCTTGGGGAGCATGAGAAATCAACATTAATCACTATATTTGTTTGTATAAGAACTAAAAACGTTTTCTTTTGAAATTAGTACTCTAGCTCAAATCTGCTTCTCACCTGTGATTTCTTCTACTTTTCATATATCATTAAAATGTAAAACCAACAATAAAAGGAAAACAAACAGCTGAGGGAAGCATCTGTTCTGGATAAGGCATGGCTTCATTTAATGCATGTATATGTATGGGGGGTTTTCAGTGGTTTTTTTTGTAGTGTGGGTGTGTGTGTATGCTTGCTGAATATAATTATTCCTGTTTAAATCCTGTGCATCAAGGAATGGACTAATGGAGACCCTCCAGATCTCTCTGTGTTCACAGGTTAATCTGTCTAAATGAGATTCTCTGTGTGGCTGCCAAGTTTGCCCTACGCAATATTTAAATCCACGATACAGAAAAAGAAAATGGGATTGTAGTGTCCTTATGATCGGTTTCTTACTAGTTAGCAGGATTCAAGGTGTCTAATTTTAAGGAAAGCTCCAGGGATGATCTCATCTAAATAACCTAAGGTTTGGGATGGGACATTTTAGGAACTGGATGTGCTATCCAATGCTAGAAAAAAATTAATGTAACACCCCTTCCAACAGACTCAGTTGTGTCTTTGTTTTGATCACATGGGTTAAACTCCAGAGTAGCTGGGTTGCTTTAAAAGTTATGTACCCTCCATTACATTTAGGCCCTCTGGTTTTTTATACACAAATCTTTGTGTATCCAAACATAGTAATGGAATAGTGCCTTCACTGGTATCCTGAGGTGCAGTGTATTGGGCTGCCTTTCGCACAAGTTTGCATGGAATTGGTCACAGCACTTTGAAGATGTTTTTGCTTTTTGAACACCAGCATTATCAATATATGCTGCTTTTCTTCTTTAAACAGCCTAAGGTCAAGGAGCTGAAACTTGCTGTAGTATTACCAGTTTTTTTATGAAGTTGGCCTGAATAAAAGTCCTGACTGACTTGGGTGAGAATCAAAATAAGTATGAAGTGCCAGGTTTGCCATTTCCCTCATCTTGGAAACAGATGAAGAGTGGTACCTATTGAATACAAAGAGTAAATTTATTTGAAGGCTGTCTTGGAAGGCACAGCACAGGAATTGGGTCAGTCACCAAGAAAGGACTAAGAGAAGAGGACCCTGCCAGGCCAAGTGCTTATGAGTTGGTCTTTTCCTTAAGCAAATTATAGCAAAATACAGATGATTGTATTGGTTTCTGCTGTTCTGGGCTGCATTATATGGAGGTGTCCAAGAAGGAAGACCGGGTAGGAATGGAGCTGATAAATCTTTGCTCTCTTGCATTGCTGACTTCAGTGGCTGCATGCTGGCAAACCACAATAAAACTGGCTCTGCTAGTGGCAGTATCTATGCAGAAGTTTTACAGGGCCAACTCCTCTGCAACAGTCCTCAGCACCTGAAAGAGTTCATGTGTGGCCAGGTCTCTCGAGCAGATATAAACCAGTGCAAGAGTTACTGCAAGAGGATAACAGGCTTTGATGCAGTTAAGTTGTACAGCAGAGCTCATGGGAGTGTAATACCCACCTTTCCTCTAAGCACTTTGTAATGTCTTCTGGACATGAAATTGAGCTGCTTTTCCTGAAGGATTGGCAAGGATTCATTCTATATACTCAGAGGCTGTGATTCAGAGGGCTAAAAGACGTGCCTGCCCTGCCATAGTGAGTGAGAGTCTAGGAAGAATGGAGTTATTGGTGCACTGCTCAAGTTTGAAAAAATGTTCAGTTCAGGTTGAATGAAATTTTATGTTACTGTAATTTCTTCTAAAAAAATAAGAAAAAATTCAGCATGTCAAAAGGTTAATTCTTTGCACAATAAGCTGAAGCCTCCTATTTTCAGACCTTTGCACAGCTGATGGAATGAGTGATGTGCTGTAATGTCCCCAGTAGCAGTGGACTTGGTTTGACATCCCAGAGACCTGAATTTCTTTACTTTCTCATCCAGCCATCAACAGACTTACCTGTGATGTCAGATTACTGTTCGGTATTATCCTGTGCTCAGAAATACTTGAGCATATCCCCTGAACAGGTAGGAGGCTGAAGTATGTGAATGGCTGTCCATTTCCCCTGATTAAGCCTCTGCACTTAACTAAAAAACTGGATATTCTTCTGAAAGCAAAGCAAGGCAAACATCCCATTTTTAAGCATGTGACCCAACCACAATCACAACACTGCAGGTCCTTGCTCTTTGGCAAAATGACAGAGTGAGTGATCAAGAACAGCAGTTTGTATTGTGACTCTGTGCCACTGTTTCCTTATCACAGTAGTCTTGGAGGTTCAGATTTCAAAACCAAACTGAACACAGATTCTTCTCTTCCTTGGGTGAATGCTCAAGCTACTGAGACCAGCTTTTCTTCTGGAGGCTTTATGAGTCTTGTCTGACTTTCTTGGTTGCTGCTTAGGGGGAGACAAGAGGAGGTAGGAAAGTTAAGAGTTAAGTTCCCCCCCCCGGGAAGAAGCAGGGATGTTTTGTTTGTATTTCTCAGTTATTAATTTCTGTAAAGTCAAGTCTGTTTTGCCCATGACAGTAATCAGTGAGTAATCTTCCTGTTTTTATCATGTTTGGCAAGCTTTTCCATCAGTTTTTCTTCCTCTGTGTGTTGATGATGAGGATTGATAGAGCATCTTGGTGGGCATCTGATGACCAGCTAAGTTCACCTCTCTGCAATGCTGTGTTAGACAGCCATAACTAGTTAGACTGCAGCTGTGTCCAGCATGCGAACCTTTAGATAGTCTTTGGAAGTGACTTCTAGCAGTGAGGAATCCTGGTGGTTTGTTCCCATGAAAAGTACCTCTGGAGGATAGCAAAAGAGAAAGCAGAAGACTTACTACTGACCTCTGGCTCTGTAACTGTTTAAATCCCAGTGCCACAGCTCCTGTAGAGATTGCTTCTTGGTGAAAGCACTTCACTGATGGGATTAGAAGGGATATGGTGTTCAGCAGCATCCATTCACTGTGCATTCACCTCAACTGTTCCTTCGTGGTCATATCTATGACACCCAGTGGTCACTGCCTCCAGGCTAACCACTGGACAGAACCAGTGGCAACAGGCAAGTGCCTGTGGTCCTGACTTGACTCCACAGTGACCCGTCAGTGTCTTCTCAAGAGATGAGAATGGTCTTGAACCAGTGGATTATCTTGCTTTCACTAAATGATAGGTGTTGAAAACACAGGGATCATGTCCTTTCTCCCAGAGAAAAGGTAAATATGCAAAATTTTCTGTGGAACTACAGGGCAAAGGTTTACTTTATATTTGCATTGTCTTTTTCCTGATAAGGACTGGCCTTGAGTTCATATCCTACACTAACAGCTTCTGATTTTGCCCACATCTCTGCTGGAACTAGGAAGTATGAGCAGGTTTATCTTTCCTTTTTTTAATAAAAGGGGTTTAATCAATGTTTCATGTTGCTCAGTTGTGGTAAAATTCTGGTTATTTTTTTTCTACTTCAGCATCTCAGGAGCTTATTTATTAAGTCTCTATGGGTTTAAAAATTACTCCAGATGTGTTTACACAATATCTGCTTTAATGTGGTAGGCACAGCTGTTTTTTGGATGTATCCTGGCTAGATTCCAACATGGGCAGTCTCATTTTCCCCATCTCTGAGCTCCCTTGTAGTTTAAACTATCAACAGAAACACAAGAACTACAAGAACATTACTAACCTTGGTATTTCAAAAAATCATTCATTGAGGGTCTTGCTGCCATAAGAGACATTTTAATAATTGTGCATTTATAAATTTGTCTGAAGTTGTGGGGGGTTTTGTCTTCTATGTTTTGAACCTTTGGGAGTGATGTCAAGCGTTTTCTTGCCAATGGCTAAAAGCTTTAAACCAATCTGAAAGTTTGGTTTACTTGTAGGTCAGGATTCAGGTTTTGGTTTGATCAAATATCATGAAGCTTAGAGGTATAAAGTGACAGCTGGCAGGATGACATTGCCAATGGTCAGTTGAGAGTACAGGTGGATAAAGAAGGTGTGTGTTGTGATGTAACTTCTTTCTGATGGAAAAGGAGGGACCACAGCTTGGCCCAAGGCCCAAATTTATTTTTCTTGAAAGAAAATTTGAATCTAAAGGGGCAGGACAATAATTTCTGTCTTTGTCATTAAGGCTTTAACAACATCCAGTTGTGACTCCTGACAAGAGTTACATAAGTAGCCATTCATCTGCACTGCCATTAGGTGTTCTTCTGGGGTGTGTTGTGTCTTTTGATTTCTCAAGATTCCCCTGCTGCTTGGTGGAGGTGATGCTGTTTTGTGCTGGGTTTCCTGTTAGGTCTTTTCCTTGTTTATTGTGGCAGATTTAGCTTTGACAGGAAAGTACAGGATTGCTTTTGCTTGTGGAAAAGATGTGACTTTTATTTGAACTCTGTCCCCTGTGGGATGTGTAACAGTAGGATTTGTACCTTTTGTGGCTAGCTTCCAGACAGAGATTGAGCAGCAGAGATGAAAAGATCTATAGCCCTGGAATAAAATTGCTTCTGTGTCACCTGATATATTTACAAGCCTGCTAGACACTTAATTTTCCGCTTGGTGCTGTGCACATCTAGGCTTGTCAACAGTTGCCAAGGATATTGTCTCCTTTTATCATGTAAAGCAGTAGGGTGGCCAAGAAGACAGTAGCGATACCAGTTCTGGAGGTTTCATTGCACATCTTAATGTCTTCTTTGTAAGATCCAATGTGTGGAGTTACCTTAAGGTACAAGCTTCATCTTTCCTTTTGAAAGCAAGATTCTGTTTCTCATGGTTACAAATGAACTACTGATGAAAAAGGACACTGAAAGTGGAAGGCAAACATAAAAGACCAACACAAACTCAAGACTTTAAAGCTATTCTCATAATCTTGGAGTCCTCAGTCATAATATTAAATAGGGTTGAAATGCTGGTAGCTTTTGTAATTGCTGGACCAGAATCTGTTTTTCTAAATCCGTGGTCTCTGTATTTCATAATTTATTTGTTTTATATGAAGCAGAGGACAAAATCAAGGGGGGGCAGAATTATCTGTTTGCAAAATAAAGCAAGAGCAGCACATAAGTTGTTATGCAATGATTTCTCTAGTATCCACATGATTAATAACACAAGTTTTTCCTTGTAATGCATTCAACTAGATTCCTTTTCCTTTAACAGTTTTTATCTTGTAAAATTGTTCTTTCCTGGGAGTTTTCAGAGGGTTTCTGAATCACATGGCATCTGTTAGAGGAAAAAATAGAGAAACCTGTGCTGTTACCCTCTTTGTTTGAATTCAGATCCATATCTAAAGTGTTGCTATTTTCAGACGTTAACAATCTGCTTAACTTTGCCTAGACCCAAATCTAACGCTGAATTGCATTTAAGTTCAAACTTTCTTGTGTCCAAAGCATATCTGTGAACTGTGATTCAGGCTGTAGTTTTAAAGAAAATAGTACTTTTTTTTCTTTTTTTGGTCAGAGTTAGGAACTTACTGAAAAAGAATGCCGAATGGATCTGTGGATAGCTCTCTCTTTTGATATGCTGCCTACAGCTAAAGTGAAACTAGTTACAAAGGGCTCCTCCCCTGGAACAACTTTAGGCACAGTTTAGAGCTCATGTGCGTGCTCACACACAGACTACAGAAGCTAGAAACAATTGCAAAGCAGGCGTGGCTGCGTGCCTGCTTACGACTCTGGCCTTCCGAAGCACAAGTGAAAACTCTTGTGAAGAAACTCAGAGGCTGAACGGGTTAAATGAAATACAACTCTTCTTTTCCTGTGCAGTAAGGATTAGGAACCAAATAGAAGCTGGAAAGAAGAGCGCTGAAGTGCCACAGTTTGAACAAGAAAGGTAGGAAAGTGGGTTTAGGAGTTTGGCTGCAGAGTGGTGCAAGTGTCTCCAACTTTAGCGCTCACCTTTCACAGGCACATGCAGAAGGTAAGAGTTGACTTTGTGTTCTGGGCTGTCTCCTGGTCCTGCTACCTGGATGTCTATTCTCTATTAGTCTTTTCAGTGCTGTTTGTGCTCTTAAAACTTTTTTATTTCCCACCATTTTTTTCTCTTTCAGTTAAAAGAGTACAGGGGAGAGGAGACACCAAAGTCCTTATGATGCAAAACTTTATCTCCTAGAAGGGAGGGAAGAATATACTCTATGTATGTGGTGAACATGAATCCCTTTCTCACACAGTTAATCACACTGAGACTTAATGTAATCAAAACTGCTCTTGATGTTGTGGCCGGGGGAAACAGGGAGGTGGAAGGGGAAGGAGGGGAAGGTATCTGTTTGGCAGGATGCTGGACAAGCCCACTGGGGTCAGACATACACATGCTCTGTTAGAAAGGACAGAGAATGCAAGACAAATGTAGCAGGGGTATGGACTGGAGAAATGTAATTTTTGCATATAGGGATAAAAGCCTGCCTAGTTCTAAGACTTGTACTCTACTCACTATCATCCCTGGAGTCTCAGCTGCTTCTGTTCCTGAGCTAGCAGGTGCTGAGGGGAGGGAGTGTCTCTGGATCAGCCTTGAGTTGCTTTCAGCTGCCTGAGACAGGATCTGGTGGGAGGCCCAGCCAAATAATGCTGTCAGAGCCAACAGACTTATTTGTGAAGCAGGGGGTGGTTCAGGACTGGATCCTCCATCCCTGAGGAAGTCTGATGTATCAGGCAGGCCTGTCCTGGCATGGAGGTGGTAATGGGCTTGTAACAATGTGGAGGGGCATTAGATTTGCCCAGTGAACTGGTGTTCCTTGGTCAGAGGAGCAGTTGATTTAAAACTGAGTGTCAAAGCTTTGATGAAAGTAGTGTTGTCTTTGAATGAAGTCCTTAGGACTAGGAATAACTAGTGTTAGTACAGGAGCTTAGTGAGATGATGTTTCTTTAGGTCTGTCTGTAGAAACCTTAAAGAGGGTTTGTAAACACCTTTGCTTATTACTTTGGAAAGTGTCTTCACAGCACTTGTTCGGTTTATCCCTTTTGCATCGTACTTGTGAGGCCCTTCAACAGCTTCTCTGTAAACTGGCTTGGAGCTTATATGTTACTAGCCTGGCTTCTTAGATACGGACCACACTCTTTAATCCTGGTCTCTATAGATAGAGCAGCCATGAAAAGCCATTCTTTCTCTGAGGTGCAGTGTGGGGATGAGCCAATGTGTTATGCAGCCACGTGTGTGTTGGGCAACCTCATTCTGGGCTTCCACAACAAATGCTTTGCTGTTACAGGGACCAAAGGGAGGTATTTGTGAGGGGCAACAAGGGTGGATAACATCTGTGTCTCTGGTATGGCACTAACTTAAACTAATACTTGTTCATGACAGTGAAGGAAATGATTGGTAAAATGAAAAAAAACCAAAAACAAAAACAGAGCCAATTTGCTATCTCTGGAAGTTTTGCTTTTTCTTCCTGTCCAGTGTGAGATAATTGAGACTTCTTTTTCAGCCTATTTTCAGGTTCTCACATACTGCCAAGTGTCCTGGCACCTCAGAGATGTTTGTTTTTGAAATATTTCACTCCATGAACATAAGTGCTTGATGGCATCACAGAAATCCTGGAGTTGAGATAGTTTATTTGTAGCATTTGCATATTCCAAATCTGTTTACTAGTAAACAGTCTGCTGTGAAAGTAGCATTTGATACAAGGTGTTTGATGAATGTTTTCAGGTGATTTTCAAGAAAAATGTAGATCTTTGTTTGCTGGTCTCTCTATGTATGTATGTTAAAAAGAACATTATTAAACAAAATGGTCTCAATATTAAGGGAAAGTAACAAGCATTGTGATCCAGAGAACTTAGAGAATGGATGATCTCAAATGTTGCTGTTCAGGAAGTATAGTAATCTCTGATGCAGATCATTTAGCTTTGGCTTTGGGATAGGCTGTCTCTGAGATTCAGCTGCTTACCAGCTTGGTAAAATAGAATGCTGGTAGATCTTATCTAATCTGGTTGCTTCAGGGATTAATTGTCTCTCAAATTAGGCACCAAGATTCAGCTGGAGTCTATGGGAATGGCTGTGCCCTGACTTGCTGAAAGGGTTTGGAAACAGGAACATAGTTATATTATTGCAACTGGTGTTCTTGGTAGTGCTTGAGTTTGAGTTAAAGGAACAAATTTTATTCTATTTGTTCTGTTAAAATAGTCAGGTTGGGTGAGAAATCCCTTCTGACCTTGATTGTGGGCTCCTTCTTCTGAATGTAATGTAAATAAGGGAAAATACTCTTCTGTGCCTCAGAACAGGTAGGGCTTAGGCTACCGGAAGGCTTTCTCTTTATTCAAGGAGGATTTAAACTGTTAATAAAACATTAATCATTTTATTTATTCATATATATGTACCTAGTGACTCCTAATACACAGAAAAAAGTAGTCTTTTTATAAGAGGTTGGGAGCTGCTGTTTTGCATGAGGACAGCACGTAGAATACACAGGATTAGGTTACAGTAGTCCTCAGTGTTATAGGCTCTTTTGTTAGCTGAATGAAAAGGGAAGTGTTTTCCCAGTGACATATTGGTGCTCAGGGAACTCCAGAGGAAATAGATTGCTTTGCTCTTAGGTCTGCGGGAAGGATTATACAAAAGTGATGTAAATCTCTCAGTGTACCTAGTGCAGCTACTGAGCCCAGACAGTGACAGGTGATTGCTCAGATTCAGTACAGTCATTTGCAGTTCTGCCCAAGGTATGATGGACTTGTCAAAAGAACTTACTTCTCTCAAAATGATACTCTGCTGGATACAGTTTCTCTGTCTCATCTTTTAGCACTCTTGGAATTGAACTGTGATTTGTTGTGGTCCAGTCCTGTCTTGGACAATGAATAATGGTTGCTAGATGTTTGAGAAGAGACTTTTATATTAAAGTATTTGAGTGGGTGTCTACTCATATGCATAGTCTATGACCAAATCGCTTGTTTATGCTTTCTCACGCAGTAACAAGCTCACCTTCTTGACATGCAGACATGATATATAGAAAACAAGTGCCATCCACAGATTGTTTATTTCTCTGCCTAGCCCTTAAAGCAGTAATTGGATTCTGGTTTGGACATCTGTGGGAGAAACCATCTTCAGAGCAAAGATCCACTTTATTTTTAGATCACACTGTTGTCATTTTGCTGCGATCACACCACTGAGCATGTGCTTCCTTTGAGAGCTCTCCAGGCACTGCAGTGTGATCACACCCTCCTTGGATCATTTTTTATGAAGTTAATTTTTAGTGACAGATGAAAGATGCTAGAGCCAGTATTCTTAGAGACAGCAGCCCTAATTTCACTAGCACACATTCTGTCTCCTAAGTTTCTTAGTCTAAAGTTATGAATTTTTTTTTTCATTTTTGTTTCTTTTAGTTCACCTTATGTTAGTCATCTTTGCCTTGCACAGTCATGCAAGCAAGCCCACAGACTTCTCTGGGGGAATCCTGCTTTGTACCACTGAAGGTATGTCTGCATCACAGTCAGTCAGGGTGATTCCTTAGGGAAGAAATGTACCCCCACAAGTGTGGCGTGTTTTACATGTTTACATACACACATATATATATAAAACTGACTTAACTTTAAAAAAGTATCTTAGATTCCAGAAACAATGTAGAGGCAGCTGCAATCAAAACTCGCATGACGTTCAGGCTAAACAGTCTCACATTTTCCTGTCTATTATTAGTCTCCAAGCAAATTTATTTAAAGGTTTTACAGGTATTCCCTAGGTATATATACTACAAGCATACTGTTGAATGTAGTGCTAATATCCCCTCAGTGAACAGAGATGTAGATCTTGCAAAGAGAGGCAGATAAAAATTTGCATTGTTTTAAAATATCATCTTGAAATAACACTTGTTTTTTATTTTTATTTTTTAACCTATTGCACAGCACAGAAATTGATGTATTTATATTAGAGTAGATTGAAGCTAAATAAACAATTTTCTAGTATTAAAATCCTTTTATTTCCTAAACAATTCTTCAAAATTTGAATTGTAAGGGATTAGGTGGCTAACATGCTTACCTAGATGTTGGGGAGTGAAGTCCCTTCCACTGTAACCAAAGAGCAAATCTGAGACTCCATGATGAAATTGAACAGGCACAAGTCTATGGGGCCTGATGAGATGCATCCCAGGAGCCTGAGGGTATTGGCTGATGTGGTTGCCAAGCCACTCTCTGTGATATTTGAAAAGTAATGGCAGTCAGGCAAACTCCATAGTGATTTGAAAAAGGGGAACGTTGCCGCTATTTTTAAAAAGGGGAGACAGGAAGACCCAAGGAAATATTTGTGAGTATCCCCTCTGTGCCTGGGAAGATGATGGAAGCAATGGCACTCTACATCCAGGTGAAGGCTGGTGACGAGTGGTGTCCCTCAGGGCTCTATCCTGGGACTGGTGCTCTTTAGTATCTTTGTCAATGGCACAGACAGCGAGACCGAGTGCACCCTCAGCAAGTTGGCACGTGACGCAAAGCTGAGCAGTGCAGCTGACACAACAGAAGGACAGGATGCCATCCAGGGGGACCTGAGAAGTGGGCCTATGGGAACCTCATCAAGTTCAACAAGTCCAAGTGTAAGGTCCTGCACCTGGGCTGGGGCAATCCCAGACCTGAGTATGGACTGGGAGATGAGCTCATTGGGAGCAGCCCTGCAGGGAAGGACTTGGGGGTTCTTGTAGATGAAAAGCCGGACACGAGCTGGCAATATGCGCCTGCAGCCTGGAAAACCAACCGCATCCTGGGCTGCATCAAAAGCAGTGGGGCCAGGATGTCGAGGGATTGGATTCTCTCCCTCTACTCTGCCCTTGTGAGACCCCACCTGGAGTACTGTGTCCAGGTCTGAGGTCCTCAGCATAAGAAATATATTTGGACCTGCTGGAGCAAGTCCAGAGGAGGACCTCAAAGATGATCAGAGGGCTGGAGCACATCTCCTGTGAGAGCAGGCTGAGGGAGCTGGGGCTGTTCAGACTGAGAAGAGAAGGCTCCTGGGAGACTTCATTGCTGCCTGCCAATATTTATAGGGGACTTAGAAAAAAGATGGAGAGTGGCTTTTTACATGGGTGGATAGTGATGGGACAAGGGGCAATGGTTCTAAACTAAAGGAGGGGAGATTTAGATTAAATATTAGGAGGAAATTCTTTACTCAGAAAGGGGTGAGGCACTGGAACAGGTTGCCCAGAGAAGTTGTGGGTGCCCGATTCTTGGAAGTGTTCAAGGCCAGGTTGAATGAGACGTTGAACAACCTGATCTTGTGGAAGGTGTCCCTGCCCACGGCAGGAGGGTTGAACTGGGTGATCTTAAAGGTCCCTTCCAACCCAGTCCATTCTCTGAGTTACAAACAGCAGCAGTGCTCAGTGTCGGGTGATATTTCTGGTCAAGATAAAAATCCCATACAAATAAAGTTTAAACTGTGACAGGACAGTAGTAGATGTAAAAGATTGTTAGCCATTCCTTTTGAATTATGATAGTGTTTGGAAGATTATATCCTTGTCATATATTTTCCATAAGCAGTGTGTGGCTTCTTCTTGCAATGTCTAAATCAGTCTGTGTGCTTGTCATTATCCCTACATGCTCCCAGATTTAATTAACAGCTAAGCACAATGAGACTACCAAAATAGAAGGCAGAATCCTATCTTTGCTCCTTATAATAAATCTCTTGCTGCAAACCTAATAGTGGGAGGCTAGTTGCATAAAATTGTCTCTCAGCTGATATTAATAGGTAGACAGAAAATTGCCCTCATGAAATACTGTATTAGCTCCTATAAAGGGCTGTCAGAGTGATCACATTTACTTGAAAAATGCTGCTTCACTGACTTAAACCTTAGGTACTTCACTGTGGATTTTGGAGAGTGGGGGAAAAAGTAGGTCTGCTTCTTCCACACCCGCTGATAGGGTATAGTGTGAGACCTTACTGGAACTCTGGGTACTGATCTTGCTCTTGAGCCTGATGATTTTTCACCTACTCTTCTGTGTGGTTTCAGTATTTAGGTTAAAACTGTATGTCAGAGGCTGCTGTAGCTTCCCCAGGTGTTGCTGAGCTTGAAATTGCTGAGAAGTCCTCTGTAGAAACAGTCAGTCTGTCAGCCACATGAAGCAATGGCCTAGTGCAGATTAATGTGCCTGTTACAAATCAGGCTGAAGGCTGAGTTGAAAGACTCAGGCTAGAACAGGCTAGAAGATTCTTCTATGTCACCACTACTTAGTTCTCCAGTTGCTGTGCTTATTTGTAAGTTTTTGTAACTTTTTTTTTCCATTTAACAAGGTGAATTTTGAAGTTATTCTAGCTGAAAGTTTATCTTTCATAATATGCATGCCCAGCTGAATGTATATTTCAGCGGGATTACTTTCTTGATGAGGATTCTTCAACTCCTAGCACGTATTTAGAATTAATTACTAAAAATGGGTACCAATGATAAAAATATGGCCGTAAAACTTTTACTCAGACAACTTGTGTTGTTTTTCCTTGTTTTCTCTCTGTTCCCACGAAGCCCTTTCAACCATCTTGTATTTAAACTCATTTATAAACATTTATCCCTTTCTTTGTATACAAACAGCTCTTTATGAATGTGGTTCATTGCATGGTCAAGGGAAAGGAAATTCAGCATTCTCCTGCTTTAACAGGCACATACACACTAATTGACTTATCTGCCCAAACCCAAAGGACATCAGGATTTTCTTTGGATTTTTTTTAAGAATAGATTATTGTAGTTAGGGAAGAAAACAGGTGTGTTAAGAAGTATCTTGAACATGATATCCTCTGCCTAAAGTGCTGGTTTGCTCCCTGGTTCCTCTGGGCTGTGAGATGTGGTCCTCATGCTCAGCCAGCTCAGCTCACAGTAAGCACATGGAATTTTTTCCCCATCCTTAGTCCCTGCTCCATGGAGTCCCTTTCTCTCCCCACCTTCATCTCATCTTTTTTGCTGTCTGTGTATGTTTTCCCTTTTTAATTCTTCCAGCAAAATCTTAAAAGGTGCTTATCAGTTGTCAAGGCAAACAAAAGCAAGCTGGAACCAAGAGATGCTGGATGGTTTTTGGAGCAAGGTAAAAATCATAATGTCTTTAGAAAATGTAGTGAGTCTGAAAGCTCAAAGACTTTGATCTGAGTCAATGACTAAAAAAATTGTGTCACTGAATAACTGGGCAACATATCAGCATCCTTTCTGACTTCCCACCTCCTTCAACCAAACTTCTAAAAATAAAACATCAGAGTGAGATCTGATGTGTTAAGGGGAGTGGAGGAAAGGGGAGGGAATTCTGAAAAGGTGTAAGTGGTGGGATCACTGGGGCAACCTCTGCTTTAGTGCTGGATGTGCCAAACTTTAGAGTAAGCAATTTCTATTGATATTGCAACAGGGCAAAGATTTATTGCCAGGGTGGCCAGTCTGTACCTCACAAGCCATGCAAAGGGAGCTTCTGTATCAGGGCTACCTCAGATGGGAATAATAGATCCACACTGGATCAAATCCCCATCTGGGAGATGAAATCAGCTGTAAGGACCTGCCAAAGTCAGTAATGCTGGATGGCTTTGCCACTTACCTGCATGTCCAGATAAGTCTTGTCTAAGGAACCCTGAAGGGATCTTTTTACATTCTGCCTATGAACCACTCCCAGAGCTGTCCCTGATCCACATATGTGATATGTATCTTTGGCCAAAGATGATTTAGAAATGAGGTTCACAGGCCAAAGAAGACAGGTCTGTCTTTCATACTAAACAGGCAAGAACCATGTAACACTGACTGTACAATGATTTTCAGAAAGAATAGAGAAAAACTGATAAATCTGTGAGCAGTGGAACTCGTGAAGCCTGTTTTATTCTGATTTTGTGATCTGATTCTGTAGTGCCTAAGCAGCTTAAGTTCTTGTTTATGCAAGGCTGAATTATTCAGAACATTTCTTTCAAGTCTATATTTCCTTCCTATTAAAAAGAAAAAGTCATCATCTAAATGGATTAAAAGTCAAACACATCTCTTCATCCTGGCCTAGTATATTTTCCCTCAAAATGTAATTTTATTGCTTTTGAGACCCTGAAATTAGCCAGCTGATGCAAAGTTATTTTTACATATATATACAGACAATATAGGTCTTGTTTCCCAGGAACATGAATGTTAAGAGGTTATTTGGAAGAGCAGCCAAGTTTAAGTAAGCAATCTTATCTATTTGTGTGTTGGAAGGCATAATTTACACACATAAAGTAAATATAGGAGTCATTAAAACTGCTCTTGCTTTTGAAACATGCTCTTGGTCTTCATGAAGATTTGACTGATCTTGCTAAACCTACCTGGGCCAGGATAAGAGTTTCTGACAAAGCAGAAGTTTTTACAACAGTTCACTGCTGGCTCCACTATAGAGAAGTTCCCAAATCTGCCCTTCTGTCTTTTCTAGAGCTTCTATTTATTAAGGCAAAAGATTCTTTCCTAAGTGGGTTCAGAGTTAGCCCAGAAGTGAGAGTGCTTAGCCCAGTTCCAGTTGTAGTGGAGTTGTGTTCTGTCCAGAGTTACGAAATGCCGGCTGTCTCCTCTGTAGCCCTCTGACCCTCTTGTTTAGAAATAGCAGTAATGTTCCTGAGCTGCTAAAGTCAGATTCAAGTTTGAGCTTCCCCAGTGTTTGGAGGAGCTTGGGTCAACATCTCTTACAGAAAACAGCCTAGAGCTGAACTGTGGCACTGATTCTTTTTGACCAAGCTTACAGATGGCTGGGACAGGTCACCACTTCAACCTTTTTGTTCATCTAACATGAGCAGTTAATGCCAGATGTGGTTGGCTAGACAATTTGAATCTCTTCTGGTGTATGGGGCAGAGGTTTCAGCTGGGTATACCTCTAATTCTGATTGAAGATTCTGGTTGTTCCTTACTTGTTGTTAACTGATTGTCATAAACCCTCTCCCTGAGATAACTTCATACTTTAATACTATGACAAGCATCCCTCCACACGAGCTCTCCAGCAGCTGTTCCATATCTTAGGCATAAAGTCACCATTTCCCCTCAGGCCCTGCTGCTGTTGCTGGGTGGAGGAGGGGTGGAGGAGATGCTGTTCTAGCACAGAGCAAGAAAAGGGGGCTGGGAGGGTTGAAGAAAATTGGAGAAGGACAGGAGGCACAGGGAGCAGCAGCTGCTGTTGTTACAAGTGAAAACACTCCAAAACACTGTCCTTTTCATCCCTTTCCCTGCATACCTGGCCTTCAGTGAGAAGAATGGCAAACAATCAGAATAAACATCTGGTGCTGTACCCCAGGTCCTGCAAGGAGTTAGAGCCATGAAATCCAGAAACAGAACTTAACCCTTTTTTTAAGCTTCTGGACAGATTCACAAGTTTCATCTGTTCTGGTTGAAACTAAGGTGAAAGGGATAAATGCTGAATTCTACATCTGAGGAAGCTTTTAAAATAACAAGTTTATTGAAGCCCAGATAATCAAATACAAGGTTTGTTTTGCAATGGGGAATTTAAGAGGATATAGACAACACTGTTCTTCCTTCTGACAGTCCTTCCTAGAATCTGTTGATTAGTTTATGAAGGCTGGATGGTCTAAACTTTTTAATGTGAAATTTGGGACATATGATAGCCAATTCCACGCAAGTGCACTGGCACAAAAATACAAGCAAGCACTACAGCTGTAATTTCTTGCTGCTTTGATGCACAGGATTGCCCCATACATTGGATTCTTACTTTAGTTGTGTCCTCAGAGAATCTTTTTATCCTGTCTGGCTAAAAACATCCCAGATACTAATTGCTTGGGGATGGCAGCACTGCTAGCCCTGGTAAGCCACTCCTCCAGCCTCTGCTCCAGGAGCCTCACATGTTTTGGTTCCGGCTCCCTGTCTCTTGGTGCAGATGCTAGAAAAAGCTGAGCAGGCAGTCCATTAGCAGCACAATAAGGATTTGATTTTCAAGGCCATCTCTGCAAACCTGAGAGGTGCCTGGAACGGAATACATGAGAGAGGATGTCTGGGGAAGATTTTTTTTCCCCTCTGGATAGTAGGAAGAGGAGCTGATCTCAGGGAAGATGCTGCTTTCACAGAGCCCTTTGCCAGTGGTGTGGATATGTTATGAACTCCTTCAGGAGAGCTTTGCTGTTTATGTACATGGAACTTTCCTGTCCTTCTACTGGGAAAAGATTTGGCAGTTGGATATAGTTTTGACACAAGTGTAGCCTGTGCTTTGGTTTTTGGCCTTTACTGCAAGGCAGCATAGTTGATGGCAGTGGGAATCTGCAGGTAAATCAGTGCACCTGGACAGACCTAGGATCTGCTTTCAGGAACAGGTATCCAGAGAGGAGGACGATCTGCCAGCTATAAGGGAAAGGAATGTTCCCAAGAGCATGAAGCAACTCCTAAACACCTTGTGATGGAAAGCAAGGGAAAGAAAACACACAAAATAT
>JAOXXN010000065.1:27427744-27447428 GCA_026770055.1 Myrmophylax atrothorax | reverse complement strand
CCGATCTGACTAATCCAAAATTAATGAAAATAATAGTCATATGACGAGCTCCTATATCTTCACTTTCAAGAATCTTATGTTTGCCACTCAGTATTTAGGGAGAGAAGTTTATCAGTTCTTGTTTTCCCAGTTGCATTTTCCATATTTGTTGCTATTTGGCACACAGAATTTGGTGCAACTGGGTTTCACCAGTTAGTAGCTTTTACATATGAAAGGGAAAACATATAAGAATATGCTTTTTTATCCCCAGCAAGGTGAATGTTGGGAATGTCAGAATCCATGGTATGTGTGGAATAACCTGAAATATGAAAATACTAGATCAAGTAGGTTTCGTCTTGGGTATTTCTTGATTCTGATTTGATATTCTCATGCAACATTGATTTTATAGATATGTTTTCACTGTTAATAGCGATGCATGTTCTGTATTTTATCTCAATTTAATAGGCCAGGCCAAAGGATATATATATGAAGTTTTAACATTAAAACAGATGTTGTTACAAGGACTGATGAGATAAACATTTCTTCCTTAATGCTTTCATGCATAGTAAAAGGAAAATTTATCCTTCTGTCCTTTTACCTTTCCTTTCTGAAGTTAGAAAGAAGCTGAAACTAGATTAAACTATGCTAGGAATATCTAGTCCATCTCCTTTTTTCTGGGCTTAATCAACTCGTCATGAGGTCATGAGAAAATGGTCACGAGAAAGTCAGTCTCTAGTGGCCGCAGTGCCGTGGTCACAGCTGTGAACGGCGGTGAGTGGTGGTTGGTGTGGGCTGCAACTCAAAAGGGGAAGGTTTAAATAGCAACAGGCAATGTACCAGTGAGGTGTTGTGGTCACAAACGTGCATAATGCCCCAAATTTAGGAACTGTTGTATGCTGCCATGCCAGTCTGTGTGACCTGGTCTTTCTAGCTCTGCAGAAGCAAAATAACTACCCATTGCCGAATCCAGCTGTAGCTGTCCATGCTGAACTGCAGGATTTTAACCATGCTAGACCACACAGTGACAGACATGAAGCTTCACCAATCCACACATAAGATGACTAAGGTACAGAAATATTAACTGTGGAATTTCTTACCTTGAGTTGGTTGAAGTCATTGCAATCTTCAAGTATTTTATCATGTATATATGTGAAGGGGTGGCAAGGCAGACATGTAACAGCAGGCACCTTCCACTCTGCCTGGGGATGGTGTTCTCGTAATATCAAAGTAGAGTTCAGGGAAATATTCACACACAGTAATTACATTCTGACTTTCTGTACAGAATAATTTCAGTCTTTGCAGTTGCCTTCATCTGTCCAAGGAGTGTAATAATAAAACTGCTTTTCTTCTCTCAGCTTGATTTTAGTTCCACCTCCATTTTTAGTGTGTGGTATTGTAGCTTTTCCACCAAACAAGCATCAAAGAGGCAAGCAATGCTGATCAGTAATTTCTTTTGTTCCCACAGGCAGAGATGAAGCACTTGTTCCTTCTGCTCATGCTAACAATGATACCACCTTCTGCGTTTTCAGTGAGTAAATGCTAGAACGGTCAACATCTGTAACTCAAGCGTTTTGTAGACAGTATTTCTGAAAGAACTAATGGGTTCAAGTCATCAGGTCTGTTGTGGTACATCTTATAAAAAGTTTAATGTGGTGATTAAATAACAGAATTCTGGTAGTACCTTTGGGTCTAGGGATGTTATCTGCAAAGCGGTAATTGCTGTCTCCTGCTTCAAAGCTAGAAAGAGTTGTCACTTGAAGGAAAGAATATTTGGTTAGCTCATTTTCCTCTTTTCTTTGATCTTAGAAATCTCAGCCATGTGGTTTAGCTTTACTGGGAGAGGTAATCTTTATGTTAATACAATTTGATAGTATTAGAAAAAGAATGCAGCTATTAAGAACCAGGGTTCTTCTTCCTTTCTGAAAAAGAAGTGGGATCTTTCTGGGAACAGTTTCTCTTTATTAGTGAGTTGGACATTGAAGGTAAAAGTTGACCTGCTGAGTAGAGTGAAAGTATTTGCAAAGGAAGATGTTATATGTTTGCTGGGTGTAAAGGAACAGGGAGGGAAGGTGGAAAGAGGCAATTGTCACCTGGAATAAGTGTTTTGCTTTCTAGGCCACCTTTGAAGATCAGATGAAAGACCAGCAGTGTTTGTTAGTCGTTGTATTTTCTGTGTTACAGATGGAAATATGCTTAAATGAGCTCTTGCTATCTAACAACTAATAGAAGGCCATACTGTGTGTTTAAAGAATCAGAAATGGAATACACTATATTCAGTTCATCTGCTCACCTGCCTGTCTCCAACCTGGTGATTTTTTTGGAAGGGATATGACTGAAATACACTGCAACTGTGAAGGCTGACATTTCCCTGTAGCATTTCCCTCTGTGCCCTGTGGGCACTCAGTAGCTCCTCTTGAAGCCATAGTGAATGAAGGGAGAAGCTTTTGCTTAGCTGCCAATAAACTTCAGTTTCCCTGACATGCTGGATCTGTCCAAGTCATGAGGAAACAGGAACATCCAGCAGCACTGAGGCACTCTGCTGTGATAATTCTCCATTTTGTTTCTAGTAGGGAAGACAGAAACGGTGTTTGTTTCATATGGGTCATTACTTACCGGATGCTAATGCAAGCAGGTTTAACCGTAGCAAGAGATGTTCAGCTTGCAAGAGGTGGAGCTGGCAGGGCTGATTGTAGCAATGGCAGCTCAAGCCTGTGCTAGATCAGGCTCAGCACCAAAAGAGTAGCAGAGCTGCCTGAACTGCCACAGGTGGGACAGCTCTGAAAGCAGTGCCTGCATTCCACTGACTGCTGCAGGAGAGGAGTGGTAGCCCTGCTGCTATAAATGCAAATGTGATACTTATGTGATTAGAGGAAGAAAGGGAAGCAGAAGGTGAGACTGAAAACTGAGGGAAGGAATACTGCATAGCAGGAATGTAAGCTGGAGAATTGCTTGCGGTTCTAGATCCCTCTTCACTCCTTTAGGACTTCACCTGAGATGGCAGGTTTATTAAAAAATAACTTTAATCCATGTCACATAACATTGAAAAACTGCCTTCCATGTGCTGTTATTTTGTAATTCCCAGTGGCATAGGTATGAGATTGTTGTTGGCATGGTGCATTTCTCCAGACTGAAGGAGGAACACTTAATTTAATTTACAGTAGCATATATCTAAGAAACTGAGGCTCTGCCTCTTTATCCAGAGCAGCCTTGCAGCTAAGAAAGCAGCAATTGTTTTGATTTTGGTATCAAATGAGCTGCCAGTATAGCAGCACATGGGTAGAAAGGTGGATCACCTCCAGCTGTACCCTGAATAGTGTATGCCCCAGGAAGAAGAGAGTGGTGGTGGTGGTGGTGGTAGAATTAAAACCAGCATGTGTGGATTTTATTCCAGAATTAATTGCTTGCCTGTTAGATCCCTTCTGTCTGCCAAGGCACACACTGATTGCTTTACTTTGACTCAGGTGCAGGAGAGAATGAACTTGCATATAGAGAGGCTGATGGTGCAAATGGGAGTACAGCTATAAATGTGTGAACTGCAGGCTTACACAAGAGTGGAGAAGACAGGTCTACAGGTCTGTATAGATTGATGTCTACTGATTTTCATCTGCTTTTGGAGGGGAGCAGCTGAACTTGGTTTTCTTTCATGCTAGGCTAAGGAAAGGAGCAAGCAGAATAAGGGCAGAAACGACAGGCAGTTGCCTACATCTTTTCTCTGCTTGTTTGGCTGGTTTATCTGCCAGACATAGCAGGCAGCATTAAGCCTGGCTGCTGAAAATTACTTGCCCCGTTCTGTGTCCTTGGTGGGACCCAAGGACACAGAACTTTCCATTCCTTCTTTCTTGCTACAGTATGGAGAGGGTTTTACTGTACATTACCTGTGGTGTCTGTTCCTTTTCACCATGCTTTGAAGGATCTAGAAAGGGAGGTCACCCATTACTTGTTGCTCCTTTATTGTTTGCTCTGTAGTAGCACTAGAACCTACAGCCGGATGGGCAAGAGGAGTGTGTGTATTGTATGCTTTGTGGTGCTTAAGAGTTTTAGGTGAAGGATTTTTTTTTTTAAATTTGAGGGTATCTGACAGGTTACCCTTGTTGACATGTTTGTGAATAACTCAAAGAACTGCAGCAATTTTAGAAGGATTTGCCTTTAAAAAAGCCTTATTGACTTTTTTACCCAAAACATCCTGTATTTATGCAGGTGCCTGCTAATTCTGTTCTTTGTTATCATTTCTGTGAATTTATCAGTTGACATCAGTTTTACGTTATGTGAGCATAGAGTTCCCTTGGGATGCTTTTGTAAACTGGTGTAAGATTTTCCAAGAATCAGATGCTGAAGTGGTTTTAGCTGAGAGGCTGTCTGCTTGTCTGTAACAGTTTATCCATTTCAACCTTCAGTTCCTGTTAGGCCCCTTGGATAAACAACTTCTGGTGACTTCATACTGTGTGTATTGTCCACTTTTCCAAGTAAGTTTGGGGTCATAAAGTTTCCTCACAATCGTCCTCTTTGTAGAGTTTTCTGAATGTCCTCCATTTCTTCACAAGGATTCCATGAATTAATTTGATTTCTCTGCAATGGCTGTATGAGAGTTCTTTAAATACCGTAGTCATCTCCAGGCCACCTAGAGTTTCTGGAAATCTTCCCATTTCTGAAAGGTAACTAGTATCTGCTCTGCCCTCTAACCAGCAAGCCAGCATAGTCCCATGGGGCAGCACGTACCTGGCTGTGCAGTGGGAGAGGCATGCACTGTATCCTGCCCAACTGACAGGGAATCAATGGATGTGGAAGTGCGTGTGGTGGGACAGCTCAGGGAGAGGTAGAGTGAGGAATGTTGGAGAGGTGAACACTGGGAACATGGAAAAGAACTGGGAACCATGAGGGAGTGGGTTCAATCATGTAGAGAGAATCTCAAGTGGTTTTGAGAAAATGACAGTGTTGGGGAACTGCTGGATTTTAGTGGATTTTTAGTCAGGATATGGTGGCATAGCGGAGGGGAATGAAAGGAGACATATGTGTGTGTGAACCACAACCATTAAAGCTAACAAAGCCTGAATTTCTTCCTCTTCTTTGTAGAGCTGCTCATCTTTGTAAGGTACAAAATGGTACAGAATAAGAGAGTATTTTGCTTCCTGCTGTCATCATCTTGTTCACTTTCATTCTTGGTTTTGTAGGTTTTCTCAAATACAATTCTTTGATTGCTTATTCATTATTCATAGTAGTGGAACTTGGCATTATTCACCTTCAAAGCCTTTGCAAGCCTGCTGTGTTTGAGCCAAGATCAATGGTTAAGACAAAATTATAAAAAATGCCTTGCTGATGTGGTTTGGGTTAATTAGCTTTTTTTTGGTTGCATTTTTGGCTAATCGCAGATGGATTTTCTTGAAAATGCATCTCTTGGAATAGTAGCATATATTTAAATTATAAATGTATAAGATATACTGGATGTTTTCAGCTCCTTTTCAATTAAGTTTGAGTCTTGAATGCCACATGTCATGCAGAGCTTAGCTATATGAAAATATTATCAATGGGCATCATTGTAGTGCTGGGTAGACCTTCTGGATATAGAAAGGAGAAGGAAATCGTTCACCTTCTGAAGAGGACATGGTCTAAGGATATGCTCCACGTGGGTGGTTTTTGTTAGGGTCCTGAGAGCACTGCAAGGCTTTACTGGCCCTGACTGAACTCCTCCCATCCCACCCACTGCCCAGGACCCCACTGTAAGCTCCCAGGGCTGTTGGTTCCATCAGCCCCTGTGAGGCTGCAGTGATGGTGTGTCACCATGATGCTACATCTGCACAACACTGCCTGGCCCAGCCATGGACCCTGATGAGCAGTCCCTGCAGTCCCATGCCCCAGTCTGGCTTCAGCTGGAGGTGCCTGATACCCAGGGCTGTGCCCTGGCTAGCCCCAGGAGGGCCTCCTGCTACTGCTCCCCAGCCCACAGGGAGCAGCCAGCCCTTGGGGCACCTTGACACTTTCCTTTCTTCCCTTCCCTTATTAACTTTTCTCTACGCAATTAACTTTTCTCTAAGCCATTACTATTCAAACTTAACAAAGCTGTGTTTTTTCCCTGGAAACTTCTTACTTGCCAAGACTTTGGCAATTAAACCATAACAGAAATTATCCTGGTGATAATTTTCTTCTGTAAAGTGCTTGGGTTTTGTTCTTCTTTCATACTTGTTTCATAAATGAGGCTGCAGTTCAGGGCGTGTCAAAATAAACATCAACCTTATTTCAGAAACTATAAACCCAGAAAGTAGATATCTATCAAATAAAAGGATGCAGTGTTATTCCACAAATACCAAGGAATGTTAAACAGAGAGAGTCTGATTTTTGACTGTAGGTTTAAACTATGGAAACACAGCATAACGCAACAGTAATGCCACATTTCTCATTTTATCATTATGAGCAATATCTGTTTTCGGTAGGTTACAGTTGGACAGGGCCTTGTCATCAACCTCCAACATCAGAGATTTCCCACCACACACTCTTTCTGTAGCCAGAGATTTGTATCTGATCTGAATGAAATCCAGTAACTGTGTGAAGCAGCTCCAGAAGTCACAGCAACAACTTTTCAGTGTCCAAAATGATGCTTCAGTTGCAGCTCAATGGACTAAAGATGCAACCTGCTGCACTAAAAGCAAGCGCTGGCCTTGTCCGAAGCTTCTTGGGCATAGCGTGGTGATGAAAAGCATGTGCTTTGAGCAACAGCTGTTGGAGTGGTGTGACATGGTGTTTTGTTGCTTCTTGTCAGTCTGGAAAGGCAGCACAAAAAAAATCACAAAGTAGTTCAGGCTGACTATCTCTAAGCCCTTACTGGTACCCAAGGATTAAGAGAAATACTGGAGGTATGAATTTGACTGAGATGTAGGTTGTTTGGACATGTGACTGCAGAACTTCACTGCTCACTTGGGACTCTATAGTGGTTTGATGTTTGCTTTGATAACTTGCTAGTATTTGAGTTGCAGCAAGGCAGAAGGAAATTATTCACACTGAATCACTAGTCCACATTGGTGTATATGAACTTTGTGGATCACTACATGCCTGCAATGCATTTGTCTGGGAAGCACAGTCCTCTTCCCCTGCATATTTTCCTACTCATCTCATCAGACTGACTGAAAAGTCTTCCAAGGGCCCCTTTTAAAGTGTTCCTATGTACTGCCAGCATTTTCTGTCTTTCTGAGTCATGTCCCACTCATAACTTCTCTTCCAGTGCATGTTTCATATGTAAAAATAAATACTATGAGGTGTATATAGTATGCCATCTAGGATCCTTTACCAGAATTCTTTTGTTTGTATCTGATGCATGCTGGAATTGTCTTTGCAGATGAGGTCTGGAGCTCTAGTGTGGTTTTTTTACTTGCCAGTTATATCAGATATAGTTGGCCTAGTAACAGCAGATGCTGCAGCTACATCAGTTCCTCTGTCTAGGAACTGATAAAAGCAATGCAGTGTTCATAAAAATGAAATCCCTGGCCTTCTTAACTTTTATACCACAGCAGCCTGTGTACAAATGAGCACTGGGAGTATGTGGTGCCAGGGTCACAGGCAACATCAATATTCTCAGAATGTATGCATTTCTGGTGACTTAACTGGCGATAGAACTCGACAGAGCAGTTGGGCATTAACTGACTGCTCTTTCTGGGGTTTTTAGAAATCAAGTAAGAAGGTTGTATGCATACTCTCACTTTTCTTGAAACATTAAAATATATATTTAATGCTAATCAAGAAGCTACATTCTTGTACATGTGTTAGACTGAATCAAGAGGAGAGTGGAACCAAATGAATTTGTAACAGTAATGAATGAAGACTGTAGATTTTTAATTCTGGGATCCAGGAGGGAATGGAATTTAGTTGTCGTGGTTGACAACAGATAAAAGCACTCCAGAGCCTGAAGAGAGTAGAAAGAGGCTTTTGGAATAGAAACTAGCTGAAAGCATCTAAAAACATCCTAGTATCAGCCTATGTAATATATTTCTTATGTGTTATAAATACACAGCTTTATATTTGCCTGTATGCACGTGTGCAGTTACTGAAGTAATGAGAACTGGGCACAGGTTTCCAAATATGAGAGCTGGGCCCTGTTAAAGTGTTTCTCTATCACTATACAGCTTTGGGAGGATTCTTTTGCCCAGTGCTCCTTTTGGGGTGTATTTAAATGGAGTGATACCAAGAAAAATTATTGTTCCTGCGCTCTGGATGATTAAGCCTTACAACAAAGAGTCCCTGCAGATTTTCCTCTCCACAGAAGGAATAAAGAATTCTGGTTCTGTAGGAGGGGTATTGGAATATTTATCAGGGTGGTATGTGCGTGTCAAGGAAGGGCTTTCTATCCTAATTGCCTTCCAGTAATCTGACTTTCAAATGTCCTTCCTTTGGATTTTTATCTACATGACATGTTTCCTTCTCCCTTATGCTGACTGAAAGGTCCCTTGTTTCCAAGGTGAGCTAATACTGCTCCTAAATCAGTCAATTGGTACAGAGGAATAAGACTGTAGAGAAACAGAGTGGTAGCATATTTTATTCTTTTGAGGGTAAAGGAGGGGGAGTTACAGAGGAAGGAATTAGGTGTTTGAAAGAAAAACTTGGGAAAATAAAATGCCTTGCTGAAAGCTGAAACTCTCTTGTTGGGATTACTCCCAGAAAGGCAAATGAGAATGCAGAAGACAAACACTGAACTCAATATTGGGAATGAAAGAATGGGAGAAGGATTTGGCACGAGGTCAGGGAGATGTTGACTTGGCCAAAAAAAGGTATGTAGGAGTGGCTGTAACCTGGGTAGTGCCATTTAGTGAGCAGGGTAAAGGCAAACAGAGTTGGTATTAGAAAGAATTGCACAGAACTTGTGTGAAGAAAATTAAATAGCATGGGCTGGGAAGAAAGTGTTTCACATTAGAGTAATAAAGGTAGTAATTTGGGGTGACTCTGCAGCTAGATAGTTGTGGGTAATTTAGTAGTAAATGCACAAATATGATTGACTAATATCTCTGACTGTTACTTTGCCAGCAGCAGGAAATTATTCCTTAAAAAGGGTGAAGGAAACAAACAAGACCGTAACTTGGAAATACAGGCAGGCAGGGAGCATGTGTAAAAAAATCATTAAACCTCTCTAAATGACAAGGGAAGATTAACCCAGGCATCTTGCCTGAGTTGGATTCGTTGGATGATTTATTAGACTGGCTCCTCTTTCTAGCAGAGACTTACATGTCTTGTGTAAAAGCAGTTATTAGTTAACAGAAGTGAAAATTTTGCTCTTAAACTAAGGAGCTTTCTCCTCAGTGCCTTCCTTCTCTGTAGACCTTGGAAAGTGCCCAGATGGGTGGAAATTGCTTGCTGATCAGGGCTGATAATTCTGGTGTGGTGAAATCTCTACCTGTAGGATATTCCTTCACTCCTGCAGAAAACCCTTTCTATGGCACTTGCTAGCTAGGGTGATCATTAGAAGACAGCTTACGTGAGGATACCAGGGGAACAACAGGAAGGAATGGACACAGAGCAGGAAACAGAGAGGATGGGAGTGTGGGAGACTGTGTGAAACTAGGGGATGGATTGGGACCTAGACCTGGAGGGTTTGTAAACTTGGTGGGATACAACATGTATGGAAGTGAATTAAATTAAATCACAGTAATTTTTTTACCTTCTGTTTCTCTGCCTGCTGCATCTTGCAAATATTCTTTTTTTTCCTCAGGATAAAGCCATTTTTCCTACTAACCACCCTCCTGTATGTGGATCCCAAGGGCTGCAGTAGGCCTTTTTTCCTGAAAATATGATGTATCATGTGTTTCAAAGACAACGTATTTTGGTTGGTTCTGTTGCACTTGTAACTTCTTGTCTGTATTATCGTGGTTATTTCTCGTAATGTCAGTATCCGTTCAGACTTTCTACATACAAAATTAATTAAGGCTGTAGCTGATGATGGCCCAGACCTTGACATCATCATTGGACATAGTTGGGTAAGGGGAAAAAATGATCCACATACGGAGTTTTGTGGCAATAAAAAGTGTGTTCCAGGACTTTCCTTTCTGCTTCCTTTATTTCTCTTAAGCATTGGGCTTGGAGCCAACGATTTGGGATTAAGTGGCTCTATTGATCTGGTGAGGAGTGACAGTGCTCATAGTCCCTGAAGTAATGATTTGCCTTTGCTGCTTTGCTGAGAGGAAAATGTTATCTTCTTTTAGATGGTTATTCAAAAGATTCTGTGAATAGACAAAGAGTAGCAGCTAAGGGAGATTATAAAGCTAGATGTGCTATATGTCTTCAGGAAGCTAATGCTCCTAGATATTGAGGCCTGTTTCTGATGTATTGTCCTGTGCCACTTTTCATACTAGGAATACAGCACAAGACGACGGCCTTTTTTGCAAGAGAATACATAGGTTCTCTGCTTCATTTGGTTTGGGTTTTTTTCATTGTGTTGTCATGTCTGTTTGATATGTCTGTGGGGTTTTTATTTCCAGGGCTTCCGGATGAGGCGGCAGGTTGATGCCTGGGGGAGTTGGGGTGAATGGGGTGAGTGCAGTCGGAGCTGTGGCGGTGGAGTCAGCCTTCGACAACGGCACTGCTATTCCCAAAGGTGATAGCTAATACTCTCTTTTTTTTTCTCCTTCTTTAAATGTGTTTTTCTGTTACTGAGCTCCTGCAGTTATGTTCCAATATACATGTAGAACAAAAATGACCTAGTGTTCAATCCCAGGGGAATGAGTCCACTTTGAGATGAAACACGTTTTCAGTCTTGTCACTGCTGTTTTGAACAGTGCCCTCTTCAACACATCTGTGCTTTGGCTCCTTTGATAGAGCACAGCAGTTTCTCTGTTGATGCAAGGCTGTGCAATTGGGGAATTGGCATGGCAGCAGCTGTTTAACTAGGTCTAGTGTGGCAAGCCCTGGGAGAAATGGAGAACAGTCCACAGCAGTTGGTTCTTCTCCCGAGAGCTAGTGACTGTGCCAAGATTTTCTCAGGCTTATGGAACCCAGGAAGGTGAATTGCCCCAGAATAAATGAAGAGTGGAATTGGCTCAAGCAGTGTTAGCACTGTGCCATCTCATTTGCAGCTGGGTTAGCTGCATCCTAGTGAGGCTGATGACTGGTACTGCACATGTTGGGAATGACGCCCCTTAGAGATCCTGTTGTGAGTGAGAACAAAGAAAAAGAAAAAATACCCAGACTTGACATAAGACTCTGAAAAAAACCCAGCCTCTTTCTGTTTTGATAAATGAGAGAGTGGTTTTTGTAATAGAGGAATCCAGAATTGTGAAGCACTGCTACTTTCCATGCAGAATAAAGAAGGGTCTCTTTTGAAGGCTGCCCATTATGGTATACACCTGCCAGAATCCCTGGAGGCCTGTCTGTCCATTTTAGGAGTACTGAGGTATTAGATACTGATTGGCCTTTCATATCAATTTCCTCCACAACTGTTACTCTCTGTAATCTCATTCAGAGTCATTTGACTGGAGTACCAGTGTTGCACACTTTCCATGGGCATATTTAGCTCTTCCTGCTAATGGGCCTAGTGTGCACATAAAAAGCATGATAAGTGATGTACATACCTACTCTGAACCGGCCACTACCCTCTGCTGCTCATAACATGTTTCCCTGTCCTGTATGAACACCTTGACTGTTTACTGGTGGACAGTGGACTAAAAGCTCTGCTTCCCTTATTTAGTTGAAACCTGACCCTGAAGAGCTGTACTGCAATTGTTCACGGTTTCTGTCTCATTCGTGCTAGAACATAAACCGTAGCACAAAACAGCACTAGAGGATGCTAGCTTGCTTTGGTGGTGAAAGTACATTTTAGTTATTTTGCTGTTTCAGGAGACTGTGAGGGTGATGTAAAGGTGATTTGTAATGTTGTCCATGAGATGACTATTTGCATGTGTATTCTGCAGAGAGCTTCATGTAGTTTTCCTCTCTTTCAGGACAGAAGGTCCTTCCAGTTGTGTTGGACCAACACGAAGCTATCGGTCATGTAATGTTCAGGTATAGTGCTCTGGTTTTGCTTTTTGTTACCTGTTGCTCCTTTTCCCCAGAAAAAATTATTCATGTTCAGAAATAATATGCCATTATTAGTTTCTGTTTCTCTGGCAGCACTGGTGAATGCAGTTCATTAACAGTACCCCTTCAAAAGTATATTAAAATTATGCCCCTGATTTGATATGGGAGGAATAACAACAAACCCTATTTTTTTACTGTACACTTAATTTTTCTCCTTTTCATAATGATCCAATACAATTTCCTCCTCCAAACAGAGCTGCCCAGAAGGCTCCCCGGATTTCCGGGCAGAGCAGTGTGCAGAGTTTGATGGGACAGAATTCCAAGGCAAGAAATACAAGTGGCTTCCATATTATGGAGGTAATGATAAACATGGAGGGTTACACTTCCTCTCTACCTATCAACAGTATATTTTGACGTGATTATAATGTTTTTTACTATAGTGTCCTCACAGGCTGCTTTCTTAGATGGAGTGTCAGGCAGGAGGTGGAATGGAAAAAGTCTTTTTGCCAGCAGCAAAGCTTTGCTGTCACAAAGACACTGGATGCACGGGCCAAGAGACAGTGTTGCAAGAATACATACCTGTCTCTTGTAACAGCCATTCTTTCAGAAACATTGCTAAAGAAATCTGGAACTGGCTGCAATACGTTCTGAAGAATGAGAGAAGCAGTAGTTCCATTGTATTTTTCAATACTGGCAAAAGAATATTAGCAGGGCACAGGAGAAATAAATGCATATAATTAATGAGTGCTTCAGAAATGTGACATTTCTTCAATTGGCCTGTAGTTTCTTGAAGAACCAGCTCTGAAGGCAGGTGTGGGAGCAAGGGGGTCCTTGCTCTGAGCTATGATATGGTATCATTCACAGCTAGTTAACAAATTATGAGGGATTTTAAGATGGATTTAAAGAGGGATTCTGTTGGTTATTAAGATAACAGTTCTGCATCAGCACTTGCTCTCATTCTAGAAAGCCTTGTACTAAGGAATAACCAAATATCTGCCTGGACCAATGTCCCCCGAGGAAAGAGTTGCAAACAGTGAGACTTTACCAGAGTGTTTTTCCAGCCTCTGGGAGTTTGTAACACAGAATTTTGTTCAATATGTGCCACTTGATATCAGTACACACCTCTGTTTCTGCTCCTTTGATCTAAAACTAGGCTTCTGATGCATTATCAAGCTATAATATAATGGTTTTGCTTTTTCTCTCCTGCCAGCACCTAATAAGTGTGAGTTAAACTGCATTCCCAAGGGAGAAAACTTCTACTACAGGCACAAGGAAGCAGTGGTAGATGGGACTACCTGTGAACCTGGCAAGCGGGACATCTGTGTAGAGGGAGTTTGTCGGGTTAGTCATCTTGCTGCTTCCTTCCTTCATCATTGGGTCTGTCAATCTTTCTGTTGTTTCCCTTTGTTCCACCTGACCTTTCATAATAACATCAGAAAAGGGGAATCATTCAGTTTTCAAGGTGCTGAGGAACTTGTGTACAGCATTTATCTGTCTCTTGATGCAAAATAGTAGATATCTTCTCTGTCCTTCAGCTGTCAGCTCCTTCTCTGCCCTGTCCTGACTTCACAGACTTCATGGATTCAGGCTTTCTTATTAGATCTATCCAGCATTTGGCCATTTTTTTTTCTTTTCTCTGTCATTAGAGTTTATTTGTATTAATGCTCCTGTGCTCTGACAGGCTGTTGGCTGTGACAATATGCTGGAATCTACCAAGAGGGAGGACAAGTGCCTGCAGTGTGGAGGAGATGGCAGCACCTGCTATGGTGTGAAAGGCACTTTTGATGTGGCCAGCCTCCCCAAAGGTACGGATGATCCTAGGTGGTTTGGGCAGGTGAGAAGGAGAGAGTTAAACTGAAAGTTAACTGCTCCAAGGGCTGGCGGGGCCACCTGCTCACGTGATTGTTGTAGGCACGCTTGGATGGTCACTTGAAATACCTGTATGGTGTGTGGCCTTAGTATCAGAAAACAGACTGGTGGCCTTATCTTGGGAGTCACTTCCTTAATCTCTGTGCATACTGAAGCACTTGCCATGGTGCTGGAGTCTTTCCCTGCTCCCTCTCAAGCAGGTGCCATAAATGTACCATATGAATACAGCTATATACTGCCTTCATGGGACTGCCCAGTGCCTTGATAGCCCTGCCAGGATTAATGCAAGGCTAGAAATGGGACTGCATCTGCTGCATTTGGCCAATTTTAAAAGAGTTCAAGGTAACAATTAAGCTTTTGGTCACATCTCTCCATGCTGAATTTCAGTATGATGTTTGCTGAAATTTTGGAGATTTTAGAACCTAGAAAATGGAGTTTGCACTGACACTGGTGATTACTTTTCCGAGGAATTTTTTACACATAAATGGAACTGTGGATAATGTAGAGTGAAGCCATTCAGAATGCAGTTAAAATGACAACGGAAATGCTTCAAGGCACCAGCAAAAAGCTCATTCAGGCACCAATGAAAAAGTGAAAATCTTTGGCACAGAAGAGTGGCCGTGTGACATCCACAGACAAATATTGCATAATCCCCTTTTTTCCCAGGTTACAATCAAATCTTTATCATCCCTGTGGGAGCCACAAGCATCCAAATTAAGGAGGTTATGCCCAGCAGGAACTTCCTAGGTAAGACTGATGTCAGAATCTGTGTGTCAGTCCATTTGGATTCCAGCCATTGTCTTAAAATCTGGTTTTCAGGTATGGGCTTTGGGATGTTTATCTTGAGGACTTGATAAGCCAGAGGGAAAAACTCACTGAATATCAGGATCTGAATATTGAGTATCCTTGGGTTGGTACTGATGCACAACTCTGGGCTTCACATTTATCTCATTTTCTGTCCTGTGGAGATCTTGCTGTTAGATGGGGAATAAAAATACCCAAACCGCACTGAGACTTCCTGCCTGGAACTTACAAGGAGTCTAGTTGATACAGCAAAACTTGGCTATGAGTTATGTTGTTTGGTGAATATAAACCCTGACTACTCCTCCCATCCAAAAGTTTGGGGTCAGATTCTTGTCTCCAGAGATTGCTTTTGGATATTTGTACAGCCTCAAACTTCGATCATGCAAGGGTGAAAAGGAGGGAGAAATGTTGTCACCTAGCTTTCTGGGCAGGGCTGAGGAAATTCCAGTGGAAAAAGCAAATACTCTTCTGCCTTCTGATTCTTCCATAACCCAGTGCTTTGGACAAATCAGTCTGGTGATGTTTTCCTTCATACATAACTAGATGCAGCACCTGTCTCTGTTTTCTGAGCAGAGTATCTGAGGAACTGGATAGTGGTGTAGAGGCAGTAGGAGGTGAATCCCGCATCTTAAGGACAAGGAGGACAAAGGCTGATATAGACTGTGCCCTAGCACAACTAGGAATGCAGAGCAGGGCAGGAATTGGCTGGAGGCATTTGGCTATGCAGTAAAAAAGTGCTTGACTTGCAGCAAAACTGGCAATAACTGCTGTCTGAATGTGGTACAGCTTCTGGCAAGACAGCCATATGGGAGAGCAGCATTGTTGGAGGATGATGGTCACCTTCATTTGCTTGTGATGCAGTGTTGAAAGGAAACAGGAGCATCCTGGAGGAGTTCTTACGGTCCTCTCTCTCTCTGGCATGTGGGTTTGTCCAGCTGTCAAGAACGTGCAAGGGGAGTATTACCTGAAGGGGCACTGGACAATTGAGTTCAGCAGGGTGCTGCAGGCAGCCAGCACGGCTCTGCACTATGACCGTGGCTCGGAGGGTGATCTGGCCCCGGAGCTGCTCCATGCCCGGGGTCCCACCACAGAACCCCTCATCATTGAGGTAAGCAGCTCTGCCTGCTCTTTCTTTGCACAGCAGTCCTTGATTCGAGCAGTGGGAGTGTACTGGTGGGAAAAACTGGAGGAGTGGTGGGCTCCTGGGAATCTTGCAAGGCTGTAGGCCCTCAAGCTGGACCAAGGTGGTCTTCTTGCAGAAACAGCACAAATTGCTGCTCTGCTTCTATTGCCCAGAAATGAGCAGGGCAAGGCGCAGTGTTGGTTTGCTGCCTATACCCTTGGACTCTGACATTCAGGGAGGTGAGAGTCAGCACCAAATGATGTTGGGGCTGGGACAGGCTCCAGGACACTGCTTGTTTTACTGTGCTGTAGGGCAGGAAAGGTACCCACTGTTACAGGAGCAGCTGGATCTTCTGAAGCCAAGAGGTATGAATGCACCTTTCTCTGAAAAATAATGCTCTCCAGAGTATGATAGAAGGCAAGGAGACAATAGAGTGTAGAGAATTAGTGCTTCTTGAATGGGAGGAGAGCAAGTCAGCTCCAACCCTCAGACATGGTGGGGAAATGCTGTGGAGAGGAAAAGTGTTATTTTCCTGACTTCCTCTCATGTTTTCACAGCTCATCAGCCAAGAGCCAAACACGGGGGTACAGTATGAGTATTACCTGCCACTGCAAGGACAGGCCTCGAGTTACATCTGGAGCTACAGTTCCTGGAGCGAGTGCAGCTCCGAATGCGGAGGAGGTAAAGGGAGAGGACCTGGTCTCTGGCAGCTGGTGTGGGGTTTGTATCCACACCCTGCCATGTCGTGTGCTGCCCTCTGCAGCTGTTTTCCAGCAGTCTCCTGCTGGAAGGCAACACAGGTATCTGCAGAGGGCAGCTAAGGTTTTGTCAAGGGAGGGTCACGCATGGATTCACAACAGGACTGTACCCCATGCCTTGTCCTGTCTTATTTCCCATACCCTAGTCCTCAGACTTATTACTACAACCTGTTAAAAAGCTTCATAATAAATAGGCTTTTCTTTATTTTGCTTCAGCTCTTCATGGTCTTTTCAACCACTTGAGAGGTCCTTTCCAAACTGACCCAGCCTACATTACTAAATCACATCATTCTCTTCTACCACAGGCTGGAAGATTCCCTCTCTCCAGGAGGACTGTGAGCTCTCCTGTTCAGTTTATAGATTCTTCTGAGCAACATTATGGATTTCAAGTTTAAAAGAAAAACAAACAAAAAAGTCACCAATGAAACAAACAAAAAACCCCTCTCCAACTGATTAGTGTATAGAGCTCTTATCAGCCTCTTTTGGGCTTCTGTGCTGATGGCCGTTTGGTAGCTTTTGCTGTTATTTTGCTGTATTTGAGATTGTCTTTGCCTGGCCACTCATATCCTGTAGGAAGCATGAAGAGTTGCAAGTTTTATTCTCATATCCAGTCTTCACAAGACTGAACTTTTCAGTCTAACAGGAGACTAACACACACCAGTTCTGCTGTATACTGCTTGAGTCTTGCAGGGTTCCTTCATGAGCAACATATGGGTATGGCACTTCCTTTGTGAATCTCAATACATAATATAACAGGAAAAATCCCCTCAGCTACACAGAACCATATTGTCTCCCTTTCCCTTCCAGTGGACTCCTGTACTGTGGTGAGGCATCATTTGGATGTATTGTGAGAGGATAACTGCATCTGGTTCTTTTGCAGAATGGCTGGGACAGGTCTGGGTTCTACAGGAATTTAGGAACTTGTCTTGCCAGCTGGAGAACAGTGCAAACTTAGTCCTGGGTAGCTTATGTTGATCAGATACTCTCTTCCTTGTACTGCAGGTTTCCAGTCCCGCTCGGTGTTTTGTACCATTGACAATGAAATTTACCCAGACTATATGTGCAGGAATAAACCACAACCAGACAATAACCGGACGTGTGGTCATCAGGCTTGTCCCCAGACAAAACGGTATGATTTCGTTCCTTCTTCTGAACTCTGACTTCTTCCTGAGTTGCTTTTAGAACAAAGTAAAAGAATGACCCTCTCACTTCTGCCTGCCAGGATGGTTCTCTCCAAGGAAGTGTTTCACTTCTTAGAGAAAGCCCAAGACAAAGGATGGGAATGTGAGGAGCATCTCCATGTGCACAAGAAGAGGGCTTAATAGATCCTGTGTTTATTTTATAGGCCAATTAAATTTGCTTTCTAAAGTATGACTGTGGAAAACAGTCTTCTAGCCCATGTAGGAGAGATGAAACAGATTCAGTGGTTTTTGTTTTCTTGAGCTGGAGCCTGCAAAGACACAGTAGTAGGTCAGAGCTGGTGTCAATTTTATGTCATTTCTGCATTCCTAGTGTCCTTGCTCTTAGAAAGGGATGAAACCTGGAGTCTTCTCATTCTCTAGCATTTTCAAACCCTTTCACCCAGCCATTTCCCCCTTGTCCCTTGTTGGCATAGTGTTACAGTTGGCTTCACTTGGCTCTTACATGGGCATCCAGAGCTGTAACCAGAGTCTTAGCTGTGTGTCTCTGTGTATCTGGTGGGTGCAGTGGAGGCCTCTGAGACTGCTTGTGTGCATGAAAGGGCACCTGGGAGCATTTCTGAATACACTAATGTGTTAACCTATAGCTACTTGTTTTAAGTTCTTTAAATCCTTTGTTCTGTGTATAAAGGACTTCTTACGTCTATGTGCCGCAAGCCTGGAGTCAGAGTGGAGCACGGAGCTCTCAGATGAAGAGGTAATGAGGAGAAGGAAGTTACAGAAAGCACAGGAAGGCAGCTACTCTCTTCTGCTCTCCACCTAGTTGCCCATAATCCATGGGGGCTTTCCTCTTTGGCACTGATGGTAGCAGTGGGTGTTGTTTTGCTTTTGATCCTTGCCAGTGAAAATGATGGTGGAGGGTACTGGCTGGCAGCTTTGCTTAGGTGGTTGCTCCTGCCTCTGTTAACTTGATTCTTATGGGACTGCAATGGGACAATTTCTTCATATCTTCTGGCAGCTTATCCTGATAACTTGTTTTTTCTCTGGAATCAGAGTAAAGAGGTTCTGGAAGATTTTTTTCAACTTATTTATCAAGGTAAATAAAATAACATAAAGGAAAAGAGAGCATGATGGATTGGACAATTGAAGCATTGGCCAGGATGCCAGCATTCCATAGTAAAAACTGCAGAGTTTCTTAAAAGCTCTTCTTTCTTTGACATCAGCCCTATAGCAGGTAGAAAAGAGCCTGTAAACTGTGATGAGTATCAGGATGTGACAGACACAATAATGTACACTGGGATATGGGAAGATAAAAGCATCCAAAGCAAAACAATTTTCTCCCAGCAAGCTGCTAATAGCTTAGGACTTGCTATCTTTGCCCTCTGATGGGGGTCCCAGCCTTATGGTTGACCTTGTCTTACAAAGGAAATGAAACAGGTTCAGCAATGTCTTGACTTGCAGTTGAAGAAAAGTGTAGGTGAGCCCATCTGGTTGATACAACCTTTCTGAAACAAGAGGCAGAATACGATTTGTTAGAAGCCCTACAACCACACCACTGGAAGTGACTTCTACTGGCTGTATTTGTTCCCTTTCCTATTTATAACAAAGGCCATTCGGTTTTGGGCTGCTCTTTGCACCTTTGGCAATAAAGAAGGGTATCTTTAGGAGGTGAACATGGCCGAATCTGCTGTGGAGTTCCTGTTAGGATGTGAATATGAATTGGCTGTCTGAAACTCAGTTTAGATGGGACAAGGGCCAGACTAGAGAAGTAGCTGGAATGCTAGGGGAGAAAACACAAATTGCCTTCACTCTCTGGCTGGGGCTTATCTGACAGCAAGGGGATATAGCAGCTGGCAAGCAGATCACCATGATGCTCTCCCTCCACAACCAGTGCCTTTTGACTGCACAGCACACTGAGGCTGGGGCTAAAACATCATATTCTCTCTGAAGTCACCCACCCAATGTAAGCTGTGCTCCCAGCAGCCTGGACAGCTGGGAGACACTGGAGTGGCCATGGGCAGGGATTT
>JAOXXN010000065.1:27398259-27427734 GCA_026770055.1 Myrmophylax atrothorax | reverse complement strand
AGCAAGAGTGTATCATTTCTGCAGCAGCTTCAGCAACCAAATGCAAATCTATTTACATCTGGGGGGAGGTGGGAGTTTGTATGTGTGCTGCTGTTAAAGAATTTGAACCATGGGAGGAATAACCCAGCTTCCTACTGGCTTTCATGGAAAAGTTAACAAGCAGTTCTGAGAGTGTGTGGCATGGTTTGCAGGCAGAGTGAGGGCTTGGCTTGGTTTTACTGTTTCTGATAATGTGAGAAGAGTAATGTATAGTTAGGCTGGTGTAGGTTGGTTTTCTTTTAGCTGATCTGGATTGTTTTCTTTGGTTTTTTCTTTCTTTTTCTTTGATGTTCTATTCCAGGCATGACATTTTTGCAGACGTCAGGAGACCAAAAGCCTTGGAGATAAATCTTCCCCCTCTAGCAGAGCTCTGCACTTCCAGAGAAGCAAGTGTTTTGTAGCTGGGGATACATCTCTGTAGAGGGACTCATGCTCTGCATTGCCAATTAAACTCGGGAGCACTTGGTCAAATGAGAACTTGCCTCTGACTCCATTCTACAAAGGGACATTTTCCCTCTTTTATTGCTACAGGGATGTTGCACTGACCTCCTCTGTGCCCTGAGGCAGTTTAGCTGGGCTTACGTTGGTTTTTTTTTGCTTGATTCTGTGACCCGCAGGTGGAAAACGGGTGAGTGGGGATCCTGTTCAGCTACCTGTGGTGGGGGCACCCAGACTCGCTCCGTTTACTGCGTGACATTTGATGGCCAGAGCTCCCAGGGGGTGGTGGACAACGCTGAGTGCATGGCCTTCTCCCAGCAGCCTCGCAGCAGTCAGCCCTGCAACGTGAGGCAGTGTGCGACCTGGAGCACGGGGCCCTGGTCAGAGGTGAGGGGGTGTGGGTAACAGCCTCTTGGCACCTACTGCAGGAGGATCTGCCAAGGCTGGGGGATAAAGAGCCAGGCTCCTTTTCTGAGACTAGAAAAAGCATGTGTCCCTGGATAGGTGGCATGCAGAGGTATAGGAGTTGTCCCTGCAACCCTCCTATGTCCTCCTATGAACACATCCCTGTTCATCAAAACTGTGCATGCCCCTGCACCTCTCCTCATGGCATGTTCGTTCTTCTCTGGTCTGCCAATCCTTTCCCCACTGCTGTGTTTTTATCAAACCACCTCCGCACAGCACTGGCTGGGTTTCTGAGCCAGGCCTGGTGAAGACAGAGGGGTGTCAGGAGAGCTGCTGTCCATCAGCTGAGGATGTGCAGTAACACTCCCTCCTCTGTAAAACAGGAGCTCCTGGCTCCTGCCTGTGCTGTTTATTTCCATGCATGTTGCTGCCTCAGCATTACCAGCCCAGGACAGCAGTGCTACAGTCACAACAGTGGGTAAGCAGGGTACTCTTGTAACACTGGTGACCTGCTGTTTGCTGTGTGTCTGCACAGGGCTTCTCCAAACACAGCCACATGGCGCATTTTTTATGCCTGTGTGCATTTTATCTGTATGTGCTCAGTGCAGCCAGCCAGGTTTTTAGAAGGAATCTTATGTTCCAAGGATGTAGAAGGTAACAGGAGTGTCTACTTAGTCCCTCAGCACAAATGAATTTTAATCTTTTTAAAAAAGTACATGTATGTTTGTAACATTTCTTGTGGTGGTATTTTGCCTGAGTGGTACAGCAGCACAAATTGCAACTTTGAAGCACGATAACCTAGACTGGGAAGTCCCTTTTAATGTATTTTTTATCTCTTGTGAGAGTCCAGCTGTGACTTTAGGGTTTTGGAGTAAGAGCACTGTTTGGGGAAGTTCTTACAAACTGATTCCTAAGTGATTTATTCTGGGGTTCTCAAAAGCGACAGTGTTTCTTGTACTCTCAGAGATAAAAGGTCAGTCTAGTAAATGAATGGCTGAAACTCAGCTGGAAAGCTCATCTGAAGTAATTCAGACTGTCCCCAAATTAATGGTCTCTGTAAGAGACTGTCGTAATTCATGAAGAAATAGGCAGGATTCCAGGAAATACCACTGTGAATTCAAGAGGGCATTGAAAATGTCACAAACCAGTTACTTGTTTAGAAGCTCCACACCGTAAAAATGGAGCACAAGGTCTTTGGGCAAAAGACATGAGCCATGCAAGAACCTAGTCTTTTTATCTTCTCTAGAGTTCTTTACCTTGCGCTGATTTTAATCAGGTGTAAATAACAAGAGTTTCCAGACATTTTCTACCATTTATTTTTCATATCCCTATTCGTATTGTTCATAGGCCAAAATCATCCAGTGCACTCCAGATATCCCAGGCCCTATCCCATGCTCCCATGCCTTACTCTCTCTACTACAGCATAAAAAACTGCTCTGCTAACTCCCACCCCAGAAGGTGATTTTACTGATAGCTTGTTGGTTTAGACCGTCTCAGAATAGTGTTCTGCCCTTATGTTAGGGAGCACAGCCTTGAATTGCAAGAGGAAACAAGGTGCATCTTTGTAATGTTTGGGGCCCCTTTCTGCAGTGCTCGGCCAGCTGTGGGGAAGGAGTCCAGACCCGGACTGTCACCTGCAAAACACAGCAGGGCTCTCAGGCTCAGGACTTTGCCTGTCTGATGGAGCCAAAGCCATCGGCCACCCAGTCCTGCCTTAAGGAGAACTGCATCCAGGAAATTGGCTGGCACGTTGGAGACTGGGGTCTGGTGAGCACCGCACTTTCATGGTTCGGAAATTACTGATTGTATTGCTGTGCTCCTCACAACAAGCTTTGATCCGTGCAGTCAGCACATTGGCTGAGGCTGGGAGCTTGCACTGCTTCATTACCAGCCCCTTGGCTCACAGTTGCATTGTAACCGGCACTGGTAATGCTCCAGTTAATCTGCTGCCTGCTTTGTATGCAGCTGCTACAAAAATAAATCCTTCTGAGGGGGAGATTATAGTTTCAGTGGCAGTGACAAAATGCAGCCAATAAGCTGAAACAATCCACTCTTGCTGCTTATTCCCAATTCTTTGCTCCATCTCTGTGATCAGCAGAAGCTCTATGGCCGAGTATGGCTTAGAGTTTTGGGCTTCAAGGCTGGTCATTGTCTTTGATGATATGGTTTAAAGTACATTTATGCAATTATTCAGAAAAACTGTGCTTCAGATGGATTAATCTTGCCTTTGTGGAAGAAGCCAGACTGTGTTCAACCTGGGAAAAGTGCCAGGGAGTGGATATACAGGTAGATCCAATGCATCGGGTGACTTTCAAACACACTTTTTTGTTTCTGTGCTAGCCAGACCAGCTAGTACTGAGTTAAAATGCATTACATCTGTATCTTCATGAGATGTGGGCCAAGTTTTAGTAACAGCTAAAGAAGTTGCATATCTTAGTCTGATTTCCCCCTGACCTTCTAATATCAGAAAGGCTCCTATCTGCCTCTGAATAAGAGAAATACTCTCCCAATGTTAATAGAGCTTGCCACAAGCCAAGTGGGTTACACAGACACCTCATACTATCCCCTCCCTTGAGCCACTGCTCATTTCTTTCTCTTCATCCACAGCTTCCAGCGAGATGAACTTCAGTTAACTGCTTACTAGAAAGCCACCACTTTGCTTTTCAGTTGTAAATTGTTGTTCTTGAATGTGTAGTTCAAAACTGACCCCCTCACAGCTGGTGGATTCCCAGAGAACTGAGGTGCCTTCAGGGTTCACTCCAGCTCCCTGACACACCACTGTGGGTAACAGCAGCTCATCTGGATGTCACAGGCTGAGCACGGCTCAGAGCCTAATGCTTCAGGGCTGGGCGAAACAGTTGGTAAAATGGTTTAAAGGGTGATTTTCTAACTGTTCAGATGAATCCAGCTAAAATATTGTTCACTTTGTCTTGGTGGAGGCTGCTGTGCTCAGCCTGCAGCTAATCATGCAGCTGTTCCACACTTCTGGTCTGTGGAGTTTCTGCATTCAGCCTCCACTGCCTGCTCACTGCCTTGTCTCTGTGCCCAAGTGTTCCAAGAGCTGCGGTTCAGGCATCCGGACACGCCAAGTCATCTGTGCTGACGGTGACTCCAAATTCTACAGTCCTGAGACATGCAAAGCCATCCAGCCACAGAAACCAGCCACCCTGGGTAGCTGCAACACGCAGCCTTGCTACCTGCCACAGCGTGAGTGGTGTTGTTGCATACCCAGCTTTTCCCAAGATGCTTTTTTTTAGGAGTAGAAATTCCCAGCTCTGCACCAGCTTATGTTTTCAGCTTCTTGTTTGCCTGTCTCCATCCTGTGAGTTTGCCATGGTTATGTGCACAAAACATCTTCAGAGTCCCAGTACCTGTGCTGTCTGAAAGGTATGCAACAGGCTTGGGAACAGCACTGGTGTGTGTCCATTTTGAATTCAGTATTTTGTGATGGCTCATCCAGTGTGTCCTGGAGACTGACCTCAGGACTCCCAGTGCAGAAGGATGGTAACCTGGGCAGGCTCAGTAGATAAAAGCTATAGCAAACTCTCATCCTTCTGTGGACCAACTATAAAGGAGTCACAGCTCTTCAGAAGATTTTGCATGCTGTCTTTGTCTAGACTTCACATCAGAGCTGAAATGATCACTTCTGTGTGACTGCCCATTGTTCGTTTCTTGTCCTGACAATCCAACTGAATCCAATTGCTGTTGAGCAGCTGTTCCAGAAGAAGAGAAACATTTTCATCTCCTTTCATCTTCTGTTGACTTCTAAATGTATTTGCAATTATTAGAGCATAGGGCTGAACTAACTGCACTCATTTTGTGTATGTCTCTCTTTGCAGAGGTCCCCAGTATGCAGGACTCTATGGGATACGATGTCACTCGCCAGTCCTTGCTGACACGTTACAACCCAAACAGCCCTGCCCCAGGTTTGGAAGAATTTTCTTAATTTGAGTTTTTCATGATGGGGAACTTGGAATAGAGTGTGGTAGGGGGCAGAATCCTCCTTTTGTTCAATTCTCTCATTCTTTTCATGGGCTTCTAGAAATTCATGGACTCAGGGACAAAATGTAGATTCTTTTACAGCAATAGGCATCAGTATTTTAATCTATCCATGCAGAAGACTGTACAGCTTACAGATCCCAGGTTCTGTCAGCATGACTCAAGGGGTGGCTGAGAGAAAGTAGATCATAGGAAGAAGGAGGGATGATGTAATAGGGCCACTGTAATATGACAGATGGTTTTTCATGGGACAGCAGAAAGAATGGTCAGGGCTGTGAGCAAAGAACTGCAGGACAACCAGATCTGGAAGGGTGGGCCAGAAGATACACATGATGCAGAAAAGTCTGTCACATAGGCTTGGGCTATGTGAAAGAGAAGAGATGAGGACAAGTCATCAGATTTTGATGCTCATCTGCGTGCTTTAAGTAGTTCTCTCCCCAGATACTGGTGATGAAAGGATGCTCCCTGGGAACGCTATGATCCGTAGTACCTCTGGGAATCGCCACATCCCATCCACCAAGGATCGTGGCATGAACTTGTTTCCTGTTCGCTGGGAACCCCAGTCACGCTCAGCAGGTTCCCATCAGCTCAGCTTCTCTCAGGACCCCTCTGCAGGGACTGGCTCTCAGGACTGTCACCAGAGCCCACACGGCTGCTGTCCAGATGGGCACACTTCAGCTTCAGGCCCTTTGGGGAGAGGTTGCCCTTTCAGCACCTGTCACCAAAACAGGTAGCTGAAAGTAGATAGGCCTGAGCAGGGAGGCATTGCCTTTCCTGGGGCCTTTCTGAAGTTTATAGCCCATGCCTATTGAACCGGGCAGGTCAGATACTACAGCCCTTCTGTCTGTAGGTATGGGTGCTGCCCTGATGGACTTTCAGCTGCCCAGGGCCCAAACAACATGGGATGCCCACAATATCACCGTGACATTCAAATGAGCCAAAATCATCCCACTTTGGCCACTACAACAGTAAGTACAAAAGGTATTTGCATTTTAGTTCATCAGATACAGAGATACTGATTTGGCCCATGTGACTGTGGGTTTCCGTTGGTCTTCATCTCTGCCAGTAATGGTGAAGAACCAGTACTCCAGGTATGGCATCAAGCCCTTAGGTCCACCTCGCTCCTGTTCAGTCTGGAGCATCCACCTGTGATCCTCTATAAGCAGGGAACAGAGCGGGTGGTGAGGAGATATCTGAGAAATAGAAGACCATCCTGTATAGAACTGATTGAATAATCCTGAGTTATCAAATTTCTGTCAGTCATAAAATTGCCATCTAATTTCTAGCAGAAAAAAATGGGGAAAACATGGCTACTATTAATTGCCTTCGTTTGTCAGCTTTGAAGATTAATTGAAGGCAGGGAGGTAATCCCTCTCATAACTTGGGGTGCTTGTTGGGGCCAGCAGAAAAACTGTCTGGCTGCTGGGCTTCTCAGGTCTGTCTAGCAGAAAAGTGCAGCCCTGGCTCCATGGCTGACAGCCAAGTTCTCCACCCTTTCTCCACCCTTTGCCTCTAGGAGGCAAACAAACAAATAATGGTGCCTCTAACAGCTGGCCTTCTGCAGCCGGCAGCTTGGACACGGTGCCTTGCATGTGGTACTGTCCTCATGTATGCATGACAAATTTTGGCTTTCAATTCCTGTCTCTAAGGCAAGCCAAGCCTTGTCCCAGCAGCATCCCTCGGGCGAGTGCCGCGGTTCCATGTATGGCTGTTGTTTTGACAATGTCGCTTCAGCTTCAGGTCCTCGAGGCGAAGGATGTCTCAATAGACCCAACTACCGTAAGTGATGCTTTGGCTTCTTGGTTCAGAAACATAGGAAGGAGTCCAGTAGCACGTGGAAACTTCTATGTAGAGGCTCTGCTCTCTGTAAAATGTAGTAAATTATGTCTTTGAAAAGAAATTCCTCTTGTTGGTTGAGGCAGTGTAAGCTTGGAGGGAGTGTAGAAAAGCAGCCATTGGGTTCAGTTCTGTCAGCTACAGCAGAAATTCTTGTCTTCTGCTGATAGCTGGACAGAAGCATGTTTGTGTAATCTCTGTCAGTCTATAGGAATACTGGAGGGCTGTTTGATCCTGAGAAGACATCCTAATGCAGCCTGATGTGCTCCAAATCACTTACCCAGGTTTAGAGAAGTAGGGTCCTTCTGAGGAATCAGGGCCATGCTCAGCCTTCAGGCAGCTCATGGGCAGGGATGGAATGAGAGCTACATGAGGGTGGAGTGGTTGCTCAGGGCTGTGTGCATGCCTTTAGCCATCTGGGCAAAAGCATCTCTGTTCCTTTAGTCCCCAGCTGTACTCTCTGCAGGCACATTGCTGCTGCATTGTCTTGCCCTGTGGCTGCAGCACAGGCGTTGGTTGGTGGCCAGCCCTGTGGGGCTGCTGTGGGGAAGGGGAGAGCTCTCTGGATCCTCTTTGTTGAACCACAGCTTGGCAAAGGACCCTTTAGTCAGAGCCCTGCCTCCAGTGTTTGTCAGCATGTGACTCAGAGCACAGTGCTGGGTTTGTAGACACACTGGGCTGTGCTCCTCTATATCAGTGTGGAGTGGGGAGGGGGTTGTTGTGTATTGCATGAGTCTTCACAACTGGGTCTAATCCTCTTGCTTTGTGAGCTGGAAATGTGCAAATGGCAGCCAGCAAGGGGAAGGCCCAGAGGCAACCTTGCAGTTGCACAATTCCCCAGTCTAGGCTGTAAAGCATCTGCCTAGTATCTAGATTCAAAAATGTCTCAGAGGATGGTTCTTCCATCAGAGGCAAAACTGAGGCAAAAAGAAACATGTGAGCAGCTGGCCAATTTCAGGGCAGACCTGGGTGCAAAACCCAGGTGTCCTACGTTCTCACCTGCCCTCTGTCCACAGGGCCATCAGGTCATGTAGGTAGGTGGCTTGAAACACCTGAACTTCTGTGCTTTGTGATCCTCACATCTCCCTCTGTTCTGCTCTTTTTTGCAGCATACCCTGTGGTGTGCCTGCTGCCCAGTGCTCATGGCCCCTGCACGAACTGGACCACTCGCTGGTACTTTGTGAGTGTTGTTGGCAAGTGCAACCGGTTTTGGTACGGCAGCTGTCACGGCAATAAAAACAACTTTGCCTCAGAGGAGGAGTGCATGAGAATGTGCCACAACTCTGGGGCAGTCAGTCGTCTGGAGCACCAGCCTTCTTCTGGCACAGGAGCCCTGCAGCACCAGCAGACTGGCTCCCGCTCTCATACAGGAGATGCTCGGGGTCGGCAGCAATCACCCACAAGACAGTCTGCAAGTCACAGCCAAGAAGGGAGAACGTATGGTGCTTCACCCCCCACACAAGACAGCCACAGACAAGATAGCTGGAAAAGTGAGGTGCTGCCAGAGTCCTTGCCAGGGACTGGTATGCTGGAGAGCCAGCGCTGGAACACACGGCAAAGCAGGTTGGACAGCCTGAGCCGGCTGCACTTGCAGGAAACAGCCATGCCTAGGCCCTCAGAGAGGCAGAGCAGCAGTGGCCAGCAGGTGCTGCCTCGTGAAGGCAACCAGTGGCGTAAGGCTTTCGGAGCAGATGTTTCCATGACGGAGGGATTTGGGCACCAGGAATCTGCAGACTTGTTCCCAGCACAGGATCTGCGCAGGTGATGATTTTTCAGCTTCCTCTGAAGTGAGTGTTGCCCCACTGGGACCAGCTATCAGGGAACACCATGTGATGGATTAGCTATACATGTGACCCCTTGGTAAATCAAGTTATTGTTATTCAGGTCCTGGAATTACCTATTGTCTTTTTCCTTGCACTCTCCCTGGTCTCTGACAGCACTGAATTATGGTGTGTGAAAAGACTGCAGAATCCTGAGGTCTTTGTCTGGGAGGACTTCTTACACTGTAAATGAGAATCCATAGATGTTTTTCTTGTTCTGACCAACAAATTTAGCTGGCTCTCTCACTTCAGAGCCTTTATCTCTGCGCTGCACGGAGCAGCAATGGGTTGTTCTAGGAAAGACTTTTAAAATGCAGAGTTTGGGTCAGGATCCAGACAGTGTTACCCTGAAAATCAGGAATGCACAGAGCTAGATCTAAACATGTCTGCACTGGATCTATGTCTGTCTGCTGAGCTGAACCTTGCTCATTCAGAAGAGAGGGCTGGCAGGACTATCTTCCAGGAGAAAGGGCAGCCTGTCCTGCTTTGTCTTATGGTTGTAACTCATCAAGAGTCAGATTGGAGGGCAGCTGAAGTGCCAATAGAATCACTTTTTCTTTCAGAACAATCCTGGAGGAAGACAAGCCCTCTCTTGTGACAGCAGTTGTGGGACAAAACATCCAGCTGGTCTGCAAAAGAGGCATGTCCCCGCTCTCCAGAGTGGAGTGGATGAAGAACAGCCGACCAGTCTCCTCTGACAGGTGAGCTCAGCTGCCTTCACTGTAGAGCAGATGGGCTCCTTGTTGGGCAGAGTTCCAAATATGCAATCCAAAAAGGATTGTCATGGTTTCACCCCAGCTGGCAACTAAGCCCCACGCAGCCATTCACTCACCCCCAGTGGGATGGGGAGAGAATCAGAAGGGTAAAAGTGAGAAAACTCGTGGGCTGAAATAAAGGCAGTTTAAAGGGTAATGAAAAACCCACAGGTGAAAGCAAAGCAAAACAAGGAATTCATTCACCACTTCCTGTGTGCAGGCAGCTGTTCAGCCATCCTCAGGAGAGCAGGGCTCCATCACATACAACAGTTACTTGGGTAGACAAACGTCGGCTCTCTGAACAGCCACTCCTTCCTCCTCCTTCCCCTGGTTTTACATGCTGAGCATGTTGTCATGTGGTATAAAGTATTCCTTTGGTCTGTCAGGGTCAGCTATCCCAGCTATGTCCCCTCCAAAATTGTTGTGCACCTCCAGCCCACTGGCTGATGGGGTGTGGTGAGAAGCAGAAAAAGCCTTAAATTAGTGTAAACACTGTTTAGTAGTAACCAAAACATCAATACTGTTTTCAGCACAAAACCAAAACACAGCCATATACTGTGAAAATTAACACTATCCCAGCCCAAACTGGCACACCTTATTCATCCCTTTATTTTTTTTAAGATACTAAAAAGCCCATGTATTGACATAAGAGCATGAACTATCCACCTGCCCTGCCCATAGCAGAAACAGCACAGTCTGCACCAGTAATGAGATGCTGGCTAGAGTTATGGGGCACAGCAAGTGCTGTCCCATAACAAGGCACTGGTGGAAGTTGACATGTGGGTAGTGATGCAGGAAAATGTTGTCTCTCTTGGATTCTTCTTGAGGCAGCACTAAGTCAGTAGTCTGGAGTAAAATTTACAGCTTAATAACCCAGAGTTCCTGTGGCTGGAAATTTCTGGCACACAATTTTTTTAGCTACTTCTAAACTTGTTTTTCCTGGGAAGTCTGTTTCCAGAAAGGGTTTGGAGCGAGTCAGTCCCTTTGTATTCTGAAAATCACAGTTAAGAAAAACCCAGTTATGCTTTTCTGTTTGCAGTTGACTGCTGGGGCTCAAGCTCCTCCCTGAAAGGGCAGTTTGCCTCCTCAAGGGAGAGGGTTACTGAAAGCAGTTCCCTGTTTTCCCATCTCAGTTTCTTCTCTGTTTCTGACCTCCTGTCTGGCACAGTTATTTCCCCTGCCTGTGACCCCTCTGTGGTCAGCTGGGTTTTGGTTTTTTGTAAGCCAGGGAGGGCACTACATGATGATGGTTTTATGTAACATCAACACGAGGGGCTGCTGTGCCTTGGCCAGTTGCTATCCGTGGCCAGGAAGAGGCAGTCAATCCTTGCCGGTGTTGCAGGCACACCTACCAGTCTGACAGCTCCTTAGTGATCAGCCATGTCAAGCCAGAGGATGCTGGGACGTACACATGCCTCACTTCTGATGGGAGGACGGAGAGCCGGCAGATCCAGTTACAGATCATAGGTGAGTTATCTTCTGCTTAAGACCAGAGATGTAGCTCAGGAATCCTCCTTAATAGTCATTGACTGCTGCCAAGAGGGGGTGTGGAGGCATCAGGGCCTCTCTTGGTGTTGCCTCATGAAGAAGTCTTCACCCTAAAGCACTTCCTCCCTGGCAGTGCCACCCCATAACTGGAGTTGTGGCTTGCCTGTCCCATTTTCTAGAACAGCAAACATGTCATCATCCCTGAGAGCCAGCAGTTGCCTCCTGATCCAAAACATAAGTGCATTTATGTTTTGTATTTTGCCCAACCAGATCCTGCTGGGTAACAAATGGTTCCCTCTTCTGAAAGATGTGCCTTATTTCAGAAACAGAAAAAAAATTACTAGTCTCAAAAGATGGGCCAGCAAGGTACACTGTAGCCTTCAATCTCCGAAATGTGCTCTGCCACAGCAATGGCAACTGGGGCAGAAGGCATTGTGGCCTAAGGGATGTTGCAACATGCTCACTGACAGAGGACAGAAAGGAGTCTAAAATTGCTTGCCTGCAGGTCTGTGCCTCTCATTAGTAGACAGTGCAGGTTTACTGCACTAGTCAGCCAGAAAACAGATGGCTGAAGGGCTCTTTGGCTTCATTTCAGCAAGCTCTCTCCCAAGCTCATAGAAACCCTATGTAAGAGGTCACAATAAGAAGTGTCCTTTTATTCACATATGGCATTTTGTTTTGAATAGAGTACCAGAGCACTGTTCTGGCAGAGGGTGAGAGAGGTCGGGTCCTTCACAAGGAAAATGCGCCGCATCGAGAGTTATCCAGAGGCAGGAAGGTTGTACAGGCAGCTGGTTCCCCTGTGCATCAGCAATTCACATACAGGTACGTTCACTCACAGCAACAGTTTGTCTGCTGTGACCAGCTGATGAACCATATGGCATCTCTTCATGTAGAAAAGCTGAAGATTGGAAAGGTCCTGGGTCAGCTGTTCTCTGGGGCACGGTTGGGAAGCAAGCAGTACTGAACTGCTGACAATGGGAATGGGAGAAGATCCCGGTCACAAGCTGTCTTCTGTCCTCCCTGAGGGTCTCTTGAAAGAAGCAGATTCTGAACAAAGATGCACAGGGAAGCTGACAGCAAAGGAGCTAGGTTCAAACAAAAGAAGTGTCAGGGGCAGCATCCTTAGCTGTTCAAGTTAGTGTAGGCAGAAAGAGAAACCTGCTCTAGAAAACATAAAGCAAATAGGAACTGCTTAACTAGCAAAAATAGACATATGTATATTAAAAAAGTTCTAGTTACTTTAGCTTCCAGGCATTTATTTCAAGTATTTTGTGAACAAACCAGTTTGGCCCAAACCTATCTCCTCACACACTGGCACATTTTGTAGCTTCTTGTAAGGTTTTTTGATGCTTCTGGGCCCCACAGAAATAAATAAGGACAAATTATTTTTGCCTTAAATGCAGCATGTTGGGACTTCAGATTAAATGGGACCTTGATCTAATCCCTCCCTTTCTTTGAGTTTACAGCCTAAAACCCAGCCAATTTTCTGGACTCCCCAGCAATCTCCTTAGCTGCTTCTGCCTAAAAGCAGTAATAAGTGATTCACTGAATTAAGAGCATTGAATTAAGGCTTTTTGGTTTTGTTTCTGGAGATCAAGAATTCAGGTCAGAGAATGGGGGTGGAGGAGGTGACATTTGATTTGACTCTGGAAACATCATGGTTTAGCTCCCTTCTAAAATGGTGCTTAGCTTATAGGAGAGCAAAGAGCATGAGGAGATGGGTGTCATGAGAGCCTGACCTCAGTCTTTCTGCTGCATGAAGTGGATGACCAGCTCCTGGGCCTGGTGTGCAGTCAGGTGATTGCAGTGGGCTGTCTCACAGACCAAAATGGCTCATTTTTGTGTGCCCGGTAAGCACTGTGGGGGCAGCTTGCTTGGTGCCTGGTTCAGGACTTCGTACTGTTTGCCACGTGTTCGTGTTGTTAGTGGTTCCTCAGCTGTTACGGGGGGGGTTGCTGTAAGGACCAGGCTTGCTGTCTGTAGTGGGTTAAGCTGGCAGGAACGCAGCACCAATCTGTGCTGAACTGGAGCAGGATTTGATGGGCGCTGCTCTTTTCTGCATGATGATAATGGCAAGCATCAGAGCTCTGATGGAGAGCAGAGACCATCCTCTTCTGTTGGAGGCACAGAATAAGGCTTGTGATTAAAAAAGCCTTGTACTAAAGACCAGATGCTGAACAAGGAGGTTTCTACATCTTTTGCTTTGCTTGTGAACTTTACAGGTTGAGAATGGATAAGAGTGAGCCCACAGTAGTGGAGGCCAGCACTGGGGAGAGAGTCAGACTGCCCTGCACAGTGGAAGCATCGCCCAGTCTCACTATTGAGTGGCGCAAAGATGGGCAGCCCCTCTCCTCTCCCAGGTGAGCTCCCAGGTGGCTCCAACTGCTATGTGGAGAAGAGCCTCCTCCTTTGTTTTCCTTCCCTGACTCCTCCCTGAGAGAATGGAGCTGCTGGCCGTGCAGCCACAGCCTGTCCTGCTGTTCAGCCTGTCCTCCGTCAGGACCAGACTGTGCTGCTTGCCTGCCCCAGCTTCACTCACAGGTCAAAGTCTGACCATTGAACCCCTGAGTGAACAGCTGTGACACAGGGTCTACAAGGGAGCCAAGGCTGAAATTTGCTCATCTACAAAGTTACCAGAAACAGAACACATGGCAAGCAAATTTGCCAAAAACCAGTTGGTCTGTGAGCAAGGGCAGAGATTCACAGCAGAGAGAGATTGGGGTGCCTGCAGTGAACTTCCACAGCTACTGGTGCTGCTTTCCTGCAGCTGCCTTCACTCTGCTCCCAGAAACCTGCTCTATCAGCAAGCTTGTCCAGGGTCTGCAGCACCAGTGCTGGGATCTGAGGACTAAGGGTTGCATTACAACCCCTCCAGCATTTGAGCAGCTAAACCTTTGCTCAGTGGTACTACAAAGTTGTGCACAAGGCTCTGCTGTCTGGAGTCCCACCCTGACCCAGGCGCAGGCTGAGGGATGTTCTGGTTTTGTTCCCCAGGCACAGGCAGCAGTCAGATGGGGCCCTGGTGATCAGCAGGGTCAGCCCTGAAGACCTTGGCTTCTTCACCTGCATTGCCTCAAATGGACGTGACCAGGACCAGCGCCAGGTCCTGTTCCGACCTCTAGGTACTGGATGAATGGAGGCATGCATGGCATGTGTGCACAGCAGCGGGAAACAGGGAGGGCTGTGTGGAGAACGTGGGTTTCTAGGCTGGCCATGCCTCTTTGCTGCACACCTAATGTTTAATATGCCCCTTGAGGGCAGGGGAAGAGTGAGTTATTTTTCCTGATAGTAATCTGCATGTGTCTAGTACACCATGGTGCTCTGGGCACTGGGAAAAGGCATGGAGAGCACAGGAAAGGTGACTCTCAGGACCTTGTTTCTGGGACACTGGTGTGGAATAGGTATAATAGCAAGAGAAACTGAGGACATGGTTCTTCTGTGCATGTGACATGCAGGTGCCCAGCTGGAGAAAAATGCTCTTTGAGGCCTCTGCTACTGGCCCTTGCTTGGGCAAAGCCCTTAGGAAATCCACATTCTGCATAGTAATGGTGGCATAGCCCCAAACATGCTGTTTCAAGCCCTAAGGACTTGCAGGTTATCATGGGTTGTGCTGGACCTTTCCTGTGAGACTTTTCTTACTACCCGGAGCAGCATGGCAATGTCTTCCTGCTCTCATTGTTTTCCCTTCTGGTCTAGGGGAGCTGAGGATCAGTGGTCTTCTGCCAAGCATCACAGTACCTGAGGGAGGGACTGCTCAGCTTCACTGTACGGTGACTGGCAACAACGTGAATATAAGGTGGTCAAGGTAAGCAAAAATGAGACTAAACAACTTCTGTTCCTTCTCTTCACAAACTTCATCATTTACATTCCAAATACTAATACAGGGTGCCTGCCAGGTATGGCAAAGATCACAGTTCTCTAGTGTCACCTACCCTTAAACATCTTGGATGTTACCAAAAAAATCCTGGGCAAGATCCCTGTGGGTTGGGGCAGGTTTATCAAGTTCATGTTCCAGCCAAATAAGGAGGAAAGCAAACATTGAGATTTCATGGAGTTCAGAAGGACTGTATTGGAAAGCTGGTAACATAACAATAGCAAGAACTAAAATGAGTAATCAGAGGAAAACCTTTAGTTGCTCTTTATAAAACCCTCTCTGCCTAACCCTAACAAACATTTTAGCCCCTACAGTAACAGCAGCCCTTCTCCCAGCTTCCTGCTGCAATAGTTCTCTCCATGTACTGTCAAGTGGAAGCAAAGGAGATTTAAAAGTCTTTTAAAGTGAAAAGTTGTGTCCTCTTGATTGTTTACCAGGAAACTCTGAATTTGTGAAAGTGTTTGGTGGATTTTTTTTCTCCTGTTTGACAATAATCAGTTCTGTTTTGGAGCATTCTTACAAAGTATCCAGAGGACTGGTAATTGTTTAAATCCCTCTGCTCTGAGGGTGATGACTGAAGTGGGCCATGTAACAAAGAGAGCTTTTCTTCCATGCATAAGTTGGTATTTGAGTTAACAAAATGATGCACGTTTCAGAGTTTGAATGAAACCCTTTTCAGTGAAAAATACTTCATTTCATAGGTAACTAGGAGTGCATAATTCAGGCAGTTTTCCTACTGGGCACAAATTATTCCAGGAGGAACTGAACAGACACAATCTTGCTGTTTTTTTAAACTTTCAAGGAAGAGGAAAGAGGGCTCATTGCTCACTACCCCATATGCTCCTCAAGCAATATGCGCTGCTATCAATGCCAGCCAAACAAGTACTGCCAGACCACAACCTGGAGAGAGGGAAAGGCACATTGGATTTTCTCTTAGTCCTTCAAACCTCAAAAATGTGTACTAGTGGAAAGGGCAATGTCTTTATAGGGAGCACGCAGTGAGCTGCCTCCCACACAGACTGTGGGCTAACGGATGCAGACTCACTCAGGCTCATGTTACCACCCAATTGTAGGGACAGGTTGTGGCAAAAGGTTTCTTCTTCCTTCCTGCTGAATTTGTAAAAATTCACCCTTTTCACAGAACACCAGTTTCCAAAGAGCACAAAGAGCTCCTTTGCCCCCATGGGTGGAAATAGTGATACATAATGTTCTTCACGACAGGAACGGAGTCCCCATGCGGGGGGATGGCCATCACATCCACCTGTCCCAGGATGGAAGCCTGGTCATAAGCAATGTTCAAGAGGCTGATGAGGGATCCTACACGTGCAGCGCCTACAGCAGCAGTAACTCTGTCAGTGCCAGCACAGAGGTGAAAGTGCTGAGGAGCAGCCCTAGCAGTGAGTACAGCCTGGCCTTCTTGCTTCTCCTGGCACAGTGCCTGTCTCTATTATAAGTCTGCCCATTGCGTGTATCAGTCCACCATCAGCCTTGGGCTTTGGGGAGCAGCAGGAGCCTTTGGGTCATGCTACCCAAGGAGCCCTGCTTTCTCTGGGCAGAAAAGCAGGATGGTGGAAATGACCCCAACCAGGACACTGGGAGCCTAAACAACATCCTGAGGCCAAAATGCCGTAATTGCTTGACCAAATAGTTGGCTGCAAGATTTATAACTGGACTGTGGCCACTATTGAGCTGGCTTTACACAAAGTGTAGATAGAGTGGTCTCTCCTCAAGAGGTCAGCCCCAGAAACTGCATTCCTCTCCTGTATCTCATCAGAGGTGTCAGTTTCATCTTGAAACTCATCAGCTCATTCTTGGTGTTGGACTAAATTTAAAACAATCCCCATAGAACTAGTGGGGTGGAGGAAACAGAACATACTGTGCCTTTTGGGAGTGAAAAGCAACCTGAGAATACATTTAGAGCTGGTTCACCTTTTGCTTGGCTGCAGCTACTGTGAGTCACGTTGTGGACTTGAGCAGAGAGTGCGTGGACCAGCCCCACCTTGCCAACTGTGACCTGATCCTGCAGGCCCAGCTCTGTGGCAACGAGTACTACTCCAGCTTCTGCTGCGCCAGCTGCGCTCGCCACCGCCCGCAGGCCAGCTCACCACATCACCGCGGGTGACAGACACCCCACAGCCACAACCAAGCACAGGTGACCCAGGACAAGGCTGAAGTCAGAACTCTGTTCTTTCACTGAGTGGGACTGTTCTGGGAGCTCTGTCCTGCTGGAGAGCTCAAAGGGTGAATCGATAAGGCTGTAGTGGGTGTAAAGGTTCAAATGTGGGAGACCCATGATCCTCAACTTCTGTAAACTCCTTTTCCCCTTGTATGCCTTGCCATACCTAATCCATCTCTTAAGGGTAGTTGCTGTCATTCACAGAATATGATAATATTAGGTAAGTAAGGATGATGTGACTAGAGAAAGCAGATAACCAGCATGAAAGAGGGAGACACCAATTCTTCTTACAAGTCAGAGAGAGAAGTGGTCTTAAAAAGAAATCTCTGAAGTGTTTGAAGTTGGGCCTGAACCAAAGCACTAACGAGTGATGAACATTTGTAATCCTGGGGAGCACTTTCCATCTAAATGCAAACAGTTAAATGCGAACCAGCTTGATGCATATAAAATTAATGTTCAGGTTCTAGATTACTAGCTCTAGGGATGCAGCTGTGATGTCATGTTACTGTAGCTGTTTTATTCCTGTAGACCTTTGACAAATTTCTGGTAGGGTCAGTTTGGTTTCTACTTGACTGTAATCAGCTTTGGAGTGAAATGCAGTAGCAATGCTCCACAGAAAGCTTAAGACAAAATAGGAAATTCTTTTATCCCTTCCTGAATGTTAGGGGGGATTTAGACGAAAATGCCAACACTTATCTGTTCCTAGATGCTGCAGTTTAAATATCAGTCATTCCAGGCAGGCCTAACAGATGATTTTTTTTCCTCTAAACAAGAAATGTGCTGTTCAATTTATCGCAAAACTGGGGTCGGTGGTAGCGTTGCACTGAGTTTGAGCTTGGGGGGAACAAATAATATACACATAGACACACATGTGTAGGGGCATTTGACTTGTCAGAATAAAACTCCCAATGATCTGATGTAGTCTCAGTTAAGTCTGGGAAAGTCTGGGTCTGCATGATGCCTGCTGCTATAAGCTGACAGGCTAGGGCTTCCAGATGCACATCAGCTGTAGCTGAAAAGCATCCTTCATTTCAAGACCAACACGGTGTAGCAGTGAGCATGAATAGGAGACTCTGAAAGTCTCAGGCATTAGAAGGGCGGAAGGTGAGATTGTATCATGATTTGCTAAACCAGGAAAGGCACTCGGGGGTCTTCAGGATCTCGAAATGGAATTTCTGAGAAAAAGCATTTTTTACAACCTCCACAGTATTGTTCTGTGGAAGCATCATCCCTGACACTCCCCTTCTTCCTCATTCCAAACTCTCTGCTGAGACTTGGATGGGTTGATCGTATTAATTAGCACCATTACCCATGTATTATTTTCACAGACATAGCTATAAACTAGGAGATTGGTGTGTAGATGCTGATGTTTTGGTCGGGGGCGGGGGGGGAGGGGTGTGGATTGGGTTTTTTACTTTTGTCTTCTACTGGTGTTACTTTAAGGCTTCTAAGGATGGCAGCTAATTCAGGGCTGTGCTCACACCACTCTCCTCTCCTTCAGTCCAGGCTCAGTACCCATCAGGGCAGCAGCAATACACAGGTATAAATCCTCAAGCTGACAGCCTAAGCTGGTTTGTACTCTATGTCCAGTAAATCATAAGAATTACTGACCTGATGATTGTGCTTTCATCAGCATAGGTATGGCTTCAGGATTGGACACCCTCCTTAAAGATGTAAACAAACTCAGAAGTCTAAAGCAATCCAGTAAAGGAGCGAGAGGTGACAGTCACACAGCTATTTGGGGCTGGGTCTTTCTGAAGTCTCAGAGATTTTGTTTGCTAGAGAAGACAAAAATATGTATTTTGCAGTTAGGACCCTTTGATTTGATTAGGGAAAGCTTTCTCTTTGTAATGCAGGGCAGGTGTTACATTTAAGGTGTGAAGTAGAAATCATTGGTTATTTAAGAACAATGAAATGGTCCTGAGAACTTCAAATTGTGTTTGTACATGGTTTTGCATTTAACAGCTCAGACCAGCACCTTTTTATGTATTTAGGGTATTTTAGTATTTTAATAGTGTGATTTTTGTCTTTTGAGAGCAAGGGAACTGACTAATCACAGGCTCTCTAAGTTCCTGTCTTATTCAAGCCCTCTCAGTTCCTATGTGGCCGGTACTGAGGGGTAGTCAAGGCCTTCAGACCTGCTCAGGAGCATGGCTAGAAGTTCTTTGTGGATGTCTCAATCTTTTGTTCCAGCATAAGTAGTCAGTTCTATAAAATCCCTTTCTACTATGTCTATTTTTAGAATATTTTTAGGCTCTATTTTTAGAATATTTAAATATTCTACGTAGTCAGCTATCATTTAAGCTGTATGGTTATACCAGATGGGCCAGGAAGCAATTTCTCAAGACTTGTGAGGGCTGTAACAGCCCCCTGCATTCTGGTGGGCAGATGCAAGTGCTTTGGTTAGGGGAGGGTTTATTCTGACCTCCTTTCAGCTGCATAACCATGGCAGTAAGGGTGGGATTAGCAGGCATGCAGTTCCCTGATTTAAATACATACTACCACTGTAAAAGTTAATTAATGGGTCTTTACCTTTCTTCTATTTGACAAGATGAGCTTCTTCCTTTCTGTAGTCAGGTGGTTACCTGACTCAATGTTTACTTTTTTAATTTGAGAATCAATATGCTGATTTTCTTCCCTAAACAATGAATTGTAGGAGGTTCTTATCTCTAGGGCAGAAGGGTGCAGCTATACTGGGCTATTTTCAGCTATCTAGGGGCATTTCTGTGAAGGACAGGAAACTAAGAGAATAGGATATAGCTACTTATTTCCTACTATAAATGTCTACAAATATTTCTTTGCTTTTTGGAAGCTGAAAAAGCATTGATACCAACTCGAATTCCATACGGAGTGTTTCCATTACTATTCATATCATACTGAAAACAGCTAAGAATCTGTAATGTACAAAGCCACAGTTTTCTAGACTGTCACTGTGAGACTCACTGTAGTCACCTGGAAATGGAAGGGGCTGGCAGGCTCCAATGCCAGGGCCAGACAAAGGGAGCATTTCCTCCCCTTCAGGTTACAGAGTCTGACTTTTCCTTGTGTCTAAACTGACGTAGTGCCCATAAGAATGCAGTGAGAACCAGTCACATTAACAGGGTAAATATGAGCTCACTGGAAGAACAGAAAAGGAGGGAAAATACACCATCATCTCATGGGAAAGAAACACAAAGTGAGTTTTCCCCCTTGCCCTTACTGAATGTTAGTGTCCCCATATTTGTCTCTCTGTAAATATTCAGTGATAGAAAAATACAGTGAAGCAAAGCCAGAATCTGATGTTTTCAGTAATGCCATCCATTTTAGAGCTTTAAATGGTTGTGGGACACAAGGCTGAAAACTGAATCAGGGTGGGAAATAAAGCTTTCACAGACAGTGCTTCTACCACCAACATTTATTTCTGTTAAAGCAGATTATAAATCATCAGTACAAATATATATAACTTACATTTGCTTGTAAGGCCAAAGTTTAAAAGTAAAGTTAAAATGAGATGGTTTTCACATGTCACCAGAGGCAGAACCTGGACCAGCTGCAGCCTTAACCACAAAGTTTCACAAATCGGTGGGAAAAAATAAAACCAAAGTTAAAAACCTCTAAGAACTATTGACAGACAAACATAAAATGGTTTCCCAGGCAGTCCCAGGACGTAGATATGATTACAGTAAGTTGTCACAGTAGTGTTAGAACCAATAGATTAAGACAAAGAAACTGCAGCAATACGTAAAAGGAAAAAAACCATACTATATATAATATGTAGCTTGATTCTGATAAAAAACAGTAAATTTTCCCCATGGTTTTCAAACCAGGACAATACTGTTCTTTAATTTTCTTTATTTAAAACTACAATATAATGACTTATTGGTTGTGATTGTTGTTGCAATATGCTACTTACAATGAACAGATACAAGAACAAGCTAGAGCCCCTTTTTCCACACCCCCAATATTACTTACAATAAGAATCAGAGATAAATCAATCTTATGTACAATTTCTTACATCCAACCCCCATTTTTTTTAACCTTTGGCAAGATTACTTACAACTCATACAGCTTTTAATATCCAACTATTTAAAATATTCTAAATGCATAAAAATAAAGATTTTGGCTTTACTTTATTCTTTACATATAATATTCACTTTGTTACTCAAAATGGAAGCTCAACTTTTTCCACAAACCTAGCTTTTGCTAAGGTGACAACATCCCACCCATATCCACCCCCCACCCTACCCCATTTTTCCCTGAGGGGGAACATCCAGGACTTGCAGGGCATCAGAAGGACACAGGTACAAAAATCTGCCTTCCTTTCCATGTGAGATGATTGATGTTTCTGCAGAACAGGCTTTGGGACTGGGTGCCTTTCTTTGCTCCATTCAACTTCCAGCTTTCCACGTGAGGAGGGAATGCAGACTGGGGTAACTCCAAGATTCTTTTTAAGAACTGCACATTAAATTCTCTGTCTGTTTATATCCTCCCCATAGTGCTCCCTCTTTCTAACCCATTTTTGTTTGAAGGGACCTTTGGGATTATCAAAGCAAACTGATCGGAAACAGTCCCCTTTGCTCCCTTTATCCCTCTATTCTAATGTACAATTTATCCACACCCCCCACAGGACTGCTTAAAGTTCAATCTCAAATGTCTTCTGTAAATCACTTGAGAAGGGGTTGGTTGGGGAGGGATTAGTGCGCTGCTTTGCCTTGCTCTCCAGTGCTGCCCACTGTGCTTCGAACGGGTCTACCTGCGGAGCAGCGGCGGGAGGCTGGGAATGCTTGTCCTCGGCAGCCCATTTCCCACCGTCGACTCCGTTGAAAGCTGTGGAGCCGTTGTGCTGGGTGGGAGGGTTGAAGAAGGGACTGGCTGTGGCGCTGCTGCTGCTTTCGTACTGAGGGAGCGTCTGCTGTTTGACCAGGCTGGGGGACTGATGCGGGTGGGCTGCTGGAGTGTGGCTTGCAGTACCAAAGACGTTGGCTACCATCTGGGAAGGTGTGATTCCAACCACAGGGACGCTTGGGGCTGCATAGGTCATCCCATTTGCTACAGCATAGGGCTGAGCTGGAATAAATGCTGGCTGCATGGGCGGTACCACACCCACCGGCACAGGCTGAGGCGCAATGAAGGTGCTGACTGGGAAGGCTGGTGCTGACTGGGAGGCTGGAGCTGATGGAGGAGGCTGGAGCAGTGGCTGCGGGGCTGGGGCTGAGGTTGGCTGCTGCTGAGCTCTCACAGTCTTTGAGACCTCTTCCAACCAGCGGTCTGCCTCTGAGGGAGTACGTCTGTGATTTCCTTGGAAGAGACTTGGTGAGGCTGCACCTGAGGAGGTGCTGCTCCATTCAGCGCCTGGGAAGGAAAGCATGGGCAAGTCACTGATATTTCCACTCCTCACCCTTTTACCAGTCAGAAAGGCTGGAAGGTATACACAAGAAGAGACAGGCCTCTTCCTGCCGTGACTGAAAGACACGACCAACACTGGAAGCACCTTTATGCATCCAATGCACCGTTCTGTTCTAGGAAGACATTTGTCAAGAAGGGGCAGACAAGAGCTTATTTTGCTAAAATGCAGATTTATGGGTGTTTTTCTTTATAGGAGACATCTGAGACTCTAGGGCATGAAGGAGAGCTGCTGCTTGCACTCATAACCTTGTGGCAAAGATCCAGGCCATAGCCACTGGTTCCTGTGACGGCGGAGTATCAGTTTCTGAATGTACAGCTCAAGACTGGTGGACTTAAGAGCACAAAGCTGTAAGAAACTGTTCTAAAGACAAAGTCTAGTACTCTTACAAGGCCAAGCAGAACCTACCATTTCACTAGCAAAGTTTCTCTTGTGGAGTGGCTCTTACACTAGGCAATTATGTTAGTTAGATTGTAGCCTCCTAGCACGTATGTCCACATGGGTGGCAGCCACTTCAGGCAGCACCTTACACAGTGTAAAACTGCAGAAAAGGCCTGGAGGACAGACTAAACTTACTAAACAGGAGAAATGAACCTCTAAAACCTTTAAGCAACCAACTTAATCCCTCCTTATGTATGTTAGTGGAAAGAACACAAAAATTATTTGGTACACATAAATTCTTTCCCCTTCCTACACACACACACACACATACACAACTTCATTACTTCCTTTTTAAGCACTGAATTTTCTAAAATGTTGCCAAACTAAGAATGAGTTCAGGTTATAGACCCAGAACCAGGGAGTTCATCGCTTCCCTCCATCCACTCGTGCAAAAGGCTACTACTTCCGGCTTTTGTTACTGTTCCTTCCACTTGCCATTAAGTGGCACTGACAATTGTCTCAAGGGCTCAATTATGCTTTTGATCCAAGTTCTTATAGCAATGCACCGGATCTACTTCCAATCTTACCAGTGACCACGGCTGCAGCTCCAGTATGAGCAGCAGGAGCATGAGCCCAAGGATTGGTTTCACGAACTGGCATAGCTGTGGACACTACAGCAGCTTGGGATGGTTTAGCAGCAAGCACACAGAAGGCAGAGGCAGTGCCATTAACTAAAACGGGAGCAGACAACATCAGTGCGATTAATTCATGCAAGGCATGCACATGACTGCAGTATTAGTGGGCCAGGTCATAACTATCAACATACAACAATTTTAGACACTTCCACATGACAGCAGTTTGAGTAAATTGGACAAACTGGACTGACAGTCAATAAAGGTAGTAAACTCCATTTCACCAAGCCAACACTTGTTAAGAGAATTGTAGGATGGTGAATTTTTATGTATTTTAAGAAGCCTTGATTTCTGATGACCAACTGAAGTTAAATCTTTTGGTTTTATAAGGAAGAGATGCGGCTCACCAGAAGTCACTATATGGTTAATTTTAGATTCAAAAGAAGAACACAAAGTAACAATAACCACATTTAACATGGAGTGGTTCTTTTTTTCACACAACTTGCATAAAAACATAGCAGTGACATGAAGATTAGCAGCTGCTATGAGTTCTACAGTTGGCATCTCTCTACAGCTTATCTAAGAATTTGTGTGGAAAATAGTAATCGTGGTGGCACAAAATCTTTTCTCTTGTGAGATTTGGTTCCTATGACGCACAATTGGTAAGGTTTTCGCAGTTCAGGAGGCAGGATGTTAAAATAGCCATTATCTCACAGCCAGTCCTTTTTACAGGTAACTATCGTGTGGTAGGTGCATGAACTTTTGGGGAAAACAAAACAATAGAAGAACTGAACAGACAAGATGAATAAAGCATGACGCATTCACCCACAATACTGGTAACAGGACTTGCACAAGAAATTAGGACCATGTGTTACTGGAAAGCAACATTATGTACATTCAAGCCTACTCCAGCGTGACCGCGGCACGCAAAGAAATCACAAACCTTGAAAGGCAGGAGACTGTGGTGCGACTACTGTCACTGGTTTTGTCATGGGGGCTGAAGAGAAAGGATCTTCTGATGGTGTGCTGAAAGCACTGGTGATCTGAGAGCACAGGGCACTAATGCTGTCTGTTTCCCCTTCTACCTCAGGGACTAAAATGTAAACAGAATTCATTTAATTGGAAGTTTGAAGGATACAGAAACGATTTACAAATATAAATGTGCAATTGAAATATAGTTAGCTCTCTGGTGTCCTAGATGTTTCTGCTACTGATTTGCGTGACAGCTTTTTTAAAAATTATGTTGAAGATCTGACCTGATTTGCACTCTGTGAAATGAAAATTCTTATGATGGATTTAAGTGTTCCAACAACATACTTCTACAATAACTACATGAAGTTTAAATGTGCTGACAGCAATGCAGAGCAGCAAGTTAATTCTGGAGTTAGAATGTTCATCATTCCAGTTCAGCAGTAGCCAAAATCCCCAGCTCCTGTCCTAGAATCATAAAAGCAAAAGCTGAATGCTCAAATAAAATGGACACTCAGTTTTAAACCAAGTATCAGCATCATGTGGATAAAGTAACATCTGGAGTAAAGCTGCAGATGTTCTCATTATTGCTAACTGCATTGTTTTTCAAAAGTACGTATCATCAGTCCTTCATTGCACAGAACTGACATGAGCAGGCATAATCAAGCACAAATAGTGTAAGAAACATAAGATGTCTGGACACAACATGCACCATATCTAAAATTCAGGGGGGAGCATGCCCAAAAATTGTTTCTTTCAGGGGTATTCCAATACAGTGCATGTAGTGTGACAGTAAGCAGCACTGGCAGTCGCATATATGGGAACATGCATCAGAAATGTTCTGAATAAAGTTCAGGTTGCAGTGTGCTCAGTGAGTATCACCAGTGAGCAGTGCACTATTAAAAGCACTGTAAAACTGAGTGCTGGTCTTAAAGTATAGGTCACTCAACAAGGATTATAAGAGAAGTCAGACTAAGATTTTTGTTGAGTTTGCCGTTGCCACAGTGACTTTTATTTCAAAGCACAGAACCCCAAAGCTAGCTCTGTTGCCAAGTAAGAATACAGCTGACCTGCAGGACAACCTAGCTAAGGGAACTCTAGGACATTATGCCAGGTGTTTATGTTGGGATGACTAGAAAATCCCACTACCATCACATGGAAACTGTACCACCTAAACAGTCACATTTCTTCTAATGCAAGGTGAAAAGCAATTTCATTGCTCTCAGAAAGAATTCAGACAGGCAGAATGACAGACAAGCATCACATGATCCCTTGACAAGGGGTGAAGGCCTTGAAGGGATTTGTCTCTCAGGATTTCCTGACAGTAAGTGGAAGAACTGGTTCAGTGACTCGGAGGGAAAAGCCAGCACCTATTAATTCACCAACACCCATTTCTGGAGCACCTCAAGCTGTGATCCAGTATTTCAGACAGTGATTAGAACTGTTTGTCTTCAGCATGTGGACACTGCATTTGAAATGCCTGACTATTCCCCAAGCAGAATTTTTCTGATGTGGTGCTGTTTGTTTATGATAAATGATAACACGAGGGAGGAAGAAGGATTTACTAGAAAATAAGGAGTTATTTGAAGCCACAGAGAAAGAAAGGAGAAACAGACAATTTAAGGTAATGTTTCACTGGAACCATTTGGTTTTACCTGAGTTTTTCATGGGGAAATCAGTCTTCCTTTGCACTGTTGAAGGTAGCTCATTTATTCGCAAAGACAACTGGCGTTTAAAAGGAGACATCTTTTGGCTAAGGGCAGGGAAGCCCCTAAAAGACCCTTGCCTGGCAAGCTGCTCTATAGGGGCATGCCTCCGTGGGATAGCGTGGGGATTGCTCATTTCTTTATCCAGAGAGGCAGCGACTTCAGCAGTAGGAGAGGTGGGTGAGCCAGAAGAGGGGGCAGTATTGTTTGGTGCAGCACCTGGTGCTACTGTTTTCACTTCTGTTTCAGCTGCTGGAGGAAACAGCGTGAGGTTAGAAGAGTAAAGCACAGTACTGTTGAACTGCCTGCCCCTAGTCCCATTCATTTTGAAAAGAGAAATTGCAAGAATTTGCATAACTAGTACTCTTCCAAATGAGTTTCTAAATAGCAGAGCAGAAAACTCATTTCTGTATACCTTCATGGCCTTCACTATGTCACTTTACATTCAACCAGGCTCCACAGCTTACTAAGGCTAGCTGCTTCCCAGGAATGACAACTGTACATATATTCCTTCTCGCTGTTCCTGAGACCCCTGCAAGAAATACTTGCAGTTCATTTATGAGTAAGACTGAAAAAATGTATTGTGTGTCTGAGACCTTTACTTTGCCTCACACAGAACCATGTCGAAAATAGTACTGTGAACTGCATTAAGTGACAGGGTGGCATAGCTCAGCAGCAGCAGGGAACAGAACCCAGCTTTAGGACCCTCTTTTAAAAGCCACCTCCTGGCCCTGCAGAATCAGCAGCAGCAGCCAAACACACTGCACAAGCTTTAGCAGGCCAAAGGTAGCAGCAGCACTTCAACAGGTTAGGCTGCACGCAGCACTCAGGCTGTAGCTCCCCAGCTCCTCTAGGAAATAACAGAATAGCAACAGGGATTTTTCCATCTCCAGGAAAACTCTCTCTCCCTCATAAATGAATTCACTTTGGGACTTATCAACACAGTAGGAAAAGGGGAAATCTCACTATCCTGGTGTGAATTCTTATTTTACCTATGTGGTTTTCCAAAAGTTTTAGGAAAAACAATGACCTTATTTGACATATCAGCAAAATAACTGAAATCTGGTAAAGAGAGGAGTCACACTAGAGATTTCTGAGGAGCTGGAATGGTAGGAGGAACTAATGATGTTGTCTTGCAAGCTTCAGTACACATGAGTTGCAGCTGCTCGTTCAAGTGAAACTTTTCTAATCAGTCTTTCTTGGAAAGGATTTCACACACCTTCATTGAGTCCAGGCTTTGACTCATGCCCTCAAGTAACAAAGGCCTTGTTTTTAAGCTTCATTTAGCACATTCTAAAAGTAACGTATGGGAACAAGCAGATGGATGATGAAAATGAAGATTAAAGTTTTGCAATCGAGGGGCAGCATACAACTTGCTCTGGGATCCTCTGAAACAAAAGTTTGACTCCACTGTAAAGAGAATTATGAACAATATTTATAATACTTATTTTTTGCTAGTTGTAGAACTCCAGTACTTGTAATAAAACTTGAGTAACAAATTCTACACTTCCGTTTCAGTACACTAACTCCTCTCAAATCAGTTAGTTACTAGTTTTGAATGTAATTAACAGTGCAACAGTTGTGTGTTATGGGGAAGGGGTAGTTGTTTTGTTCTGGTTTTTTTAGAAAGCATTCTATGATTGATCTGATCTTCCCTCATGCAGTATTACTATACACATACACTCTATAATTTGACTTAAAAATAATTAAAAAAAAATTCTAAGAAAAAATTCTGTTAATTTACCATGAGCTTTAGTCATGTCTGGAAAACTTGTCCTATTTTTTAATAATTTTCTAATAAAACCTTTTAGTAGGTGCCTACAGTTTTCCCTGCCATAAAGCAGGCTGACAAAACAAAGCAGAAGCAGCTTTCACATATGAAGCCACTCGCACCTTTTCTAGAAGAGATGTGGGAAAATGCGCTCTGAGTGAATCTGGGAGCATTTTTCATCTTGTGAAGTGACAAGAGTCTGGGAATATGATTTGAACATCGCAAGGTCCAAGAGAGGGAATGCCGTAAGGACGTCAAGCCTCAATCCTTGGACAGACCTCAGTGCTGGTTTTGCTCGCTGTAGATGATTGTTTAAGTTGTACCCCATACCTTTAGCATCCGGCATCTGTCTCATAACTTCCTCTCTCTCTGCTTGCTCGGTAGCTGTAGTGACCCTGAATGACCCCTCTCTAGTGAATGTGGTTCTGCTGGCATCGAAGGTGGCAGTCACTCCACACTCCTTCTCTCGCTTCTGCTTTCGCTCCAGGCACGCTGCAAATGCACAGCCCACGGCATGACTCAACCTTTCCCCCTGTACAAGACAACATTGCGTCACACAGTAACTGGAACAGAAACATCCATGTGCTTCAAGCATCGCAAAGTGATAACCGGTCTTTACAAGATGAACCTAATTCAGGCATTAAAGAGAACTACTGTAATTTGTCGCCTTTAGTATGGCTCTAAAATTAAACCTGGTACATAAAGACACCCAACTACTAACGTACAAGCCGCGTTCGAGAAGGCTACCTGGGAATGAATGAGATTGTTGGATAATCTGTTCAGCTGAAGTGCTACTATGCTGGTGGTATGATAATGTGCCTGTATTGATCCCTTGCCTCTGGATACATCTGTGCATAAAGAAACTCTATTGAAGCCATCTTAAGGTGTAAGTCCTGAAGGACAGGTAAGTGCTATTGGAGCAAGTTTAGGAGGGCTCAGGGAGACACAACCTTTGTGTGCAAGTGTGAAAATTAAAAGCACAATGGTGACTACTTACGCCTCTTAATGGCCCTGACCAAATGCACCAGTTAAGAGTGCCTTCTGAAAAGCACTTTCATTATTCACCAGTGAGGTCAAAAGGATCCACTATCCAATAACTGCAATAAGGAAAGGAAATTCAAGTCGGAGGAAGTCCAGCAACCCCATCTGACAGGGCGGCTACAGTTGCATCAGAGACACTATTGCTACCAGTAGCTCAATTCATCTATCATAATCAGTAAGTGAATTGACCTGTTATTCACAGAGGAAAACAGAAATGTTCCAGTTCTAACTTAAGTTTTACTGGGAATTTCTAACTTCATTATTTAAAGAGAAACAATAATTGCCAAGTACCACTGTTCTGAACATGCAGCTCTGTGGCATTCACGCAATCAATTTGCATGATGTTTCAAGCACTCTGTTACAATAAAGGTGGGAATCAACAAAAAGCAGATATAGGGAACGCCAGACCAGGTAACTAAATAACTTACTTAAGTCTACACAGCAAGAAACTGATAAAGGTAACTTACTTTAAACCTTCTACTCAAAAGACCTCTATCACTTAGAAGCAAACAGAATGCTAATTTAATTCAGTTTAGCTCCACCCTTAACATTCAGATGACTTTTCATTCAAGAAAACATTTGCATACAAGAGACTGCATTCAAAACCAGTCTGTATTTACTTTGATTTTACCCTGTAAAAACTGTCATTGCTGTTTCAATTTTTGGCAGTAAACATTTTCAGATGAGACAATTTTCTGTCTATTCTTAGATGAGTAGTTTCCTTCTGCTAGAACTATCTGAGACTGACTGCATTCCTTT
>JAOXXN010000065.1:27381023-27393455 GCA_026770055.1 Myrmophylax atrothorax | reverse complement strand
GGATATTCTTCAATTTCTTCATACCAAGTGGGCTTAGCACGAAGTTTGTTATGTGGAACTTACGCATTGACTGAAGAGCAGCGAGTATATGCACCTGTCTTGTCACTTGAACTGCAGTGCTTTGAAAGGTTAAGTGCTTACAGTGCACCCCAAACCCATTGCTACAACTGTTGGGCAATGATTTTCCCGTTTACTGAATTCTCATCTTATCTGTGCCTACCACTGATGTATAAAGGAACAGACTTCTACAAATCAGTTTATATTGGATATACAAATCAAAGTACTGCTCCATTATGGGCGGGATACTGCCAAGTAAATCATGATTACGAAGCAGATAAGAGCATTTGCACTCCTGGCACATACCGGACAAAGATCAGACCAGACGCAAGATACTGCCCAGGAAGTGAACTCCAGCACAGGAGCGCAGCTTGTGTAAGAAACACTGAAATGTACACGCAACTGCAAACACAAGTATTTAAAGCAAATGGCCAATACCCACTGGAATAGTATGGTCTGAAATGTACCTACCAAGGAACTCATCTAGAGATTCAGAGCAGTGGTTTGTCTGCATATTCTAGAGTTTTTGGGTGACAGCACTGCCTAAGGAGAGCCACATGTAGGATCACCTCCCAAAGCCTGACTTGCCAGTGCTGAGTCAGCACCGATAGAAACCTCCCTGCTCAGCACTTCTGGGGAGGTCAGGAACCTGCTGCAATACAAGATTCCTTATCTGGACTACTTTCAGAGTCCTCAGACGTCTCCAGGAGGGCAGGCACTCATCCTAACATAGACCAGGCCCAAAGACAGAGCAGGACCATAGCGGGCTGGGCACAAAGCAAACCTCACTGACAACCTGGCAACGCCCTAGAGATGGGCATCCACCAAACAGAAAGCAGTTGCTCTACTGTAAGCTGGAAAACAATGTTTTAAGGACACCAGAGCAAAATTAGAGTGGCCCAATATTGCATTTTTGCAATACTTCTACACTGTTTCTAGTATTTCTGCCCATTTTATTCTGTCCTGGGATTTAGAAACAGCTCTAAGATGTAGGTGGAGTCGAGTTATATAGCAAGAAAATTTTTTCATTTCAGATTCCATATAAAACATTGCATGATGAGAAATATTCAGTGGAAGCAAAACATGAGAAAGATCACCATATCTGTACTACTACACATTACAACGGAAAAACCTTAGTTTAAAAAAATGAAGACCTGCCTAAAAAAGCAGTTTATTTGATAACTGCAGAAGCCTAACCAAGAGCTATCAATAGACATCTCATTTTTATTTAAAGTCAAAAAAAAAAGCATCTTCAATACTAAACACTTGAACATTTCCAGACACATCCATCTGACAAATCCATCAGATTTACCTTTTATAGGGAGAAAAATACAGACAGGGAAAGCAGCAAACATGTCTACACTGACTTTCTGAAAGCTGACAACATGCTTTAAGTAGCTCTACAGTTTGGAATATTATATTAATCCCAATGCAAGGCATCTGGGGAGAAATTATAGATGAGACAGCCAAAAGACATCAGAGTTATTAGTATTTCTCAATTATTAATAACAGAACAGCTGTTCCTTTTTTTGCAGATTTCCCTAGATGTGGGCTACTGTTTCAGGCCAAAGCTGTAATAAAGGCATGGCCACAGTGGTGCTGTGGGGATATCTAAACACTATGGATTTCAGTGGTTTCAGTGCTAATTAATGAAATTCACAGGTTGAAGTAGAAGTAGATCATTTTCTGTTGAAATATTATAACACAAGACAAATCAAATCTACAATGCTGTAGTAAAGCATCAGACTTCATTATAAAAGCAACTAAGATGTAACAGGGAAGATGGAGTACTTAAAAATTTAAGAAGTCAAAGAAAGATTTTCATCTAAATGCTATGCAATTATCTGTCCTTTTACATCTCTGCTTTCTTAGGTACCCCAGCATAAGTTAACAACAAGCAGCAGAGAGAAAACTAACATACCTGATCAGGTTGAGGCAGGGGGCTTTCTGTTTTCAATTTAGCATTTGTTTTGACTCAGTCTTTGTAGATTCCAGCTCTTAAATTTCCTTTGTGCACAGGAACAATCTCACCAATCGGACAGATCTGCCATCTACTGTATTTTAGGCCCTCACCATCACTACACTTTAGATGTGTGCTTTCCCAGATCACAGGAAGAAAACAGAATTGGGGAAACAGCTGTCCCAGTGTGACACATATCCCCATCTGAGTGAACAGTGAAAAAGGATCAGGTGAAAAAACTGCACTTACTCCCCAAGCAAAACCAATGCCAGAGAATAATCTTCAAAAGACTCCAGCATGTATGGATGTTACAAGCCTGTTAGTTTCTACTTAAGCAAAGTTTCATTTTATAAAAAGATACTTCAGAAGACATATCTTAGATTAACTCCAAATGAAAGCTAAATGAAAATGTTTTATGGGAATTTTAAACACAGAGGCAGGAAACAAAAGAAAGGTGAGAGAGAGAGAGAGAGAGAGAGTGGCCTTTCTGACTTGTGGAGATGTAGACAGCAGGAATAAAACCACCCGATGACAGTACAGCACATTCTTAATGACAAAGAGTTGCTTTCCTTCTTGTCTAATACATTGTCCTCGTGAAAACAAGAGCAATGATAGAAACTGTAAACTGAGTTGGAATTAGAAAAACATAGTAGGTAAATGCCTAGTTTCATCTTCACATACCTTTGAACCAGGACTGTGCTCCAAAAAGGAAGGTTTAAGAGACAGCACACTGCTTTCTCCCAATGCTAACATTTGGAGACCTCCTCATGGTGCCAGACAGCCGAGCATGAAGTACTGACAAGGGACACGCCTCAACTGCTCTGTAGGTATTTGCCCAGGTGATGTAGGCTGGCACAAGTTTAAGGGTTTAAAAGGAAAATTCATATGTTTTTCCAGAAGACCAAATCACTTCAGAGCACTGGATCTCTGATACAGTCCATAGAGACTTAGGTTTCTGTTTCAGGTTACTTTTTAAACCGTAGTCTTACTTTGACCCCAAGTATATTTTAGACGCAAATATTCCGAAATGGATTTGGGAACTCTCAACACCCTGATTTTATGGCAGTGCTATACCAGGGATGTAACTCCTTATAGTGCAAGCACAAACAAGGCATTAAACTTACTTTTCCAAAGAAGCCTTTGAAGAACTTCCTTTCCTGGAGGAACAGGGGGGACAAGTCGAGCGCTATTACTGTAGGTAGCTAAAATGTCCCAGGGTTTTCAAACCAACAAGCACACACAAGAATAGGGTTTGGAGGGAAAGGAAGGGGTTTTTAGAGTTATCCATGAGAAGGTGCGACAGGCAAATGTGAAAATAATCCCACGAAAATGCAGATCAAAGGGCACACACACAGTTCTAATAAGCTACTGCCCTGAAATTGGTGGAAAGAAGAAAACCTCAGCCCCAATTTCATGCAAAGTGGTTACTTTATTTTCACTCTCCCTTGTTTAGTCCCTTTTAGTTAGGTTATAAACCAAACTTGGCAGCAGACACGGTGATTAAACAATTAAAATACTGTATGAGCTCTTGTGAAATGCTGAGTTTTAACTCCAGAAATGCAGTCAAGTTTGCTCTGTATTGATCACTCTTTCTCAAACCAAATGCTCTGTAAGCTGGAGAAGCATTTTTATTAGAAGCATTTTATTCCATTTATTTGTCTACATGCTACTCTTATGCTTCACATCTTATGCAGTCTTCAGTGAACAGTAAGGAATCTCATTTTATCTTATGATAAAACTAAACCACAAGTGAGACCCCTTCCTCTTTCTCTAAAGCCTTCCAAGGCTTTATGCAATATTTATACAAATACTAGTTATTCATTCTACATCTTTGAACTGGTAGGCTCAAGTCAGCTCAGACAGTGCAAGACAGGCACGCACAAAGCTACCAAGGGCTGAACTGAAACGTCCTAAATTTCTTCAGCCTGGAAGTGATTATACCAATTGCTATATTCACATTAAGAAAAAGGCAGCACACAATTTTAAGCATATTTTCATGCAGTTTAGTTTACTAGCTTTATTTTGTTACCAGATTGTGGAAATTAAACTGCAAGGTCTGAACGGATCAGCTGAGAGAACACTCCCCCAGGCCTGGTGCTCCGCGAGCACAGCCACACGCTGCTCTGTGCTTCAGGGAAGCTGACCTGAAGCACAGAGCTGTTCCTCCCAGCTTTGCAAACTGTTTCACTTCTAAGCAAGCTACTGTAGAGTAGTAATGAGGAGGAGGTGGAGAATTGCAGATGAGAGAGGGAGCATCCCCATGACAGCCCCTGACCCCACATTTACACTGTGCAATTCCAATCTGTTGATCATTGATAATATTATATTAAAAATATTATCCCAAATATCCTGAGGCAGTGTCCCAAGAATTGATTGATAAACAAGGTTGCATTTCAAACAAAGCTATGGTTCTGACGCAAGCCAACAAAAGCCAGGAAACACAAAGTTAAGAACGGAGCGTCAGTCTCAACTTTGCATTTCCTGGCCCCTCTGCCCAACCTCCTTCCATGGAACGTTCTACCAACTATCTGTAACATATTCATGTCAACTCACACACTGTATGAAGAACATCCTCAAGTTCTGTCAGCTGAAAAGCTTAAGAATTTTTGGAGGCAGGAACTGTTATGTATTTGAACAGAATATGCTGAACACTAGGAGGGGAATAATGGATTAATCACAATGCAGTGTACGTAATAAGAAGGGGTTGGATGCTGCTGCCAAGTTGAGCAATGACTATTGCATTACACTAAATAACAGCTTTTTAAAGACAGCAAAAGCTAAAGAGATTCACCAGAAGCTACCTCATTTTTAGGTGATGGTTAATTTTGCTCTCAGCAAAATGCTTGTTAAACAAGATTATTTTTTTAAATAAACTAGACAAGGTTAATGGAAAAGGCATCATGCAAAATGGGTTTTAAATAACACTAAGTTAATGTAGTTTAGAGATAACTAACACATATTTTAAAATATTATGTCTCTTTACCTGCTAAAACAAGAACATATATTAAAACAAATGCATCATTTAAAACAAAAAGTGGCAAGTTAGAAACCAGTACTATAAGCTAAAGCTGATTGCAAATCAAAATATGACATGAGAGTATACTTTTGTCTTTATATGATGTTCCCACAACTGAGGCAAATACACTTACAAGGCCCTTAAAAGTTACTTTCCAGTTGGCACTAAATATTTTAAATTCAGTGAAATATTATGAAGAAACTATTTACAGCTTAGCATCCAGCTACAAGGATCTTATAAGATATGAAATGTATACACAGTTAGCAATATGTCCCTACTAAGGGAAAAATGCAGGCCCCATTGATAATATAAACTCATGTTAATAACAGACTAAGAGCTGCATACATGGATTTCTGATCTATTAATAAGCCTGTAGTGCCATTTCATCCAACAGAAAATTACAGTATTGTTGGTGTGCAGTTTCAGAACTACAAAACTGTAACAACAGAATATAATATGGATGAGGGATTTTCAAGCTAGAAGTGGCTTCTTTTACTCAGTTGTCAATTAAACAATGTCTGAATAAAATGCTCATCATCAAGTGGCTTCAAGTTCTGCAAGATGCAATGCTCAAAAACAATTATGCCACATTAAAGGAATAGGTAATAAAAAATCCCACAATAAAGAGACAGAGAGATTTGTTTGCATCTTCTCTTTTAGGAAGCAAAGCAGTAATTAAACTATTCCTAAAGTCAAGATTAACACTGTTCTATATTCTTGAAAAATCCCATTAAATGTTTTAAAATCCAATAGTCAGCTCTATAAAAGAACAGCATTCAGTTCCCCAAACTAATCACCAACTGTTGTAGAGCAATAATTAAGAGGAAAAAAATGTACCTATTAAAATAAGTAAATGCAGACAGAACTTAATTATTAGAAGCTACTAGATACAAGTATTTCAACAACTCTCATTTATTGACTGGACTTATAAAACCTACACCTTACCTGCAGAGAAAACAAGAAAGATAGAAATAGCCCACATACATTTCGATGCAGTTTAACGACAAGAAACTGAAATCCATTTTTCCTTAATCTAGTCTTTCAGTATGAGCACTGCAGCTTAAACTTGTAATTCTTTCCAAACCAAGAGAAGTTCACCAAAATAACTAACTAGTGCGAAAGCAAGAGACTACCAGAAGAACAAACTGTTTTCTTATCACATTCCTCGCATGCTGAAACATTACCCAGTGTTTGGCTTCTGCTAAATTAAGAGCATACTGCACAGAGAAGAGCTTTCAGCAAGAGTGGTGTCCTAAAGAAATGTCCCTGGCTTAAAACCTACATGCTGGGGTGAGGGGCAGGGCTTGGATTGCAGTGAGCAGCTTGGATCTGATGGAGTCTAGCAACTAAAGCACATATAAAGTACTTTCAGTAATCTGAATCTTCCTCTTGGGGCCCAAAGACAATTTCACCTGTACTTCTCAACTTCTAATACTGACAAAGGAGACAATGTAAATAGCAATTGTAAGAGATGTGTGCTCCTGTCCAGTTAATATATAGACATCAAAACCTTCAAACTGCAGAAGAAATCGAAATTATCTGAAGAAAAATATTTCATTTAGGAGAATGGGTAAAATTCACACCATCCACAATTTGGAATAATGACATAGCACAGAATATGGAAATTAAACTACATATTTCCAGAGAATGCAGTGTAAAAGTTGGATATCCAAGTCTGACATTTGAATCAATAATTAATGTGATCAAGAATCATAATCCTGGAATCATCCAGACTGCAGAAGAAACTGGGTGCTATGCTTTCACTATGTCCCATTAATTATAAGCTTAGCTACTTTTAACTGACTTGTGGACTTGTAAGATTTTTATAAACCAGAGAACAGCTACCTCACAGCATAGCTCCCCAGGGAAGAGAAAGAGAAGTTGCATAAAGTAGATACTGCAGTGCTATCTGGTGTGCTAACAGAAAGCATTCTGAGAGAACAAAAACCAAAACGGGACAAAACCAGATGCAATTCATTATGTGGTCAGTACTTGCACTTTTAGGTACATAAACCAAATCCATAGGACAAAGACATTCATTTATATTTTGTGTTGCCCTTTTTAATAAAAATCAATCACCAGTCACAGTGGACTGAATGGGAACAGATGGGATGCGGCTCTAACAGGTTGCTACACTTTAGCTGAGAGAGAAAAGAATGAAAAGACTTGATTTTAATCAGAGCACTAAATCAATTCAGAAACTTTACAGCACAACAGAAGGCAAAAAAGATAAGCTACAATATTCTGCTGTGTGCTAGGAAGAAGGGAAGAAGAGGTTTAGATGGAAGCCATTTGAGCTCTCAGATTTGGTGAGCAAAGAAAAGGGATGTCCAATGGCAGATACTTTAAGTTAGCAAAAGTGCAGTAGAAGGGTTTGATGGACTTCCAGTAATTTTGTCGAGCTGCAAGGACACAAGAGTTTCTTACACTGAAGGAATACTGAGGAATGCATATAGCTAGAACATATAAGAGAAATGATGACAAGGATTGTAGATCTCCATCTCCATTCAAAATTCCAGTTTTAATGTCCTTTCTCCTGCTCTTTTCAATGATGTTATAGCCTCAATTCCTTGACAGACTGATCACTGCCTTTCTGGAGTTCGCTATTTCTGCAGGATTTTGTGGTATTATTACTGCAGGAAATAGATGACAAGACCTCTTCAAATGAGCCACGGAAATACAAAGAGCTTGGAACGAGTGTCATTTACAGGAGCAAACGTTCACAGAAGCCAAATTAAGAGCAGCCCACTTCCTGACATGTCAGAATTAGGCAGCCTTCAGGCCACTTTGAGCAGATGCAAGCCAGATTATTTCATGCATGACTACCATGTAGCAGTGCATTAGAAAAAAAGCAGCCTAAAACAAGTAATATTTTGAATAATAATGGTGAATTAAGTCACTATTAAAGTGGCAGGCAACAGAGGAAAGGAGAGAGAGGGGGAGAAGAAAAGAAAGAGAGGGAGAAAGCTGTTAAAAAACAATAGTTGAAGTCCCATGTGGGTACCAACTTAGCCTGAAAGGTCACAAAGAATTTTTACACATTTGTTTTGCAAATAGTTTCTGCAAGTAGAAAGAACAGTTGTACCTCTACCTCTCATGGTCAGATGAGCATGTCCCCCTAACTGCAGCAGTGCTCCCAAACCGGCCAACTGTTCTCCTAACATGGGTCAAAAGTTCAGTCTTTAGCTGAGACACTGTGCCCAACAGACCTTTTCCAGGAACACTCACAGCCCCAAAGACAACTTTCTCATGAAAAAAATATACATACAGATTTCAGTCTCTTCACAGCATCTTCACAGATATGCATTCCTCTGGATTCATCCACTTCAACATGGCCCAAGTACTGCAGGAAAGAAAGCAGGTGGAGAAAAGCTTAACAGTAGCTCCTTAAACTCCCAGGGTTTTGATGAATCCAAGCTCTGAATTCATCTCAGTATTTTCCTGCTCATTGAGTTTCAGCTCATTTTTTTTTATTGGTATAGCATGAAAATCTTACATAAATATATAGAGATCATGGTGAATAACTTAGTTTAGAATAATGATAAACATATTTACTATCAGAAACGGAATTACACTACACAGTAAGATGAACAAATATATTTGAATGTTCACATCCCAATGCAAGAAATTTCAAAGTTGCAAATAGGAAAAAAATATCTCTCTCCCCGCCCCCCTGCCTTTTCTTTAAAATTGCAAAACAAAACTGTTTATCTTCATTACACCACCAGGTTGTTATGTGGACACTGAGACATTCATCATTCTTATAAAAAGAAAAGACTTTGGGGGGTTTTAAAAATCTGCTTAAATCTGTTTTCTGCTATTCATCTTCCCAAGCACTACTTAAAAAAACCCAGCAAAACAACCGTGAATAGAAACTTCAGGCTTCAAAGCTTTTAAATTTACAACCCAGAATAATATTAGGCTATAGAGAATGCAATTGCAAGAAATACATCAGAGCGTAGCGTTCAGGTACCATGGATAGTTTAATTTTACATTCTGTAACTTTTAGCTCTACCTTTTCCAATTTCCCTACCTTTTTCAATCATAGTTCTTTTTGATAGGGGAAGAAAATGTTCTCTCAGAAAAATACATATCCTTATTCAAGGTACTTAACTCTTGAAGAAAACCACAAAAACTACTAAAAGCTTTCTGAAGTTTTTTAATAAGAGCTATAAACTTTCCCTGATTTATGTGAATTGTATGTGATTCAGCACTTATATTCTAGGCTTGCAAGGGAGTGAATAAGTGGTTTTAAAACCATCAGAATCAATTCTTGTGTCACTTAATGCAGTAGTAACCTAGGTTTAATAACCTACTGAGAAGTCCCATTCTACAACAGAATATTGTGTCCTGAGTTATCAGAAGTCAAGATTTTGTTTCATTAATTACGATACCATACTTAGCTAGACGGACCAAAAATAATTCACTCTTTAGCACCATATTGAAGCATATTAAAATCAACTAAATGGACAAAATCAAGACCGTTTCAAAGATTTAATAGAAATTGGAAAATTGAGTTTTTCATGCAAGGCAAGGTGGTCCAAACCAGAGGACTCCATACATCATTAAATCGCTGAAAAAATTAAATATTTGAAGTGACAGAGGGCTTTAGTGTTAAATCTCATTATGTAGCATTTTGTTCAGAGTTAAATGTGGATGGGACAATTCTGTAAGAACTTCATTTAAACCAGCCCTCACAGCTGGAGAACAGCTTGGAAAATAAATTGCATAGAAACTAGAAGGTAAATAAAAGAGATCTGACACTTCAGAGCTTTTTCCAAATGAGCTCTGTGTGGCTGAAGCCTTATAATTGAATGCTGGAGCTGCCAAAGCAGAAACTGTACTCCCTTGGCTGGGCTTGCTGAACTCTTGCGCAAGCTCTTCATTTCTCCAGAACACAAACTAGAACATTTTAATCCTAAAAATACACAACTAATAACAGCTAAAGATGAAATTACTGTGTGTCTGGAAGTACATGTGTATATCAATGACTATCACAGATGGATCTTCGGTTGTGCCATGACTCCTCTGGAAATTCCAGAGTCCAGAAATGCAGAAATTCTCTTGTTGTACATATTTGGCATGAGAAAGTTTTCTCTTTACTACCTTCTCTTTAAAAAGAGAGTGATATAGACAAGGCTGATGTTTATACTGGACAGGAAAAAACCCCCACGCATAGGGAATAAGCCATCTGGTTTGCATGACCATTATGTATCATCCAAATAGAACATAACTTTCTGGTTTCCTGAGCTATCTGCACATCTCATTTACTCCAGTGTAGACAAAATGTTTCCAACTGAAGATCCAAACCATTCAGTCCCTGTACTTGGCAACCTGCCTTTTGGTTGGAAAAGGGAGAAACAGAGCAGAGTAAATATTGCCTCACATCACACTCCAAAATGGACAACAATTTTCCCCTGTGTTGCCAAACTTCTATTCAAGTGCCATGCTCCAACTTTCAGCAATCAGTCATGCCTCTGCTGCTGGAGAGACAGCAAGTTTAGCTCCAGTTTTCAAATCCTGCTTCCACCACAGTGAATGGGAACATTCTTACACATATCAAGTGCATCTACCCACACCAAAAGGGTACAATCCACAGACCTCACTGAGCATCAATCAATTCTGAATTATAAAAGAAATTACACTGTCACACAATACTTCTGTATGATACAGAGGACAAAAGCTACTTTGTTTGCATTTACACATTACACTTTCAGCCCTTCAAAAAAAAAACCCTTCTTGCCATTGCACCATTTTTTCAGAAACCAGATGGTCATCATTATCAGTGGCCTTTTACATTTTAAAAGCAATTTCAAGATTTTTCCTGCTTTGTTTTTTTTTTCTTTCTGGGATGGGGTGGTGGTGTGTTAATTCCTCATACATGCTAATTTACTTTTAAGTTTCTTTCTTGTTAAAAATAAATTTCAACTGTATAATCAGAATGCTGTGGTCCTGTTCTTTTAGCCAAGCGTCCCTTAAGCAGCAAGTCTCTTCCCAAGTCTTCAAGCTTATTTCTAAAAACTTTTTTCCCCTGCCAGGCTGAGAGTAGATATACATGGCTGCTGTATTTAACCAGTGCTACAACATTTATCTGACTTTTAACGGGTTGTAATCAAAGAAACAAATATTTCCTCAAGATAATTGGCAAAAAACTCTCCCAAAGACTGAGACCTTTTCTAGTATGCTTACATATATACAGAAGTTAAATAGTAATTATATCACAACCTAGCCTTAAATTTGAAATATTGGCTCAGCTTACTGGCGGAACAGCATTTTACGAGTAACATTTCAGAATTTCATAAAGGAAAAACAGCTATTAGTTAAGAGTCTGAAACTAAACACCAGAATTCAGAACTTAAGAAAAATAAACTATCGTTAAAGTCTGTTGTTCTATCACAGGAACGAGACTACATGGAAACCACTTTGAAAAGCAGACGCACAAATCCCACACTTGTATACACAACCTTTTGGGATCTCTGAAAGGAACTTCCCTTTCAAGCTAAAGAGAAGAAATATACTGCTGAAGTGCCTGGGCAGTGACTTGCCCCGTGTAAGTGAATCTGCAGATCCATGGCAGCACATTACACCAACACACTCAAGGCCTGGGACACAGAACTACGGGGTACACGGAAATCACTGTGAACTGCCCAAGCCATACTGTGCTGGCTGATGACTCTGAGAACAGTAAGGAAGAGTATCCCAGGCATATCTGCCAAGAGCATTTCTAGTCGCAGGGATCGCTGCATTCCTGGAGAAAGCGAGTACTTTTCCATTAGGAAAGTGCACATAGCAGGAATGCAGTATTAATATTGAATGCACTCCTACTTAATTTCCATAGCAACCAATGAATGATAGTCATGACATCAGCAATTCTCGGACATATGATGTTCTGCAAGAGATTTAATCATTATACCAGAAATTAACCACCAATGCTTTTACAGAAAGCTAAAATCCTTGTGGGCAGAATCCACATGCAAAGTAACATAACATAAAAGCTCTAATCCACAGAAAATACTTTCTGGAGCTGTTGGAGAAGCTCTTAAGGCAAATGTTATCAAATAGAAGCACTGCTTATATTAACATTTTCAGAAAAATGGTGGCACGGCTAATAAACAAAAACCAAAAAGCTTTCACTCTTCACCTCTAACTTTTATGTTCTCTTTCACTGATGGTGGGTTTTGGTATGAATCTCAAGTCAAATAGAAAGCAATCAACAGAGGAACAAGTTAAACTGTCATACAGCAAAACATCCTTGAAAAGTACTTGAGAAACTATTATTTTTCAACATTTTAAACTTTTCCCAAGGGCAGTCCTGTGGTGTAAAGGAGAGCACTCTGGACTCTGAATCCCAAGGACCCGAGTTCGAGTCTCAGTGGGGACCGTCCCCTGGCAGTTCAAT
>JAOXXN010000065.1:27370788-27381017 GCA_026770055.1 Myrmophylax atrothorax | reverse complement strand
CGCACGCTGAGCCTCACCTAAAAAACCCACTGCGCAGGCTGGAAGGGCACACCCACGTGGGGAGAGCCCTGCCCAAAGCTGTGTTCAGGAAGTCTGGCCATACACATACATACACACAAACTTTTCCCAACTTCATTTAAAAACAAACAACTCCAGTTACCACATCAAGCGTTTTTGGTGAAGCTGTCCATCCTCCTGTGTTCCCCCAAATATATGCTATTTAAATAGCTCCTATAAAACATCAAGGGCTAATGTATCAGGTCAGAAACACTGTTGGTGAGAAATAAAACAGATCTACCATCTGTGTCCTAGTACAAGAAATACTGCCCTCATCTTTGTTTTCATTTCTTTCACAAATACTCCACTGACTCACTTTTCAAAATTTCAAAGTTCACCAATAATAACTGGCAAAAGGAAGATCCTTCATCAGAGCTCCTTCTACCTCAACAACTCACTCATGCCAGTTTTGCTTGTTCAAGTCTGGTAATATGCTCTTAGAGTCTCTCTTTGAAACCGACTCAGCTACACAAATAATTGGAGTTCCCTCAGTATCAGCAGACTGATTAGGTTCTTCAGATCATACGTAAAATTAGACAGACACAGGAAATAAGCTTACTTGAAGTCTTGGCCAAGGTGTGCAGAGTTAGGAAACTAGCTGCCATAGAGAGAAGCACACCAGCATTCCTTGGTATTTTTCCCAGAGGCAGCAATATTCCTCTTTCTTCCTCTGTATAACTTCTGGGGTATCATTTGCAACAGTGACACTGACTACTTGACATCCGCATAGATACACTTCTGGGATTGGCATTCCTCAAGAATTAAAGCCTGAGCTCCAATGTTTCACAGTGAACTGCTGCCATCCAACTAGACATAAGCTTAAATCCAGAAACCCTGGATATGTCTTAAAGCTGAGCTACTTTTGCACTGACTTCTGTAAGATTTACATTCCAATGTTCAATACTTTATTTCGCTCCTCTCACATCCCTGCTCCTGCTTTTTAAATTATCAGTTTGAAACAGATGTTTGCTTAGACAAAGCTGTAGAAGAACAGACAACAGAAAGTCTACGATTAAGCATCAACAAAGTTTCATTTTGCCTAGTCAAAGCTATAGGTTAGTCAGGGTGCTACACATATCACCAGAAATCAAAATGTTTCATCAACCTGTTAAACCCCCAAAACAGGAGCTGTAGTGGCCTAAGACTGCTAAATGTCTCTGAATAGTGGGGGGTCAAAAGAATCTAAAGCAGTTTCTATACCAGCAGTTCTCTGTGTTTTTCACTTCACACCCACCCAAGAGCCACACTGTGCATTTCCCTTACTGGTTCTCACATGACATTTATCATTGTGAACAGAAACAACACTGCGAGGGAATAAGAAACATTTCTAGTTAGGAATACTGAAGATGAGGTAGTGAAGTTCAATACAGCATATACAAATGCTGTATTCTTCATATTCTTACAAATCCCTAAAATCAGACAGAGAAGGAACTCGGCAGGTTATGTAGGACAGCACTTGCCCCAGGGCAGGATCTACTTCCACATCTACATCAGAGAAGTCAGCCTTGAAGCATTACAGCATTTCTGTAACTGGAGATCAATAGGTTGGACCTTCTACTCTGTAGTTTATATGTCTCACTGTTAGAAAGGGAGGTTGTTTTGCTGAGTTGTTGCTGCTAATGCCTATCCTAAATGTCCCTTGATGACGTTTTCTCCTGGTCTCTGGCAGCTTCACATGTGTACCGTGAGACTTTAGTTTTCCACTGTTTGCTCTAATGAGCAATTCCTACTTTTCCAGAAATTCAACATCATTGAACGAATTTAAGTTTCTTTTAAAAAAATAAAAGAAAAAAATTAAAGAAAATCAAGTGTTGATAGCACAAAGCTCTGCATACTCTGCACAGGTGCAGACTACCTTTTCTTCAAGTCCTGCAAAAATTCAGTTTCCATGTGTGACACTAGAGATCTACAAATTCTAAAGAACAGAATTAAAAAGTATAACCCAATGAGAATTTTTTGATTTCCAACACCTAAATGACATTTTAAATAAATATTTCTGCAAGGACATTCAAACCATTTTTATGGCTCTAAACATTAAGTGTCATTGTTAAAACAACCTGAAGCTTGTGAATCTATTTCAGAATTTGGCCTTGGCGAAAGACAGGAGGTTTTTAAAACTGATTTAGAAGCTTCATTGAAAACTCTTTGTTAGCAAGGCTCTTCAAACAAAACTAAGTGTTGGACACAAGTTTGAAAAGTTGAAAGCTTAGGGACTACATTAGATTCCTTTTAATTGTGACAAAAATGCATAGAGTATATTGGAGGCAAATGTCATACCTCCCATTACAGTCACTGTTCTTTTATAATCACCTGCCTTCAAGCCTTTGTCCTGTGATGTTATATGCTGCAGGACTTTTAAATTGTACCATTGCTTGCTGAGGGTCAGCATTCAACAGGAATGGTTCACTGCTAACATCAGTTCATGCCATCAGAGGTAGGGATTTCTAGTGTTTAATGTGTGAGGCTATGCAGCATTTCAGAAATCAGCAGATTTGTCATATTAACTTCTTAAAAATACTTAACATAGTTTCCAAAGACTAGTCAAGCATCTAAAGCTTTCAGAGTCAAAAACATCACATGCCTAACTCAAAGGCACTTCAGCATCAACGTGCTGGTAAACCCTTTCACAGCTACTATTATTTCACAGCAAAAGTGTATTTAAAGCACAAAACAAAACCCACAGCTACCTATGCTGGTACTAGTCTGGGAAAACAGAATGGCATGCAAGCTGTATTTATAAACTTCTTATAAATAAGAGGTTATTTTTAATGTGAGATTTATAAATTTGACATTAAGCAATTAAGTCCAGTATGCAAATTCCAAAACTATGGAGGACAACTGGGAAGTTATAAGTGGTGTGACAGCCCAAAGTGACAGAAATGGCCTGTCTCCTACTGATAGTGGTTTCAGCAGGGCCATGTATAGCTTAACAACATAACACACTGCTGGGTCATCACAGGGACCCCAGGGATGAGAACTGACACTCACAGGTCCCAGTGAGGATACTCACAGGGCTCAGTGCCAGTTATTCCCTTTTCTTCTGTCTCTGCTTGAACACAGAACAACACAGTGTCCTACGAAGGTCTCCCACCATAGTAAGGCCCAGACAGGAAACAGTTGAAGAGTATTTACTCTGAAAAGTAAATTCTTTTATATGTGAAAGTACAACTGTATCCACACCATTTTATTTGTCATCACTAACGCAGAAATCAAGATCCGGTGGAAAGGATAACCTGAATGATACCAGGTACTCTGCAGCAAAGCCTGCACTTCAGGGATAGAAATGTGGTTTGTTACTCTTCCACCTGGGCTTTTTACACTGGTATCTCTAGTCTTCCAGTTGGAATAAAAAACTGCAAGTAAACTTGCAGGCTATAGGCAACAGTAGTTTTAGATACCTTAAGGCCAAAAGAGACTGACCATCAAAACCATGAAAGTGACAGAACAAAACTAATCAAATAATCCAAGATACGCACAACTGCTGTGTCTTCTACAACCACAGCAATCAGGTGTTAACATTCTGTTTAACATGTCCAGCTGATTAGAACCACCAAGAACCTGCAAATGTTTGGTTTGTTTAGTTCTGTTAGGTATAAGGAAATGATCTAATTTTTCTGATATAAATTTCACAAGCCAGTTGTTCTAAAGTGCGTTCCTATGAATGAAAACCACTTACCCAGAGGGACACTCGAAAAGGCATTTCAGACAAAAGACGCCCTAGTGTCAAATATTTTAGTCATTATAACATAGAACAGCTGCATGTTCTCAGTGAGGTAGTGTCTGGAGCAAGAAAGCAAATTTGAAAATGTGTATGTCAATGAACTTCATTTTTTGCAATTAGGATGTATAAATAAATTATAGTGCTGATAAGCACAGCTGTAATGTCTGTTAGAATAAAGTACTTCTGAACAGTTTTAGATACAATGCCTTCATCTAAGGCCCCGATGCATTGCATGTATCTGGCACAGTTTTCCTCTCAGAGGAAGGATTTGCTACTGAAACACAGTATTTACTTTTCAGTTAGTTAGGACAGTGGAAAAGAATTTGCCCCTGAAAATACAGTACTGCACAGAATTTTTCCAGTAGATGTACCACTGCTACATTTAATAACAGGGCAACTCTTGTTGTACAGCTATAAAAGCTGCAATGTATCATGCTTCCACATCAAAGTTACAAGAGCAATACCATTCAGGTTCCCAATGGAATAGCAAAACTCTGCAAGTCACACGTTTCTAAACACCAGTTTAACATCTGTTTCATACCTTTGCTGACAGACAGGCACCTGTCTCTGCCCATGCAGTGGAGTGCAAAAAACCCACTCAATCATACACTCCAGCATCCTGGCTCTCCTTCCAAAGTGGATTCAAAGCAGTTTATGCAGAAGAACATTACAGGGAACTCAGCAGCCATTCCATGGCCCTATTTTGAAAATGTCAGATTACCACCTCAGGTGTGGTTAGATCTCCAACACAGAGAAGAACTATCTGTAAATACATCAACAGATGTGAAGATCACTGAGGAAATATGATCAGTGGGTGGCTACATGCAACACAGCCGCAGCAACTAGTGGAAAACCAGCGACTGTTCAACAAAACAAAAAGGAGCGTTATTACAGTACACATCCATGATTATCACCATCTCCAAATTTATGAGCACAGCACTGGAGAGAACCAACTGTGTATCAAATCCATCTTCCTGAATTTTAAAGCAGCAACACAATAGGAATTTTGCCAATACTTTCCACAGGGCATCTTCTCTACCAAAAGGAAGGGGATCCATAGATGTATCAGATTTGCTAAAAATCCAACAGCACACAGGATTTTAACAATAAGGATCAGCTGTGGACATAGCACAGCAGAGCTTCAAGAACCATGTTAATGTAGAAAATCTTTCAATAACATGAAATCTATTTGCAGTACAGCATCCTCAAAGCACAATGAATGAGCAGCTACTAGAGTCCCTGTCCAACACTAAGAGAGGGGAGTCTGGAGGCAGGATGAAATCCTGTTTGCAACATGACTTTCAAAGTGCTTCCACATAGTCTGTAATACCTAAAAAAGCATAAATCTGTGCTAGCACTCTACAGACACCTCAGATCTGAGCAAAATAAAAATGCCCAAAGGCAAGAAGTTAAAAACCAAACCAACTTAAGAGAGTGACATATCTTGATCTTTTTCTTTTACGAGAGAAACAGAGCAAATTTTCCCTAAGCATCTGCACTATTCTCCTCAAGGGAGAAAAGGGGGGAAAAAATCAGTATTAGTCTTACCTAAATAAAACAGCAAGCATTAGGAGAAACAAAGCCCACAACGTGGCTGCTTCTACACTAGTTTCATATATTTTACTTTCAAACAGAAAACCTGACAGAGACAGCTGCAGTAATATTTGTTAACAATTCTCAGGTCTTCACTGAGTACAGGTAAAATCTTCACAATCCCCTGGAAACCCAGACCCTGGTCTCGCCACTCAGTTACGCTTTGAGCTCCAAGGAACTACAGCTAAAGATTTTTAGAGAGTGGGCAAGGCAGTTCATAATGAATAAGGACAGACTAATCTGCCCTGAAACACACTAAACTGTAGTTGAGCAGCTACACTACAGGCTATGGACCACTCTGGAAATCCTACTGAGGAACTTTAAGAAAATTAAGGAGTGTTCACCATGTATCAGACTTGAATGCATTCCGATTCATAACTATTTTCCCAAAATATCTGAGTTTATCCTGCTCCACCGAGGAGCCTCAGGAAGAAAAGTCACCCCATCAAACACTTAAGGACAGGAGAGAACACATACTTCCCTGGTATGTATAAATTTCCAAAAATTACCCAAGAACAGCGTAACAGGATACTCTCCTTCAATAGCACAAAGTTCTATTCTTTCTGTGAGCAAAATATAGTACCACCCACTAACCCGATGACTCTACATCTGGTTTATCTCGTTTGCTCACAATGGCATACTTCCTGTCTCTATCTATTAAACACCAGCCAACACCCACTTTGCATCTCAAGCCTAATAAAAATTTCCACTTTGGCCATCTCAGGGCACAGTATTTTGGACAATAAATTCTAATGAAATAAGATAAAATGCCTCTTAATATCAAATTGTTCTGAATTTAAGTTTCAACTAATTGCAAATTCTTTAAATATTAATAGTTTATCATTCTGACCAAATCAGGTAAGGTATGTAGAGATGCATTTACCTTAGAGCATTTTTTCCAAAGAACAAATTAAATTAATTCAGTGAATTTCAATTAGAAGTGGACTAATAAGTGAAAATAAGTCTCATTATGATGACAGGATGCAAAGATTCATCCATTTCTATGCCTTTTCAGCACAGAATAGCCCAAAACCTTTTTCTGACTTTGGGTATATGTGCCCAGAATAGAAGAATGCTTCATTTAAATACAGGAAGCATGTATCATTAGAAGTGCAAGTCCTGACCTAGAGTTTTAAAAAAGTCAGTCTCTAAACAGTGAGAAGTGGTTCACATCCTTTTTGTTCAGTAAAGGATTGAAAAGGTTTGAATAAAATGTAATGCCTAGAAATTGAGCACTTTGCTTTTCACCCTGTGTAATGCCTAAATTATGAAAAAACAGCCATCTTCAAACTCAGAACTCTCATCTCTCCTAGACAGTGTTAAACCTTAGTCTGTTTGAGCTGCCACAGACCAGTTACTAGCAAAGCTTTGGCAAAACACCATCTCTGTTTAGTACTGAATTACAGTTCCTTCCTTCTAGCAGAAAAATAACACAAGACAAAGACAAGCAAGCAATCACAACAAACTAGAACTGCTGTATACATTTGAATATAGGTAAAAGCACACATAAGCAACTATAGCAAAGTAGGTCATCAACCTGGTGTGAAAGTTACTTCAAACTTACTATATATCTACACAAACCCAGAGCTTCACAAAAATATGAAAGAGTCAGGCTCAAGAGTTCCACCTATAGCAACATCACATGTTTAACTATCAGACAGAATTACTTTAAGTGTAATACGAATAAAAACCAATAAAAGGTCCTCAGGCATCAGAATCATAGGCTGTGTTCCCTGTACACAGATATTTAATCCATTAGCTTTCCCCAAGTGTCATCTGCTTCCTGTCTCTTTTAGATCTAGTATCAGTGTACCTTTAGGAGGAAAGCTTTTGATTACAAGGGAATTATATGCAACAAGACACCTTAAATTTTTTATTCATTTTTATTATGGTATTTCTTTAAGTATTAATATCAAATATTATTCTAAAATATTAAAACATTGTTTCTTTTAAAAGGGGAAAGAATTGGGCACAGAAAATACCCATTTATGATACTCTGATAATCAGGAACAAGTTATCAGAATTCAGAAAGGGAATTTCAGTTTCATGTGCATTACTAGTCCGTAAAATACACACACACAAAACTGCAGCACAGAAGTCAGCAAGTGCTTCTCACCTCATGCACTGGTCAAAACTCCAGGTGTTCCTGAAAATGTTTTCAATTATCAAGAGGGAGGAAGGATTGCTTTCCAATCACAGCCCACCACTTACCTTACAAGTCAAACTGTACCTGCAACTACACTTTCAACAGAGAGAACCGAGCACCTTCTCATGCAATCCAACAGGTCTATCATTTCTGCTCTTCCAGAAAAGGGACGACAAACATTGTGCTACTCCTCTGCCTAGCAACGTTATTTATTTCAACTAGATAACAATGTAGGGTATCTCACACTGATTTTCCAAAGCATTTGTTACATGAGTCACCTGGTTTTAAGAAAAAAGTCACATCCTTTGCAATGAGTGCTGACTGTAAAATGGGTCAGTGGGTAATGAGGCATGCTGCTGGTTTGTGCTTGTCAAAAAACCCCAAATAATAACTCATGGCAAGAGTACCTCACGGATACCAAAAGAAAGGCAGAAACTCTTACCTTAACAGGAAAGCTACACTTGCCAGTACGAACTCCTTCTTCGTCGGTCTGCCACTGATGAGGCCTGCTGGCCTCGGGGACATAGACATCTTTCTTTCTCCTAAAGCTCTGCCGTAATTTGTTCATTTCTCAGATTTTCACGTCCTAGAAGAAGAAAAGAAGAATACTGACAATAGGCACCAAAACCACATTTAGACACTTTAAGTCAGCCACTACCACAACAAATGTCCCTGTAAAAAATATGAGCTTTTGCAAAGATGAATGGAACTACCTGTGAACAGAAAATATTTTGGACGTAGGTTCACAGAAAAGACAGATATTCACTTCAAAGTGGAAAACACAAATCCACATTATCTGTAGAATACCTTTCCACAGCGACTGAAGCATGAGACCCAGGAATCACTATTACTGGGAGCATAAGGTTACCTAAAATAGCTGAAGGAGAAGCTCTGAAGAGTGATGCGCATGAAATCCTGCCTCCCCAAATTTAAACACCTACCTAAAGCAACCAAGCAGCACACGAGTAGCACAAGCTTCCAAGGCACTCATGCAAGACAAGGATTCATAGCTCTAAAACTGCTCCTAAATAAGGTGCTTGTGCTGTTCGTTAAGTGCAAGAGGTACTTTCACGTTTTTACTGAGTGGAACAGCCCAGCCCTTGCTCAGTCTACTGGAAGAAGTTCTTACGTTCAAATGAGAAATGCACTTCAAAAGGGGAGGACGGTTCTGTAATTACACCTCCAAAGCCCAGAATCTGAAGCTTTTTATACACTTCTTCTCTTATGTGTCCATTTCTATATACAATGCAATCTATACTTTAGACATGCTCACCTTTACTAGATTCAAACTACAATTAACCAAGAAGCAATTGGAGAAATTACTACTAATAAAGAGACTCAATATTCGGTTACAGAAGTAAAATCATACCATCGAGAGTGTGTGAGCAATACAGAAAACATGCCAAAAGGCTTCTTGACATTTGCACTCCTTTTCTGAAAATGAAGCCTTCTTACAACCATGGCATCTCTTTCTCATAGAAAAAAAAGATGCTGTAGAATGCAAGGCAATAAAATCTTAACTGGACTATATATGCTAATTTCCCATTTAATTAAACTAAAGAATACAGATATTTATGGGTGTCAATAGGTGTCCTTTAAATGAAGGGTGCTTTAAAAGCAGTTTAAATACTTTTTTAAGCCTCAACAGGAACTAGTATCTTCCAGGTAAAATTATTTGATGTGAGAAAAACCAAAATGCAACTATCTCAAAGCTGAACTAAAGTCAGAAATTAAAAGCATTATAGAAAAAAATCACTGCTCACCACTACAAATTCTGGTCAGGCAAATTAAAAATATTAAACTGGTTTTGATTTCATGACACACCGAAGCCATTCCAAGTAACAAAAAGGTGGGAGTTTTGTTACTGGCTCCCTAAAAGTTCCTCCAGCAACTGTTACTTTCTTCCTCAAGAAGCAAATCATTAAGCAAGTCAGTTCCCACTGTATCTTATGGGCATGATACTGGCTCATTTCTCTATAATCGTCCATCTTTCTATGATCTATTAAAAGCAATATTGTAAAATAAGTAATAATTTAAAGCTACTCCAATTGATTAAAAAACCTGCCGTATCACTAGAACTGGGTTGTTAATACTTGTTGAAGTGCAAATAAGCACAATTCTTGCATGCACAAGTTCAGTGGCATATGAATTCAATACTGCCTGGGTCTTGTGGCATTGTGGGGCATTTTTTCAGCATATGGCATAATTCCTGAAGTATTTCTATATTAGGAAACAGCCAGACCAAACTCGACTTCTGCAGCAAACACCTGCACTCCAGGCTGTTTGATGAACATTTGAAATCATTCCAAGCAATCCAAATCTCTCTTGAAAACTCAGTGGGAGGTTATGGCAAAGGCTACTGGCAACTGTCCCTGGAAGAGAGCATGTACCTGAAACAGCCATGAGGTCTAACAAACAGCGTAAGGGCAGGGGTAAGAAGCGGCCCAAGGATTCTCAGACACAATTATCTAGTTATAAAGAAGTGTTAACTTCATTCTTTCATAGCTGCAAAATGCCTGACATAACTTGTAATAAAATATTTTCTTGAATTTGCTTAGGTGGATTCAGAGATTAGAACGTGTGGAAAAGAAAAACCATGCACATTTCTTACTGCTGAACAAGCTCAGGCAGCAGCTCCGTCATGCTCTCAGCTGGCACAGAGTTAATTTTCCTCACAGCAGCAGGTACAGTGCTGTGTTTTGGATTTAGGAA
>JAOXXN010000065.1:27322183-27355786 GCA_026770055.1 Myrmophylax atrothorax | reverse complement strand
TGGTGGTGTTATTTTCAGGTTATTTTCTCAGACAAGAACTACTCATCTCTCTGAAACAGGTTTCTTTAGACATTCACAGCAATTCACCATAGATAGAGATGCTGAAAGCATTTCTATAAACCCTTCCCTTCTGAATACAAGCATAAACACACAGCTTTGTCAGCACTGAGATGAGAAGTTGGATTCCTACTCAGAAAGAGCTGCATCACAGAACTTATATAAATTAGGAGGAGCAAAAGCCAAGTAGATATTACATATGTTTCTCTGGCCAATTTAGTCTAGTGACAGAAAAATTATGCAAGTGTCTACAGGCATTTGAATCACATGCCTCCAAAAGTATGTTGGAAGCCACAAACCACACTTCCTCAAATGTCACACTAAGCACATTTAAGAGTCACACCAAATTGATACTTGGCAGTGGTCAGTCAAAGTTGATAAACTCACAAATATCACCCACAAAGATCAATCATCAATGGAGTAACATGTTCTTCAGTTATCTACACGCAATATTTTAAACTAAGGCTTTTTCAATGAGATCTATGAAGTTGCAAGAGTAATACCATAACGATCTGCAAGGGCACTCCATCTTTTTTATTAAGGAGAGATGAAGTATTTTAATAAGTTTTGAGTTCTTGTAATTTTTACTGTTCCCTTGCTGTCTATAAGAAAATACTCTATAAAGGGGCTGGCCACATTTGCAAAAATCAGGTTCTCCTTTTCCACCTCTGTCAATTGTGAAACCACCGGAAGTTCATCACCAGCACTGTTTATACAGGGATTACATAGAAACATTTTTATAAAGTACACAGCGTCTGACTACAACACAAACCGACAGAACTTCCTCAGCCTTTCCAAGTCTTGGGTTTGAGCAATGCTAATGTTGTTAAGTGACAACAGTTTCCAGTAAACTCATATTCACATTGTCTGTTGGAAGTTCCTTGTCACAAGAAGGGGTTGCAGCCCATGCATCATGTCTGACAGCTACTATGGGTTCTTCCATGTACAGTTCTTTTTTTCTTTACTGTACTTGGTCCTTCTGTATTCAAGGTTAACTCGAGGCTGAGTCCTGTCCTGGTCCATCAACTTTCATTTTAGAAGCTTAAGATTAAACATTACACTCATTCTGACTGGAAGCAGACTTACTAGTGTTAAAAGATGAAGCCTCCTTAACCCTGAAACTACAGCAGAAACCACAGGATGAAATTCAGTGTACCCAGGATTCCAAACCCCAAAGCTGACAACCACCACAACTACAGAAATTTTTATTCCCATGACTGAGTATTTTAAAAATATATGCATTCAATACATATTGAGTTTGTGAACTGCACCATGCCCTTCTTATTAGTTGTATAACTTCTCTCTCCCTCAAATCTTACAAAAAAGAACTAAAGCTGAAGGTGACAGTAACTTCAGAGTTTGGAATTAAATGCTTTTGACAGCCTCTAACATGGACTTCCAAAATGCAACAAGCTGCTGTAACAAAGCCAAGATAACTGAGGTTATCTTGAATTGTCCTACAACCACACCCAGGAATGCAACACATGCCAAAACTCTACAGTTGGTCGCTCACGTGGGCGCAGGAGGAATCACAGTGTGCACCGGGTCAGTTTCTCACCGCTGGAATACATTTAGGAGGGTTTGCTATAAATATCCAGTTCTGCAGATACAGGAGGAGATTGGAGCCACATGCAGAAGACCCAAATACTAATTACACACTGAGTAAAGCTTCAGCAATACAAAATTAAGGAGTAAGAGGAGATTCAGGAAATGGCCTCCTTTAAGGCATGTGGCATACGTGTTCTGAACTCTCACAAAAACAGAGCAACCAAGAAATAAGGATGTGGATGAAATCAGAGGCTTGGGCTACAGACAAATTCCCCTCGCACACCACATACCAATGCACACAATTGGTATTATTCAACTGTTACTCAATTATTATTCAATTTCTCTTTTATAGCTAAAACAAGTAAGATACGTGTGAAACAATGCATTAACTAGCAGCAGACTGCCCTGTCACACAGGACATAAGGATGAAGACAAAACACAAGAGTGTTTGTCACACTGCTACGTTAAGGAGCATCAGCATCCGCCCTGGAGGCCCCAGTTTTGTACTGCAAACCCAACTCTTCAGCAAGAGGTATTTCCATGTTTTCTGTCACAGAGAAGGGTTTTAAGACTTGCACTTGCTCTGTCTCATTTCTATCCTGCCTCTGCAGTGAAAAAAAAATCATAGGTTACTGACTTCACAACACGCTCAGAGTGAATACATGCTTTATTAAAATGAACTTCTAGAATTCCTGATCTAGTTGTAATTTCCAGGAAAACTGAGATTAATCTTTAATAATACCAGTATTATTAAAACAACATGAGCTAAAACTTGGGATATCAGTGCTGCCCAGATAAGCCAATTCCATTTCTCCTTATTAACTGATAAGGCAAAAATGTCCCAAAAGATTTGAATGAACACATAAATGAACTTCACAGAACATACCTAAAATCTGCCCACATGTAAGATCATATTGATAGATGAACATACATACAATCTGCTCCAGGTGTTGCAGTTAAATTGCTCTTACTCCAACCTTTTTGTTGTTTTTTAATTTGGGGGGAAGGGTTGTTCTACTAAGAATATTTTTACTTTTAAAAATGTTCTCTGTAGTTAAGTCTTCTACAAAGAAGGATTTTTAAAATTTCATTACTGTTACAACCCTCTTCTAGAAGGCACCCTAGGCTTACAAAACAATTGATATCTGAATAGAATAAAAAGTTATCTTACATTTCACAAGTCAGGACATCTAAAGCAAGTTTGCAAATTTTTTTCCTGGAAGGGTGGAGGGGTGGGGATGGTGCAGGACAGAGCTATTTGACACACTGATTTCCCTGATGCTGGAAAGAAGGTTAGAAAGCATTCCTAAAATATTGGATAGTCTTGAGTTCACAGCAGGAGGCTGTATTTTCTGTTGGATGATAATTTTATGTTACACACAAGAACAGTTATGTCAGTAGAATCAAAATAACTACAACACATGAAGCTCTCAGCAGAGCTCCCCTCTGTTTGAAGGGAGACTCAGGAAGGGACCAAGGGAATTGTAATACACCAGCCAGAGGGATGACTGAACACTTCTGCAAAACCTAAGCATCCCAGGCTCATGACCATCATGCAAAGTTAACCCATGCTCATCCTGGTGCAAAACCAGAACCGAGTCTTCTGGCTCCAATTCTCTTTCATACAATTATTTTGGGAATGGGAAAGAAAAGAAACAATGTGCTCTTTGTAGACATAGTTATCCAGGCAGGGTGTCAGTATGACTGACTATGGATTATGTCCCAGGTCTAAGAAGAAAGAAATTAAGGAAATAACTAAGACATGAGTAAAAAGAAAGTACTTAATTGCTATGTGACATCTTATCTAGCTTTTACAGTGGCTAATTATTGACAGGCATCACAGAGGAAATAGATTATAAGTCTGAATATTAACAGCATTAGGAATCAGCTTCATGAGGGTTATGTGTAAAAGCAAATCCAAGCAAGGCCCAAATCTTCAAATTAGAGAAACATTTAAATGCATCTACTAAATAGAATGTAAAAAACCCCAGCATTGCTGTAATCTGTTTCAACAGATCAGCAACTAGTAACCTTTCCTGAACCTATTGTAGATGGTTGAAGATTCCCACTATGCATACAATTAGAAGTGCTATTAAAAGATCTCACTAAAGTTAAAGGTTTAGGTAGAGGTGAGTACACAGACTTAGAAAAGCACTTCTACACAATGTTGTCAGCTACATCAGGATACACTTTTTAAAAAGGAATGAGCTTCCTGAGGATGCTTCACAATTCATTTATAATCTTTCATAAAATCTCTTGAATTTTAAAACTGACACAGTCTTACAATAGCAAGATGTGGCATTCGGTTTTTAAGAAATGATGGGGAAGTTCACAAGCCTAGTTCAGGCAATAAACACATTACACAACTCGTCAAAGAAAGCAGAACTGACTGAGAGCACATTGCTCTACCTAATTCCAACAGAAGTACTAACAAACACCTCCTTTAATAATTTGAATCCAGGCCACTCAGGATTTGAAAACTGCAAAGCATTCACTTTTACCTATAGAATTTAACTGATGGTTCCCACAGTACTTTACTTACCGTTTGAAAATAAAAGTCTGTTGTTTTAAGGAGTCCATAGATTACTACCCACACAGACTTGGCCAGTTACACTACAGACAAATAAATCCAGATGATACAGAACTCCAAAATTCAGAGCATGCAAAGGTAAAGCTCTGCAAGAGAGAGAATGTAAGGCAAGACTGTGGCTGTGACACAGGCTTTGCTGGACAGGCTGTCCTTAGACACTCCCTGTAAATTCTCTTCACCACCCACGTCCCCTCACATTAGGTATGCAGACCTGACACGCCAACAGGAAGGGCCTGGACAGCCTTCACCCTGGCTCAGGTGCACTGAAACACTTCCGGGAAACCGAAACCAACTGCACCAGCCTCAAAAGAAAGGGTATGTAACTCGGATCTGTGAGACACTGAAGCGCACACAAACCGGGTTTTACACAGGTTTGGTAGCACCTGCATCAGTTCTGAGAAACCTGACTCCAAAGCAAACATTTTCTAACAATTTACTACAATTTCTAACACTTACTACAATTGTAATACATTAGTACAAGTCAATCAGAAGCAGTAGCTATATCCTGCTACAGGAACTAGGACATGACTCCCATTTATTACATTCCACCAGAAGCAGCACTGACACTGTCCATATAAAATTAAAAATATAATCTACTGAACTCCTTTTTTTTTTCCCCTTGCATTTAATGTGCTCATAAAGTCCATCCTTCTGTGACAGAGAGTGGAAACCAGTGGGTTTTAGCAGGCAGTAACCGTCCTCCTCTTGGGTACAACAGCTTCGCCTTTTCTGCAGAGCCTGAGCAATTGCATCAGTGGGATGGGCCACCACAGGGTCCTTGCTCTCTGCAGGAGTTGCCTCATTTCCCTCTGCATCTTCAAGGCTTACACAGGGCTTTGCCAGCACCAGCTGTGCTCACTGATAACCTAAGAAAACTTGCAAAAACCAGCTGCCAAGGAGCAGGGTGAAGTCCAGAGTTCCGTGTATGTAAACTGTGTGGTATGTTTAGCTCTAGAAATTGAACTGAGAGCTACTCATGAATCCTGCTGTCACCCCTGGGATCCCAGTTTGTTGTATGACTGATAGAGCTACTCTGCTGTTCAGCACGAACCTACAGGAACAACTGTGCAGAGACAGGAGCCCAGGCTGTGCTAATGAGACAGTTACAAGCCCAGACAACAGGAAGTTTCAGCCTATTCCAAAGGAGCTTAATACTTAATGGAAGTATAGAAGCCTGCCATTACACAGTTAAGTCCCAATATATGTTTAACAAGATTACAGCTGGAAAAATTCACTTGTCCTGAAAAGGACAGAAGCCAAAAGGCAGAATAGAGATTAAGGTAGCCAGGAAGACATTCCCAGAACTTCTCACTTCAGTCTTGAATCACAGAAGTCACTGGTGGCTTTTATTCCCCCTCAGCTCCCCAAAGATATTCACTCACTACGGTTTAAGTAAAGACTGGAGCAAACACCCAGAGAGTAAAGACTGAAGCAAAAACCCAGAATGAGTATTTGTAGAAAAGGGGTCTACAAGTACTTAGAAATACTTTGTTTTAATTTTTTTCTTTTTTTTTTAGTGTCAGAAAGCATACAAAAACCACATTTGGTTGTAACTACCAGGGTTGTTTGATAGTGGTGTATGTCAGCCTCTGCATTTTGGTCCATTTTTCTTAAATAAACTTAGTTATTCTATCATGCCAAGTACAAACTAATGCTTGTACACTGGATTAAAAAGCACAAAATCAGCACTCCCATTCAGAAGGTGGAAGGGAATGTGACCAACCTGAAAAGATTCAGTTTTAATCTCAACCTGAAGTACTGTAAAATTTACATGGATGGCAACTGTGGTTGCCAAGATGAGGAAGGGAGGGGCACGGGAAGAAATAATAAGTATTCTTTCATTTGAGAATCCAAAATTCTTAGTTACAGAATTTAAGTTGAGTTTTAAGCAATACTGTCTGACCACTTCCCAAAACCTGGGGCAGCAGAGGTATTGACTTCAAGAGGACATATTTATAGCACACAGAACCCACACACAACTACTTACTCTATAATTGAACACCAAAACAAGATGCTGCTATGAACACAATGCCCCTGGCAACGTACCACATTCAGATGGACTCTGCAATATCTCTTAGATAACCGAACTCAATCTAATCTGGAGTTGGTATTTCCTGGCCAGTGATGACTAACTCTTTTAAACCATTATTAAGTATCAGGAAATACCCACCCCCAGCATCAGTCAGTATTTAAACATACACCAAAAAGTATTATGTTTTGAACATGTTTGCTCATAGCTATATATCCTATACGTAAATGTGAGGGGGGGAAAAAAGCCTTTCCAGCAGCCTTAAGTAACCAAAGTACAAAATCAAGTTCTAATATTAATAACAAAATGTGAGTTAGGGCCAGATTTCCTTCCAGTTTGCTTAACTGGTAAAGTTTCACAAGATCACACTGGGCTCTTCCACAGTCTTACCTCACTCCCTTCATTCACACATAAAAAGTCTATCAGAATTAAACTGATCCAAATCACTGCTATGCTAGGAATGATGGGTTAGAGAAGAGCTTGGACTAGTACAGTATGTGCAGTGATGACACCAGTCTTGCCCAGCTCTGCTGTGCCCTTCCACCACAGCTTCCCAGTCCTGCTGTGCCCTTCCATCACAGCTTCCCAGTCCTGCTGTGCCCTTCCATCACAGCTTCCCGGTCCTGCTGTGCCCTTCCATCACAGCTTCCCGGTCCCGCTGTGCCCTTCCATCACAGCTTCCCAGTCCTGCTGCCCCAACTGGTTTCAATCCTCGGCAGCCCATGCAAAGAAGAAAAACCAATGAAAAGCGCCTCACTGCAAACTTCAGCCTAAAAGAGACTCTCCATATTCTGTTCCATTAAAAGCCGAGGAAAGAAAACACTTCTTAGCTAAAAACAAACAAAAAGAACCAGTGAAAGACAACATCACATTTATATTCAGGAAGGCTCAGGAGTGGACAATTGTCCTCTTCATTTCTGTAGAAACCAAAATTAAAGGCCCTCAGTAGGAAAGTCACAGCTATAATCCCCTCTTCTCCATCTCCCTGAAGGTACTAATAGAAAGTTTTCATCACAGTAGTCAACACATCACTATGCTGTGAATATTAAATCTAACCCAAAGAACCTCCCATGATATCCTCTCCTACCCTTTTCCCATCTTTTTTTTCCCTTTAAAGGGAAACTATTTGCTTTCCAATTGCTATGAGTGTACCAAAATTGTGTCTGATTTACTTAGAATTAAAAAATAATTTTATCCCTGATGAAATTCCTAGGTGCTATTAATTATTGTACCATTTTTCTATTAGAAATCTACATACTTAGCTTAAGCTGGCTTGTGGTTTTCTGCAAGTCAACCACTTCTTAACTAAATCCTAAAGTCCTAACAAGTATCAATACTTGAAGCATGTCTACAGCTTGTCTATCAAGAATGATTTTGTTTTAACAGTCATTCTGGTGAGTAGTCTACTGACTGAATAAAGCAGCTTGGGTTTTTTTTTACATGAAAAATCAAACCTCTTATGAAAATTTATATTCATTCCCAACACTCCTCCCGAGAGCTAACCACTTATCAACCACTGCATTAGATCTTCTGGCAGCTCTTTCAGTTGTAATCAGAGATCAGACTTACATTCAGATCTTAAGAGGGGGAAAAAACCACCACCACCACAGCACAACACACCCCTTTGCCCTGTATAACTTCATTTTAATTTACAAAGACAGCTACTCTGCACTCATCTAAAAGTGTGTTGCATGTCAGCAGTAAATGGAATTCCACTTTTTTGGAGAACACTTCCAGGACAGATTTCCTGGACCAATACCCCTATAAGCAGAGAGCTTCACCCGGGAAAACACATTAAACTGCTGGTTCAGAACTCAGCTTGCAGCCCAGTGAGCAAATAACCCCATCTGCATTAGCTGACATTACACCTCCTGCATTTCTTGTGTGAAGTAGTTCTTGAAATGTTACATCCATGCCACTGAAATTAAACTAGTGACACTCTTTCAAACCGGGAAACACATGAAACGAGCAGCAATAATGCAATAATCCAGAAACAGTACTCACCTAACACCAGCTCACTGCCCTGTAAGGACAGAAGGGAGTTACTCTGCAGAAGAAAGTTCACAAGAAGACTTCCAGCAGAAAACAGCTTTAAAAACAAACCACAGAAATCTGCACCAACCCATCTAGTTCTACTATAGTCTAATAGTCAGTCTATATAGATGTGAAGGATGCAAATTAAGCCACAATTGGGGAAAAACAAAAAAGAAAGGAAGGGGAAAAGGGAAAAACCCAAACGTTACAAAAACCCAAACCAAATCAACCAACCAATCAAAACAAAAAAATCATCTTAGCATTTATTTTGGTATATATAAAAAAGCTGTGTCACACAGAGTAAAACCACCTGCTAAATTATATCTACAAACCAAGGGTAGAGTTTTTAACTAGTACAAAGGTCTCCTAGAAATTGAGCTTTCATAAATTACAGCTTTGCACACAGCTCAGTTTCCAAGGTGGACTTTGTAAAGATTTGATACTTTCCTAGTGACGTGTTTCTGAGTACACAACAATATGAGGAAGTGCTGTGGCTGATCCCCCTCTTCTCTGCAGACAATCACATATCAAAGGTGCATCACTGTTTAAAATGGCTCCAGTTCTTAAGGATGAAGATCTACTCCCTGTCCTGTCTTGACCTCAAGGGAGGGACACACTGTCCTCCAAAACATCCTGTCAGGAAAGCAGTAAGAGGCGTGCAAATTTGGAGATTAGGATAATAAATACACTTTTGCTACTTATTTTGGCTTTCAAAAAAAATTGTCGTCAAAGACCATAGATGCTTTTCTTACCAAGCCTTGTCCACTTCAGAAATCCTGGTGAACATGTCCCCTTTGCGGCTGCAGGGCACCAGAAACAATGTATTGGTGAAGCTCCCTAAGCGGTACTCACTCTTGTGTGACAGGCTTCATTTCATCCATTCTCTTTTACAGTTACATGTTTCCTGAAACTGATTGAGCAGAACAAACCTGCTATTAATTGTTGGCTATTTCTTCCAATATAGATATTTGGAATTTATCATAATATAGTCCAGATCTGTTCATTCAGGAAACTATATGCACCTATTTAGGAAAAATGGGATGTTTACTGCATTTGTGGTTTTTTTCTGTGTTTCCTTTTTTAGGATTACATCCTCAAACCTGTGTAAGGAGATGCCCACGACATAAGAAACAACGTCAACAAGTATTTTAATCAGGTTAATTTTCCATATTTCTTAGAACTGGCACTTAATCCTTACAGAACAAGATGTTTAGGTTAATAATAAACTGCAGGGCTCCTAAATAAACAGGTAATGTTTTACCTATTTCCCTTCTAAGTAAAATTACTGCTTTTTACTGGTCAAAATTTCTTATCTTCCCAGTGCACAACTAACAAAAGGACTGGCCCAGACTACCTGAATGACTACTTCATATGTGGGTTTACTGTGTTTTTATTATTAGACCTTCATATTTAGTTACCAGTTTTTTAAAGATGAAGCGGTGATCTCTGCATTTTGCTTGAATTTCATGCAAGTAGAAGAGAGCACTGAGCAAAGAAGCAACATTATTTCAATCTTTTTTTGGTAAAACTTCTACTGAAAACTACACAGAAGCATCATTTGGGTTAGTGCCGTAAACCCCTAACAAAACTAGCTGGAATGAGACAGCTGGACAAGCTTCCTGTCGTAGTTAGTTCAATCATTAAGTGTCAGTAATCGATTTGCATTTCTAGATACTTGCATTTGAAACTGAGATGGGGAGGGAAAAAAACTGGCAGGTGAGATATCAAATACATAATATTTTTTCCAGCTCAAGCTCTTCCTTCATACATTAGATACAATACATTACCTAGCTTATTAACATCAGGTCAAGGTAACAGCTAAGAATTTTTGAGAGACAGAATGTAATTTTATCAAATAGCAAAGAGAACTGCACAAGCATACGCAGCAAAACACAAAGCCAAGTGATAGAATCAAATTTGAGCTTGCATATATTACAATCTAGTTCAAACAGTGACACACACTTTCATGCTGTACTATTTTACATAATGACAAAGCAAATCCCATAGTCCAGACTGAATAAACCAGAAGTCAAGATTTACGGATTCCGGTTACATTCTTGACAATATATACACACCATTTCCTAAAAGAAGTAAAGCAAGATTGAGATCTCCATTTCTCAGGAACTAAGAGTATTGCTAAATTCAAAAATACTATTTTAAACAGCAATGAAATATGTTAGTATATGGAACAGATTCATAAACAATCTTTTAGAAAGTGCAGGTACATTATGACCTGCTACTTGGGCTTTGCACAAACTTGCAGGAGAAATAGATCCCTTCTTCAAAGAGCTGTTACAAAACTGTTCTGCTTTCATTGTACTTTTACTGTTCAGCTTAAATTGTGCTGAGCAAGCTGTAAGAGCAAAAGTTTCACAGATATGTATTCACAGGCTATTCTGAGTTGGGAGGGACCCACAAGGATCATCGAGTCCAACTCTTAAGTCAATGGCCCACATGGGGGATTGAACCCATGACCTTGGCATTATTACAACCAAGTTTTTTAATCAACTTTTTAGTTCTTGAGGTCCATTTTCAGATGGAGCAAAAGTCTATCAAAAAAACCTTGGCTGAATTTTCATAAGCTTCTGTATTGCTTCCCTACCTGTTACACATATTACACTGTGCCACAATGACCTCTGTTAAAAATGAGAAACCAACTCTGTTAAAACACTTCTTAATTCTACTGTCACTTTAGCATCTTCAGCAAACTATGCTGCAGTCATGCTACTGTACACATCAGGCAGCTGACTGACCACCATCTCTTTAAAAATCAACCCCATTTAATTCCTGCTTGCATCTAGACATCTGGAATCAAGTATGTACATGAGGAAGAACCACACAGCTGCAACTGTATAAATATTTTTCTTATCAATTCCTTGCCAAGAGAATCTCAAAATTGTAAGATCAATTTCACAGACAAGAAATAAAACTAAGTTCACACAGACAGACAGGCTTCTAGAAGCTGGGTGAGAGTTATTCCACGGCCTATATACAGTCTCATCTTGGATCACATTTTCCAGATTTTGCTTCCTATGAATTTCTGGAGTGGAGCTGGTGTCTCCTTAAACTGGCATAATGATTATCACTGATTTTGTCACAAGAATTTCTGGCATCCACTTCAAATAACCACCCAGCAGACAACACACATTCCAACTTGCATTATTAGGATTAAAACAGGAACCCTTTGCTATTGCCATGTTCCTTCCAACACAGATTATCCAAGCAATTGCCACACTGATTGCAACTGATTGCAGTGTGATGATGCATAGACACTTGGGTATATTTGTAAGCAGAAAATGCTGCAGCATGTTTAAGTTTTCAGAAGTTTGATTTACAACTAAGCCTGAGAAAGCCCCTTTAAAAAGTGGATATAACACAGATCATATGGATCAACATTTCAAGATTCAGAAAACTACGAGGTATTTTTTTGTTCACCTCCAGCCAACCACGCTCCCTTCTGCCTTCTCATACAGTGTCATTATGTTTGTGCAACTTCATTATCAAAAAGAAAACATATGGACATCAATCACTGATGCACTAACAAAATCCACTCTTACCTCTGACATAAAAAAGTAAACTACAGAAGCTCATGAATGTGTTGTGTGTATAGACAAACATCTGCATCAAGTATTAGCGGCACCAAGTTGAAATTGTTCTTTGCAAAATCACATTAATCCAAGTTTTAGGTTTGGTGGCCTTTGTTTTACTTTGGCTTAACTATGTTGACAAGTATCTCCGTTCCAGAGAAACTAACTATAATTTAGAAGCTTGCAATGGTTTTTTCACTCATACACCACCACTCATGAAAGAACAAAGCCATGGACAGGATGTCACAGCCTCAGACCACAATAAAGACGTACTACAACAGACCAGCACAAAATCCTAAGTAACAGAGCTCAGTGCACTGCCCTTTTTAGCAGAGAAGAGGATAATTTGTATCATATAGCTATTCCAAGTTTTTCTCCTGAAGCTTGTGAACTATTATCTGCTTCTAAGATCAGATGCAGCACTGATGCTACAAAGCTGTTGGTTTTCATTCCGTTCAAACAACTGTAGCTACATTAGAGTTTTGTTTTATAAGATTTACGAAAACCTTCCATAATTCACACAACCACTGCTTACTGTGCAAGTTTGGCCACAACAATTGATACAGGTCTCCGTGAAGTCCTTCTTCTGGACTCCAATTTCTTGTATCAAATTATTTAAATGGCATCATCCAAGATGCTTAACACAGATCCAAACACTTCTATTAAAGATGTTTTGGTCACCCATAAACACAGTGTGTACCTAGTTGTCATCCTCAAAAGGTTTTGTCTCCTCACAATTCCATTTCTGTGCAACCATTAACTCCAGCTAAAACAATTCAAAATATGAGAACTGCAAACCAAGACACTGGAAACCTTGAATGAGATGTGCTTAAGCAAAGAGTAAAGTGACATTAGTTCTGAAGACCTGAGGACTGTAAGCTGTAAAAGATGTTGCACTTTCACACAGAAATAACCTGCAAACCACGTGCAACTCGTGGCATCAGGGCCGACTATACCAAGCATAACAGAGGATGGGTTCAGCAACACAGGGCTAGACAGCAGCAGCTTTGAAGCTTTCAAGGGGCAAACCACTGCATAAGCTGTGATTAAAACCATATTCACATTCCTTGTTTCCCTGAACTCTGACATCAACTAACATTTAAACAACGGTTCAGAGCTGTGAAAAATCGCCTCCTTGACACTTCAAGTACTCTGAAAATAAATGTTTTACTTTTGTTAAGGCATTCTTTCCTAGGACTTCGCTAGTCCTCTCCAAACAGTTTTGCATATTTTAGTCTAATCACCACATGTGACTGGCAGCCTGCTGCTCAAGGCAGAGTACAAGCAGTCTGCCAACAGCTGGCAATGGTATGAACAGGGTAGTACAGGAACAGCGATGTGGGAATGCAGACACTTCCTGCAGATTTGCTTGCTGAACCTTTCTGAACATGAGATTTCTGTCAGCCCACTTCTTCAGGCTGTCAAGGTCCCTCTGAATGGCAGCACAGCTGTCTGTTGTCATCCATGCCTCCCAATTCTGCACCACCTGCACACTTGCTGAGGGTGCACTCTGTCCCATCACTGCGGTCATTAATGAAGGCAATAAACAGCCCAGGCCCTGCTGTCAAACCCAAGGTACAGCACTAGTAACCGGCCCACAGCTGGACTTTGAGCCACTTCCTACAACCCTCTGAGCCCAGCATTTCAGCCAGTTTGCAATCCCCCTCCTTGTCTGCTTAGCTACCCTGGAAGGCACCAGCTAGTCTGTCAGTGAGGGTGTTAGGGGAGAAGACAACAAAAGAACTGGTGAAGTCAAACAGCATAAACTTCTCTCCTCTCCTCCACCAACCCAGTCATTTCATCACAGAAGGCTGATGGGTTGGTCAAGCACGATTTCCCCTTCATAAAGCCACAAGGACTATTGCTAATCATCTTCTTGTCCTTCGTATGTTTGGAAATGGCTTCATAGGAGAATTTACTCCATCATCTTCCCAGGGGTCAAGGCGAGGCTGAGCACTCTCTAAATTCCCCAACCCTCTTGCCCTTCTTGGAAGCAAGAGCAACATTTGCTTCCTTCCAGTCTGAGGAACAGTCTTCTATTGTCTCAATCTTTCAAAAATAATTCAGACTGGTTTTGCTACAACATCAGCTCCCTCAACATTCATAGGTGCATTCTGTCAGCTCCCACAGACTTCCTTACAGCAATATTGTTTAAATGTTCCCTTACTTGGTCCTCCTCTACTGAGGCTAAGCCTTCATTGCTCCAGACTTTCCCAGCAGTCTCCAAGACCTGGCATTCAAAAGACAGATCTTACCAATAAAGACCAAGGCAAAAAAAGGCCTCGGCTTTTTCCATGTTTTCCCTCATCTCCCTCTGGCTGCTGATATCCTTGCAGAAGTCCTTCTTGTTGCCTTTCATGTCCCTGAACACTTACCTGAAAACTGAGGTCCAAAGCCACTCCCAGTCCTATCTTTTCTGCATTCCATTCCTCACACACCTAAGCAGAAGGTGCAGCAAAGTTCAGACTCAAAAGAGGGCAAAGTAAGTGAAAAGGCACTTCTTGAAAAACTTTTTACTGGACCTATTCTAACTGTACCATTGTAATATGACGACACCTTAACCAACTCCAGATTGCCTCTCTACCGTATAACCTTTCAACACAAATGCTAATGATGCTCCTGCAGTCAAAAACAGACAGCCTGACAGACAGATGTGGTATCCACTGGAATGATCATGATTAAGTAGTGACACAGCTGTCTTCTCAACAGTAGCACAACCTCCCTCTGTATAACTGTGATGAAAGTGAACCTTCAGGAATCTTAATGATGCATCTCTGTGGTTATGTATTCTGTGGTTTAGATCACACAGTTCTTTCATCTTACGTATCAACCCATACCTTATGGCCTGCGCTGCATTTCTAAGGCAAGGCAACATCACACACACATCAAGTGGTGAAGTGTTCCAGCAAACAATTTAAACAACTCACTAGGTCTGGATAATATGCATTGAAGAGCTCTGACTGTACATAGCAAATGACTGAGCTACCAAAATGCACATACTGAAGACACAGGCATAAGCCACAGAATAGTAAATGCTGCGCTCACATGTAAAGGGTGGCAAGAGCAGTTCTAAGAATTAGCATTGTACTTTAGGGTGATAAGCTGGTTTAAACAAACAGCAGCAGTAAAAGCTCCAGAGAAGTATAAACCAGCGGATATTAACAGCTTGACATCTGTCAAGATAAAAGAGGATGAGATCATCTTCACCGTGACAAAAAGAAGTGTATTCCCAAAACTTCAGCATGTCTCAAAATACTAAATTATTTCAAGCCTCCAAAGGGTGATAAACAAAACCCAGTTTTGCAGGAATCCAGACATACTTTAGTATTTCCAGTTGGAGGCATCCCAGCCACTCTGCCACTTTGTGGTATAATGGAACTGTTAAAGGCATCTGTAGAAACAGCACCAAAAACAAAAAGGAGAGAAAAACAACAGTATGTCCTTAACCAGTTCCTTACAAATTAGGGCTCCCAAAATGATTTAACAAGTTTAACATGAAGCCTTTGAACAAAACTCTAAATCTATTCCAAAACAAGCACCAATTTGGGCTCAGTGCTCTAGGTAAAACTCCAGTGCATTTACAAGTATAATCAGTTCAGAGCAGTTCTCCCTCTTTCCAGCATAAATCCAGCTATTTACGTTTCACCCCCAGCCCACGCTAAAGCTCTAACACGCAGCATGCAGCTGTTTCAGCCACTTTTTTCCCACTACCTGCTCAACAAAAGTAGAATGACAGATGAACAAATGTTGGGCATAGCACCTTCAGAAAATAGTCAATGCTTTTTTGTGTCCATTTAAGTGTGGTATTGAATAAAAAGACCTGCCTGAGCAAGTCTTTTTACCAGTGGAAATGCATCACACCTGTAAAAATCAGTGTTATTTTCATGGAATTATAGATGAGTCTGGGTTGGAAAGGACCTTTAAAGGTTCAGTTAATTCAGGGACATCATCACCTAGATCAGGTTGTTCAGACCCCCATTCAACCTGACCCTGAATATTTCCAGGGATGGGGCATCCACCACCTCTCCGGGCAGTCTGTTCCAGTGATTCACCATCCTCACTGCAAGACATTTCTTCTGTATGGCTAACCTAAATCGACTGTCCTTCCGTTTAAAGTTATTAAACTTGTCCAATTGCAACAGATCTTGCTAAAATGTTTGTCTTTCTCATAGCCCCTCTGGGTACTGAAAAGCTGCAATATAGTTTGCCCAGAGACTTCTCCAGGCTGAACAATCCCAATTCTCTCCGCATTTCCTCATAGGAGCGATGCTCCATCCCTGTAATCAACTTTGTGGCCCTTGCCTGGACTCACTCCAATAGGGCGATGTCCTTCCTGTGCTGGAGACCCCCAAGCTGGATGCAGCACTCCAGGTGGGGTCTCACCAGAGAGGAGCAGAGGGCAGAATCACGTCCTTCATCCTGCTGACCACCCTGCTTTTGATGCAGCCCAGGACACGACTGGCTGTCTGGGCTTCAGGCACACACTGACAGCTCATGCCCAGCCTCTCACCCACGAGCACCCCCAAGTCCTTTTCTCTCCTCCTGTTCATCCCCCAGGCTGTACTGATACCTGGGGTTGCCTCAAGCCAAGTGCAGCACTTTATACTTGGTTTTGCTGAACCTCATGAGGTTCCCCATGGGCCCATTTCTCAAGCTTGTCCAGGCCCCTCTGGATGGCATCCCATCCTTCTGTTGTGTCAACCTTTGTATCACCTGTAAACTTTCTGAGGGTGCACTTGATCCCTTTATCGGTGTCACTGATGAAGACACTAAATAGCAAAGCCACCTGTCACTGTCCATTGGGACACTGAGCCACTGACCACTACCCTTTGGATGTAGCCAACAGCTCAGTGTCCTAATGGACATCAGTAAATAGTGGTTTAACCCATCAGACTCAAAACTCCATGGAATACCAAACAAATGAGTAAAGAAGAAAAAGAATGTTCTAAGAACACTAGTGTTGTTATTTAGATTTTGTTCATTTACTAGTTACCATTAATGTTTATCCATTCAAAAAGCAAAATTGTATTACTTCTCATTACAAGAAGTGAAAATCCAGGTGTTAACATGAGACCCATAACATCTCAAGCCTCCCAAAAGGCCAGGACCCCAGAGACATGTCCATATCAACACAGTTGTAACAAGTATTTGAAAGCCTGTCTTGAAACAGGACTATGGGTGACACAACTCAGCATTTCCCATGTCTAAAGCAGCATCTGAGCATGGAAAGCAGAGACTGCTTTGTACCTCACTTGATGATCCTTGTGGGTCCCTTCCAACTCAGAATATTCTGTGATTCCATTAATTTATTTCTGCACACATCAAGGAAAAAGTACAATCAACTGCCAAGAGGCAATGTTATTAAAATATTTTAAAATAAGTAATTTTGTCCAGAAACTGGTAACATTCATGTAGCATATAACTGCTAGTCACAGTATTTACTCTGTTAGCAAAACGTGCTTTCAGAAGAAGCTTCAGCACACCAAAGCAAAAAATTCTCACTCATGATCCACAGGTCAGACAGTTCAGACAACTCCACTTTGGAGTGGACCAGACAACAGGACTAACAGTGAACATTGCTAGGTCAGATTTCTCAAAGAACTTGCTTAAGGACATTTCATTTTCAGAAATATCGATATGATGAGGACAATGCTGCTAAATACTACAATTTAAGTCCCTGCAAGGTCACCTGTCTGCATTAAATTGCACAAGCGTACTGTGACTTCTGTACACACCTCATGAGAAAACAACCAGCAATAAACTTTCCTAAAGGAAAATCCAAAATAAAAGGCTTTCAGGAGCTGAATAATGGAATTTTCTGCTGCTTTCATGAAGCATATTGCTGATTTCATTAGTTTCACAGCTTGAAATTTCAACATCAATATAAGCAGCACAGGAAAACTTCAAACAATCCTCCCAAAACACCAGATGACAAATGAAATGAAGAAACTATGACCCAAATACACATATTTTACATTATGTTGGTTACCACTGAACAAGAAAAACTGGTTTGCCCACATGGACAAAAGAAAAGTGTTATTTGCCCAACCAAAGATTCTGTAACTCAACTGTACTAAAATGGAACATGCTCTTTTAGTCTATTCTTGAGGAAAACTCAGTGATTGTACAAGTGGTCTACAGGATCATTCCAAATATGCAAAGGGCAGAAAACGGCAACAGTAACCACCCAGCGTACCCTAAGGTGATGTATAACGTAAAGAAGCCACAATGCCAGCACATCACTAAGGATATGACCTTAACATGGCTGAAGGGTTTGTATGATAGTTGGATATTTGAAGACTTTTGGCATCACCACCAGTTTTGAGAACAACGAAAGCTATCAAGATGTAAAACTGCACTGGTGAAGCTGAAGCCCATCTTCTTAAGCATCTCTGAACTTTCATAACAATTTCCTAGAGAAGCTGTTTATTTAGATACTTTCCCTATCACTTTTTCAGCATCTACCATCATTTGTAAAGCTTTGTCAGCCAGATGTCTTCCACTATCAAATTACTAGTGCTCTGGTTTTTTTCAGAAATGTTATACAAGTTATAATTTTGTGGTGGGCTGACCTTGGCTGAAGGCCATGTGCCCACCAAGGACATTCCCATCAATCTCCCTCCTTAACTGGACAGGGCAGAGAAAATATAATGAAAGGCTCATGGGTCAAGATAAGGACAGCGTGATCACTCACCAATTACCATCATGGGCAAAACAATCTTAACTCCCAGGTCAAATTTGCTTATAATTTAATTTATAACCAATCAAATCAGAGTAGAACAATTAGAAACAATTCTTTTCCCTGCTCCAGCATAGGTCTCTCCCATGGGAGACCATCCTCCATGAACCTCTCCAACATAAATCCTTGTCATGGGCTGCAGTCCTTCAAGAACCCACAGTTCCAGCACAGGTCAGCTCCACAGGCTGCAGTCCTTCAGGAACAGACTGCTTCAGCGTGGGTCCCCCATGGGGTCACAAGTCCTGGCAGCAGACATGTTTCAGCCTGGGCTTCTCTCTCCATGGGTCCACAGGTCCTGCCAGGAGCCTGCTCCAGCACAGGTTTCCCACGGGGCCACAGCCTCCTTCAGGCATCCACAGCTCTGGTGTGGAGCTCTCCATGGACTGCAAGTGGTGTCTGCTCCACCACGGATCTCCCAGGGCTGCAGGGGCACAGCTGCTTCTCCATGGTCTGCACCACAGGCTGCAGGGGAACCTCAGCTCTGGCACCAGGGGCACCTCCTGACCTTGGTGACTGCAAAGTTATCTCTCTCACATTCTGACTCCTCTCTGCCTGCAATTGTTCCCATGCAGTAACCTTTTTTTCTTTCCTAAATTTGTTATCCCAGAGGTGCTACACCATTGCTGTATTGGCTCAGCCTTGGCCAGGGGTAAGTCTGCCTTGGGGCCAGCTGGCACTGGCTCTGTCAGACAGGGGAGAAGCTTCCAGCAACTTCTCACACCCCAACACCAAGCCTTTGCCATGCAAACCCAATACATTATTGCATAAAATTTGAAGGCAACATAAAAAGCAAAATTAGTACTACTGTCTATGCTCCATTTTTAGCTATTCTTGGCTATGGAGAGTCAGCTTCGCCCCCTCATCCTCCCACCCCTCCGTTTCTCTCTTCTCATCTCTGGGACATAATTCTTCAGCCTTAAATGTAAAACATCACTGAGAAATATATTTAAAGTTAAATATTATTAGCTTTACTAAAAACACTTACTTATAGCAATATTAGTTCTAAACAACTTCATTATCCATTTAAAGGAGTTACTTTTTATAGATGTTTTTAATTTCAAAAAATTAAATAAATAAAAAGTGGCCTGCATATGAATCAAGCTTTTTAATTCATCTGTGTCTATATATAAACAGAGGCAAAGTAGAAGAGTTACTATTTGTTTTGTTTTAGAAACAACCACCCATGTAGCATTCCAAGGCTGTTCATAAAAGATCCTCTGTGTGCAGCATATGGAGCCACCTTTGAACCCTGATAAGGGGGTTTACACACAACAGGCTTAAAAGAACCCTCCAAAGTATCAACTCATGGCAAGTAGATATTTTCAGCTACAGTATAAGGGGCATTCAAGAGGTTTGATGATGGAAAGTCCTTACCATCTAAGCAAGAAATTACAGGGTCCACTGTCCTTCCAAATTCATCCAATAGAGACCAAGATTTCTGAGTAAAACCACAGCCCAAGTTCATACTTGCTAAAACCAGAACACGACAGTAGCTTGCATCGTACTGCTATACAGTTCTTGTGATGATACGGCATTTGTTGATTTTTTTCTTACATTTAACTTGCTGTCATCATTCAAAACAGCTTTTTCTCAATGCAGAGAAGATGATACACAAACACACGTGGAGAAGGCACGATGAGCTTACACAACAGGCATTTCTCAGCTCTGCCAGGTATTAGCTACAGAAGTCCAGGCAGTTAATTCCCTGCTGTCTGATTCTACAGTTTAACTACATTTGGCTTTATTTAAATACCACTACAAAGTTTTTTAATTTTGTGTATTTCTGTAGTCTGAATTTATAGTAACAGCTTAGTTTTACATCAAATACAAACTCAAGTTACAGTTTCAGAGGTTTTTATGTGTACCATCTCTCTCTCTCTCCTCAAAATCAGATTGAGAAAGACAAAAACTCCTGAGTGGGAGGAAGCAAGAGAAAAAGGGAGGAATGTATCAGCTTGCCAAAAATGCGCCACAACCTCTACAATACAATGTTAATAATTCTGCCTAGTGCAAATGCAATAAAGCTCATTATTTCACATCCAGAGTCAATCCTTTTCGTATTACTGGACAAAAACCACCATAGACTTTTTCGTTGTTTTAAGAATGACTCATTTTACTATTCCTTTAAATTGAAGGTTGCCATCTGAGGTTTCCAACACCACTTTTCAAAAACTGTTTTCACATGTATTATAAAGATTCTGGATTGCTGTTTCTGGCTTTATTTCTTAAAGTTTGGACAACATTTTGCACTAAAAAAAGCAGTGAAGTACAATAAGTTTTTCAACTTCTTTGGAAAAATGAGCATAATACAATACTAAACTCCATCTTCCTGAGGGCCACTTTAGAAGTTCATCTAAGCAACTTAAAAATAGACTAATTTGAAACATATTCTATGCCCTATTTGTAGTACATAGAAACCAGTTCATATCTGGTGGAGAGGAAAGGACATGTTTTTACTTGCACAGTTCAGCCATAACCACACTGTAGAAATATTTGATTTTATATCCTGCTTTTCATACTGTAAGTCCTATAACATTCAGAAAATAAAGCACTTTTAGAAGGAACACTCCAGAGATTTTAATGTTTGCTTCACATCTTGGAAGCACTTGCAATGTCCACAGTAGCTATTCAGCAAAGAATGGAAGTGCTGCTAAGCTCATTTGTAACCCATGGTCTCTTACATTACTAATTTGCGAATTAATCAGATAATAACAGTAATACAGTAACAAAATTTTTCTTTTCTCTCTACTCAGAAGTCTCCAGACTTCTGAAATACATAGCAGAAAATTAAGCAAGAACTAGATCATAATCTAAATGACAAAGGCTTCAAACTTCTTTTCATCTTTTGCTTTATTCCTGCTAGATCAAGTAGCTGGCATTCAATACTAGACCAGTACTTGCAGCTTACTTTTAGCCACTGGGAAAATTTGCCAAGGCATATGAGGAGAATCCAACATTTGAAGTTTCAAAAAAAACAAAACACATGCAGATGTGACTTACAGCATAAGCTATACTTCAAACAACTGCCCTGCTGCTTTAGGTCTGCTTCATGTAAGCATTTATCACAGATGGACACCAAGAGAAACCGCATTGCATCTGATTTCCAACTATAAAATAATTTGACCTAATAAAAGATTTGCCGTTAGACTACATTGGTGTAGTTCAAAATGGTGCCCCTAGAAAAAAAAAATTAAAAAAACAAGAGACTCAACATAAGCCTTACCAACACACCAAGAAGTTAAATGAGGAGAGTGGATACCTGCATGCCAGAGATGAGACTGACTGCATTCCAAAGCTGCCACATTTCTCTCTTTAAAAAAAGGGAGCTGCTGGAGGGGTGAGGGCAAGGAGAGACCCAGGACAAGATACCAGGTGCCCAGTCCCTAATGCCTCTAGGCCCAATGAGCTCACCATGGTGCACCTTTGTATGAGCTAACTCAAACTGTCTACAGAGAATACTTCTTAACAAGTGCTTAGAGAAAAGAATCAGACAAAAATTTCAGTACTACTACAGACCCAGCTCATTAATGACAACTACCCAAACATACTTGGACTGCCTAGATAAGCCCATGTACTCAACAGCATATCAGAGTCCTTACCTCAGACAGAGAGGCAACTCTGCACCTCATCATCTTGAGACGGAATTCCATAAAGGCACCTTTGGGGTGTGCTTGGCACACGCAAAGGCCAAACATGTAACAAGCTCAGTCCCTGCACCTTAAGCTAAATCACAAACTATAAATGAATTAGATAACATTTTGACAGAATAGTACTCCAGATCCCAGAAAATATTTCATTTAAACAGAACTCTGCCTGTGACTCAAACCCTGGATTAAGACACACTTCACTAAAGTATAAGCATTTGTCTTTGGTGTTGTTTTGTGGTTTTGTCTTTTTTATTTTTTATGTTTTAGTTACTCAGAGTACACTAGGAACAAATCAATTTAATTAGAGATGTGCTAAAACACATATTCCACACCACTGAGCCTTACAGAGCTGTGGGAGAGAATGCTGTGCCCTGAAGATAAATGTTACTCCTTTTAACTCTACCAGGATGAAGAAGAGATACCACAAGGTGAAGTCTGGGTTGGTTTTTAGTTCTCCAGAGAGAGGAAAAGTTACAGAAGCTGTATTATCTAGGAGTGGACAACTCTCAACTTGAGGCTCAGTTTTGCACAGCATCCTGCCTGCAGGCAGGCCCTCAGTACCCTGGATAAAGGCAGGCTGTGCTACAGGGCACATATTGACCCCTGCAACAAGGCCTGGGGCCCACCCAAGTAGATTCAGCCCAAGTCCACAACTCACAAAGCCAAAGTGCTACAGGCCCTGCTGCACCACCCCTACACCAATTCCCTGGCACTGGAATCGCCTCAGGAAGTGCTACCAAGCATGGCAGCCACTAAGGGTTCAACAGAGCAAGCGGGACTGAGCTCAGAGCAACCTGCAGTTGATCTTTTCAGAAAGTACAGAGGATAACCTACAACTGCAAGTTTGGTCTTTTACTTCATCTGCACCAACAACATCCCTGATAGGGTATTAAAAACAAAAAAAACACCAAGAATTAAAACTTTTCAATGTTGACAAAACTTGTTCAACTTGGAACTTCACGGTTAAATATGACTAAGGCACCATAACACCAAGCACTGAGGAGAGGTAAGCTGCAATTTTGCCAGCGCTCTGAATTGTTTCAGCAGACCTACGCTAACTATTAGGAGTCAAACCGTAAATGTTAAATTAAGTCTGTCTTTGCTTGTCTAGTTTGTGACTATATTAATACCAACAGTTTTTCCTCATATTAATAGTTTTTCTACTAGATAGACTTCAAAGACTAAATTTAAAACACATTACACCAATTACTAAACTGCATTTTACAATTTATTTTGGATTTTGGCAACATTCTCCCCCAGTTATTAGAACAAACCTTTGAAAGACTCGAACTTACTCTCAAACTGAGAGTTTCAAAGAAATTGATATCTGCCTGCATTCAAACAACTCAGGATGTAAAGCAGAAAGGAGTGCTCTAATATAGATGTTAAGAGAGCACTTGTATGTAACTAGAACTTGGTACTTTTTATTGTTATTAACAATTATTAGACCTCTTAGTCCTGCTTCATTTGAGTACTCATTTTCGAGAACACACAGCTTAAAGTGAAGGAAACCTGTGAGAAATTCAGCCTTTTCTGTTCTCAACACCTTAGTTACCTTCAAGTTTGAGAGCCCAATGGAAGAGATAATGAATAAATACAACCACTCTCCCACCTTACTGGTCAAGTATGGCTCTGCTACCTTTACAGATTACCTTTCTGGGAAGAAAAAAATTGCCTTCACAACCAGGTACTCCAAAAGCAGAGATCCAACTTTGCAAGTCTGCATGTTTTATACTCAAATTCTACTGATAAATTTACCTTTTGCAGAATTTCTTTTTCCAACAGTGCCAAATACAAGGATACCAGATACCAAACTGCTTCAGTGTCAGCACATTACCCAATTTCCAGACATATTCTTTTCACTATACAGCTATTATTTTTATTTTAAGTTCTATTATGTGACTGAAAACTGTACTAAGAAAAATACAGAAGACTAATGCAAAGCTTACATAGAGATGGAGACTTCATGTTTGTTTGGTAGCAATATTAAGACAAATAATGACCTCTAAAATCCCCTTACTCATCCAAAAAGCAAGCCCTTCTCTTAAAAGTTGATGTTATCAGTTGGTAACTCCTTAGTGCTTCTAAACTCTTTTTGGAGAGCATCAGCTTGCTTTCAGGCTCCTATACTCAGAATTTTAAAAAAAAAACCCACCACGTAGCCTTTAGTTACTGTCAGTGGCCAATTCTGCTTCACATTGCCATTGTTCCAGTAGAGCTGAGGCTCAGGAGACAAACTGGAAATGGCCTTTTTTCCATCTCTACTGCTACCAGCTGACCCCAAATTCTCTCTTGGCAACCAGGCTGAAAGCGTCTTTAGAGGAAGAAGGATTCCTGTAGACAAGTCTTCATATTTTAAGTCCCATTAATTGAAAACCATTACACATTTTCAGCCATAGTTATTTTCCATCTTACCCAGCATTTAAGAATTACATTGTCTGCTTCAGTGGCTATACCTTCATGCAGAGCCACTCAAAGAGGATTTCTGTGTGTTAAAGTCTATATATTTTAACCCAAATTCTAATTGTTAGATTATTCATGAACACTGCTGAATTTGTGAGCCTGAAAAGCTTCAGTTGGCACGACTGAACTAATTGCAAAATGAAATTACAGAGTTGTGAACTGTCATAACTGTGAGATCCTTCCCCCACTTCTGTATCCAGAACTGATTTTAAAAGAATCCTAATAGACCTTGTGACTCCAGCATCCATAAAGAAAAAAAAGACAAAAACAACACACAAGCTTTGCAAATCACCCCAATTTAAATAGATAGTCCTCACCATGTACTTAAAACCTCCAATTACTTAATTTCTTGTATTTCTTTTCTCTCCTTGAAGCATCTTTTGAACACACCCTTTCTGTCTTCAGGAACTAATGCATTCTTTAACCTCCGAAAATGGGGAAAAAAAAAAAAAGAAAAAAAAAAGATAAAATAAGACCGCAGGAGGAAGGAAAAAACTTGTCCCACACCTGTCTCATGCAGGCTCATTGCTTACGTTAACAGAGCGTGGGACCAGAGAGCCACAAGGCAGAACCCACCTTGAACAGCAAGAGCTTTAAGGCAACACATACCTTTGCTTATGTTGCGAGTACTTTTTTGGTGTAGACACCACTACCTCTGTGCTAATAAAACAAACCACTTCACTGGAAAATAACTGCACACTGACTTCTCTTCCAGTGCTTTCGAAGGAAGATCTTCACTTGCACAAATCAGTCAGGCGCCTCTACAGTCTGTAGGTCGGCAATTGTTCCGAAACCAGAACCTGATCCTTGACCTACAGCAGCAACAAGTAGCAAAGTCCTCCTGAAAACACTCGTGGGACTGAGAGGAAGGTGCTGATGTAAATGCACAAGAGCTGGAAACCATACCCAGGCAGAAGCTTCCTCTAAGGCTCTGCCTGCTTTGAGCAGGCATGCCACATGCAGAAAGAAGAGGGAAATGTTTTTCATCTACTCAGTATGAAAACGTACCTTTCCAGGATAAGATCTGTCCTTTCGAGTTTTCTACAAGTTTTAAGCTTTCCCCCTTGAAGAATAATGGGAAACCAGGTCTGACAAGAAGAAAACTAATTTTATTCATGATTAAGTTTCATGAAACAAGTAGGGGAAAAAATCTTTCAGTACCAATTATAAAGAGGTGGACTCCATCCAGACTATTTCAGAATCAAACAAAAGCTGCTCTCCAAAAGCCTCAGTGTTTCCACTAATATGCATTCTCACTTTGACCTCTCAGCCTTTTTCCTACTTCACTTTCTGTTAAACTCTTCACTTTGAAGCAAACCTGTTCACGTTTATAGCAAAGAGCTTGTTCCTAGAGGAGTTGCATTGGAACAGTTGCAAAGTCAGAATCTGACATAACTGCTATTCAGAATTAAACCAGCTGGACAAAGCTGGCGAGACTGAAGGCAGCTCACCAAAGACAATTCATTCCCGCTATATAATTTAAGAAAATCAAAGGAGTCATTTCAGGAAGAAGAGTGTCAACTAATAACTTGAATTATCAATCACTTTCATTACCCTAACATCTCCTTTGTATTGAACACTGCTCAAATGCACCCATTATTTATATTTTTCTCAGGCTCAGACTTGTCTGCAGCTCTTTTCGTAAGGTATATCCACAGGACTATCTCTACGCCCAACCACAAGTCTCACATGATTTCAGGCAGCCCACTCTGACACCTGTCAGCAGAACACCTGTGCCCATGTACAAGTTATTTTGCAAAGATGAAGGCATCAAGGAATTAAAAAAATAAAAAAAAATTTTAAAGAAAAAGGTTTCAGAAAAGAATGCAAGAGTTGCTTGCCAAATTCAGAAAGAATTTTGATCTTAGGCTGTGTTAAAACATGGACAAAATACCTGATTCTGCTTTGCTTGGCAGAGATGAAGCCTCTGAGTTCAAAGATCTGAATGTCAATCTATACATAGGGATTCATAAATTACTAGAATAACTGGTAAAGGTTTCCTGGAAACACCAGAACACCCATTTTTGAAGACACCATAATACAAATAACCCCTCACTTCTTTAGACATAAAAATAAGAGCTGTCCAACACACACATGCAGCTTATTGGATCATCTTTAGAACACTGGAACATTAACTCCGTTGGGCAAAAGGAGCCAAATCACAGCTGGGACCCAGCAAGTGTTCATTTGGTGTCACACACCAGAACGAAGGGGATAGGGAGAAAAGTACACATTCATTGCTCAAAACTGACCATTCCTACTACAACTTACACCCAAATAACATCCCATCAGTGAATTACTATCAAATTTAGAGGCTCTTAAAACAAAGAGCAGGAATAGATTAAAGTGTTTAGATGGCAAACGCACCTGGGCTTTATAATGGCACACACAGTTCTGCATTTGCAATAAAACTGAACTGATAACAGTTACATTGGGAAGTTTGGGGAAAAATTAATTTTAATAAAAGCAAAGCATACATAATCCCAGAAAGATTTTTCTAGATCAGCTGTCCTCATCACAGAACCGAACCAACCGGGAAGCAACATCTTTCAAACTCTGCTATTTTACTGCCTATTTAAAGTCAGACTTGCACACATCAAAGCTCAATCACAATTCTTTAGAGAACCAGGAGACTACAGACTAAGAGTCAGAAAATTCCATAAAAAGGATAAAGTATTGAAGTATTGCTGAATAAACACAGCAGACATCTTTACCAAGGAAGCAGATCAAAGCATACTTAATATTCAGCTCCTTCTCCCAGGTTATATGCAATGTGCAAGTTTACTTCAAAATAACTTTTAAAAACAGTGACTACTTGGCATTTAGCATCACAGAGCATTACTCAAAAATTGGCTGGAGCAGACTGAAATTAAACACTTCCTCCCAGACAAATAAATTTTCCTAAGTCTATAATCATACAGCATTTCTTTCATGGCTAAAATTCTTTAGCTCTTCCACGAATACAGGGTGTTTACCTCCCTGTTAACTGGTCCATGTGATTAATTTTCCAACTTAATTGACCTCACCTATACTTCAGGTTACCTTGCACAGGCTATTTAGAGCTAACAATTACTTTTTCTAAAAACTCTGTATTCTTGGCAGACTTTGGGGACTAACAGCCTGATAATCAGGCACAATGTTACCAGTGCAGATGTGGGTGCCTGGCACTGCTACAGCCACCTCCTAGAAAGGTAAGTGGTAGTTTCCATTCAAGGGACTGGCCTGATGCTTCACCTACAAAGAACACAGTAACAGAGTGTCCACATCACAGAGATAGCCTGCAACAGGTTAGACACAGTGACCTGACGGTTCTACATCTGTAACAAGTGGAATACCAAACTTTACAGACTGTACTGAACAGGTGAGGCAAGTTGCTGCATCTGAGCTCCCTGGTGCCCTGGGGCTTCCGGCAAGGAAATACAACGCAGCTTTTCTGAAAGCAAGAGCTGATTAAATGAAGAAATTTCAGAAACTAACAGATAGATACTTAATTCCATTAGAGCATCCGTCTAAAAAAAAAAATCAGTCCTCAGAGTTTTCTGTAAGAGGTGGACCCTGAAATACATTCTGTTTCATACGCAGACTACACAGACAAGAGCTTCTTCCTTCTGTGAGATGAAAACAGACATTAAGGGACCACAAGCAGTAACCACCTTCCTCTCACAGCCTAAAGTTTGCCATTGCTCCAGGTTCTAATGAAGTACTCTAATGGATCTGTTCTCGTGCAAGGCCTGCACTTGTTCCCTGTAATCAGCCCAACTCCAGCACCACCACTCGCCGCACAACACCAACCTACCTGCCACTTGACCAAGCAGCCCTCATTTAAAGCCAAAAACCCACACATACCAAGTAAGAGTGGTAGATGCACACACTAAAGCAGGGGGGTGGGAGGAAAACAGCCCACAGGCCCCAAGTCAGTCAGCACAACTTGTCATCCTCTCCTCTTTCAGAAGGGGCCCTCAGCTGTGCTTCAAGGCCATGCTTGCCCTTAGCCCCCTTCCCTAGTCCAGTGCATTCTTTATTGCTTTCCTGTAGAATGAGGAACATCCTCAAAGTGATGACACAAAACACTTTCCCCACAAAAAAAGTTGAAACACTGTACTTTTCCAAGGGAAACTACTTTTTTGTTTACTACTTCGTCCAACTTGTCCTCTCAAAACACACAACAACTTCTTTTGCTCTCCTATCATCTCAAAAATCATCAGCATGCCACTTTCCACATGGAAACTGAGCTAGGTTAAACTATCTGTAAATTATTTTCTCTATTCCCTGCACTGGAGGGTCTAAACTACGACTCCTTCACATTTAAAGCCAGGTTGCAGGAGCTCTGGCTGTACCAATCCAACCATCCATCACTCCCCCTTGTTCCCATTCTCCCTTACACCAGAGCATTTGCCAGACCACTTGGAGACAATCCAGCTCACCACAGCAGTAGAAAATACTCCCTTTTTGCTGGTTTCATTGAATGACTGTGGTTTATGAAAATGTTAAGTACAAAAGATGCCGCAGAAGCCCACAGTGAACAGTGGGAACAGTTCTACCAGTGGCAGCAGTCAGGTTAAGAATTCATGAGATATCTAGGGCCACCCTTAGACATCCTCAACAGTGTCATTACCAGAATCAAAAATACTTGCTAGTGAACAGGACTTGATTGGGAAACACATTTTTGAGCTAAGAGCCCTTGTTTGTTTCTCTGAATGTCCTAACACTGCCTAGGAGGCACACCTAGCACCTCCTTCAGAGGCATTTTAGAAGGAATAACCCATTAACCACAGAAACGTTTTAAACTCTCAAAGAGGCTTACAGCTATAAATCACAAGGGTTATAAGCTAGAAAGTAAGAGGACTTGACTCTAGACTGTCTTTTATTTGCTGTGCTGAGCAGGATTACCTTTTCTTTTCAATCGGATTCTCCCATTCCTAACTTTCCACCATGTACCACACACAGGAGAACCACAACATGACTCACAGCTTGGAGTCCTGGCATGCCAAGAACCTAAACTTTAATACTAGCAAAATTTAATTTTTCTGGATTTAACCCCAAATAACCTGTCAGCAAATAGATCTGCAGAACAAAACTAAAGCTAAGCCAGATCTCATAAGTTTGCCTTTCACTGTAAGAACCTGCACCTTTTGCCTTTAAGTTTCTATGGGAAAAGGTTAAGGAAAATTAGAAAATGAGTTTAAAAAAAAAAAAAAGGAAAAGAAAATAAAAAAGTAGAGGATCCATGAACCAGCTTGTTCTTTAACAAACCTGTACTGCACCATGGAATATTTTAGTTTACGAAATCAGCAAAGAATTCACAATTTTATTCAACATCCTTTACTTCTTGTGTACGACAAGAATTCTATTTTTATTGAGTCCTTCACACAGGATTTACTTCACTGATTTCAAAGAATCATACAATATGCTATTATTCTGCCTCTCCCCTTCCTGCTAATCTGAATTTCTGATATTCAGATATTCCATTAGTCACAGTTAAAAGATGTTCTGCTACCTGCTTAAAGACCACTACATGGTGATCTAGACTTACTACAGAATAAAGGAGAATTGTAAGCATGTTACGTTATTCTGATCACCAATCAGATAAACCCTTAGTGATACTTCTGTTCCCAAAGAGATGAGTCATAAAAACCTTAAATGGACGTGAAGAACTTAATTTTGCTTTGAACAAGACTGAGAATAATGAAATGTATCAGAAGAGTAACCACCTGACATATTTTCCATGCATCTGAACTTAAGTGATCCCTACTCCAATAGGAAATTATAATATATATAATGTCAGAAATAATAAATATTAATGACACTTCTCTTGATTAAGTCCTTTACAAACGTCATCGGGACTAAAGATCTGTGGGGAGAGTATGGGGACATGATTTCCTATCCTCAGGAAAATAAAAACTTCTAAATTTTATGAAAGAATTAGCATTAAAACCCAGAACTTCTGTAACCCAGCTCTAAACTTAAAACAGCAGATAATGAAGTCCCCAAAGTAAACACAGAATTATGCCATAACTAATTTAATACAGCTTGCTTTAGCACCTACACATAAATGAGATTGATCTTCCTACACTCCATACCAGGATTACTAAAGGAACATTACCTTTTTCTTTTTTTTTTTTTTCTAACAGCATATGAAGCTAAATAAGTACTCATTACTGATACCTGGCATGGCAACTACTGTGTGTGTTTGTAAAAGATGAAAACACTGAATGTGATGCTTCTGAGAAAAAAAAGAAACAACAACAACAAAAAAGACCATCCTTGCTACTTACCCAAACTAATCTGTGTCTTCAACCATGCTGAGGTGCCTAAAAGAAGCAAAAGCTAAGGATTACCAGAATTCAACAAACTCATTGCTTAGATCTTAACATCTATGCAGTCCTGAGTGGAGGGGTTGTTCACAGCTCCATTTAAACAGCTGTGGAGAGAAGAAATTCCCAGGGTATTTTCCACTGGTACCATTCCCAATTCTCTGGAAAGAGAATATCCCAAAAATTAGACCCGCAGCTCTAAGTCAGTATTGTTTAGAGCCCTGCCAGTTATACATGCCTTATAAATACTGCACACATGGTAAACCAAGGAAAGGGCAGCGGAAAACCACAATGTCTGGTCATGAACTGCTGGTGATATCCACAAATGCCATAAAGTACATTTGAAAGCAAGTTCTGGAGGATAGAATTAACTCTAACCTGAATTTCAAAATCTGACAGCTACAGACATTTCACACCTACCACGGAACAGCAGCCCAGGATTTGGGGGGGACACAATGCAGGACTGGCAGATGCCAGTCACTTTCCACTGAAGAAACTGGGACAGCAATCCACAGTAGATTGATCTTGTATCTCTGCACAGAACTAGACCAGATGCAATGCCATCTCAAACAGAGGAGCTATTGCATGAAGATAGAGGCAAATCTGGCTGCACTGCATTGTTTTTTTACACATGACATGTCCCCCAGCAGAAGGATGCACATTACAAAACTGAAAGACTGTCTCTCGAAGAGGAAAGGAAGCTTATGCAGAATTTACCTAGACCAAACACCAAAGCAGTACACTGAACAACAAGCAATCATTTACATAAAAGCCACATTAAGACTGAAGTAAACATGTTTGTTCCTTTCTAGATGTAACCAGAGCCAGAGACAATGTGTGAAGGGAAACAAAAAAGTGAACATATAGCCTAGCTCTGTAAAAGAAATGTTTTCATTCTTTGTAGGACATCTGAAGGAAGGAAGATTTTGGGACTACTTTTTTCTCCCCAAAGTAACATTATCAGCATCATTACAAGATAAACTATCTTCACTATCACCTCAGTAATCATTTTAGCATTTGCCTACATTTTGCCCACAGTAATTCGCTCCATTTCCCACTTGATCTGATGCCACAAGAAGCAAGACATTCATTCAGTTACTCCTCTGTACTTGTCGTTAGAGGGCTGCACAGCCCTTACTTGCAGAAACCTCTGCTTCTAGGGCCATAGTGCAGGGGGACAGAACCAAGTCTGGCCACTAGACTGTGACATGCTATATGGGGGGCAAGAGCCAAGGCAGTGAGTGGAACCCAGCTGGTTTAGATAAAATGTTGGCACCCACTGGAAGCAAACAGCAAGACAATGTGGCAGCACAGTCAGGAGAACTGCCGTCACCGGTGGATTTGAGACGTGTTCTCTCTCAAACCCAGCTCCTATAACAAGATGATCAGCAGTTGGCTGCTCATAAAGCTAGACCTACAGATGCCTCTCCACTGAAAAAGCACGGAGCTGTCACTACCTGTGCCACAGAATCACTTATGGGTCTAGAAGAAACTCCAGGGAAGAGCTCCTGAATGAATAACCTTCACCTCAGGTAGGATCTTTTGAGGGTGAGGGAGGCAGGCAGGACCACTTCCAAAACACACTAGCTCAGTTTCATTAGCCGTATGCACCGGATCCGTGTCACTTCCTTTTGCAACAGCACAGCCCCCCTGTTCATCCTCCCCCACCCAAAGCTCCAGGACCAGCACTTGCAGAACTGGAAACAGGGAACAGATCCTGTGGAAAACAAAGCTGGAAAAAAGAAAATGCTTTTATCCTTTCTTCAATTCAAGAGAGAAACAATCAAACAGTCCTGGAATACTAAACTGCAATTCAGAAGTGCAAGAAGCTCAGCTGTCATCAGGCAAGACTGGAGATAAGTCACGATGCAGCATCTCAGACAATTCCAGGATATATCACATTTCAAAAAAAAGTTTCTTACCTCTGAATATTAATTTTTTTTTGTCTGAAATGCAGGAGATGAAAGCGAGCAACAGACTATCAAATCAATCAAATTTCTGAAGGTGAGAGAAAATACCCAACAGGCCAAGGAAAGCCACTTTGTGGAAAACGGGGTTTTGCCCAACAAACTGACAATACTCACCCACAGCAAAGCAGTGCAGTACATTATTAAGAAATTAAGGAACAAAAAATGAGGAATAAAAAATAAGACAGAATCAGAAAGATTTTCCTCCTGGATTTTCTCAAAAACAATTATTTTTATCAACTTCTTTATCTTCCATAGGACTTTCAAAACAAGAATAAAATTTCCACATTTCATGGCATCTCTCTCAATTTGGTGTATTTCAACCTCGGCACTACCTGGCTCAGAAGAAAGGAAGAACTGTATCTACAGTATTAGAATAGCAAATAAACAGTTGTTAAATTAGCACATGGTAGAGCAGATTTTTTTCTTCTCCACTTGAATGACAAACATTCTTTACACCGTATGATTTTCAGAATTGGGTCCTTACCTTCAAGTCAACAAATACTGCAGACAGGCAAACAACACTACCTTCTTCTAGTCCCAGTTAGGTTTGTGGTTTGCAAAATGCTAAACACCACGTGGATATGACTGACTACTTTGAGAACAAACTCTTGAATGTAAAGTGTAT
>JAOXXN010000065.1:27240079-27257021 GCA_026770055.1 Myrmophylax atrothorax | reverse complement strand
CTGTTAGAAACATCACATGAAGCTAGACAGAGTCCCAGTATAAACAGCTTCTGGTTTTCCCTAAGAGATTACATATTGATTGATTTTGTACAGCTTTAGCATGGACAGTAAAAGCATTTTCCTAAGACACTTGGATTAACCTTATTTTAGGTCTCAAGTTTAATCAGATCTCTTCTCCAATCTAAAAAAAAAATTTTTGCCATGTTCCTCAATGTGCATGAGTTCCACCTCCATTTCTTTGTTAAATGTTTCTAGGCCTGCTGCAGCACAGATATTCCAGGCAAATACATCCCCTACAACAGGCTGACAATATGTATGTTACTTTAAATCCTGTTTTGATACACTCACAAGCCCTACTTGTTTCTGATCTGTTGCCCTGCAGTTCTCAAGATCTGGCAACTTCCCAGAAACATACTTCAGAACTTTGTTTAATTGCACCTTTTTTTTTAACTGGAATTAATCCCAGAACTGTAAGTGGACCCCAGGGTCCAGCTGCTTCACCTACTCTCTGTCCCAGCACAGTGTGCTAAAGCTTCTGTTCTCTCCAAGGGCCCTAGGATAGTGGCCAGGCAAGCATTTTCTCTAATTTTTTAAAGAGATAATAATCAACACTGAAATTCTTAGTAGGAAGACTGATTTGGCCTAAGCTTCTTTTTAAAGATTAGCAGCTTTTAGTTCTTTGCAGTTTTGAATGATTTTAACAGTTCATGATGTGTCATCTGTTTCCACAGCCTAATTATTCCAGACCTTTGCATGTAGGAACATGGAACAATCATCCAAATGATGAAAGGAAACCCAATTTTGATAGGAATGAAAAATACAGCTTTGGCAGAAAACTGAACACTTACAGGCAGAAGTGTCACCATTAAGTGCAGTCCTTAATGGTACTCCTACTGGTTCTGTAGGGTAGTAACTGTTTCTGCTAATTAAGAAAAAGGATTCTATGCAAAGGCATAGATATGTCCAAGCAAACATGGTACAATACACAGCCTCCCAAACCAAAGAGTGATGCCATCATGGTGGCGTAAAACCATGGGGCAGGAAGACTGCCAGATGGAAGCTGGAGTTAAAGCCACTTTCCAGAGTTAACCGTGAATTTATCCAGCAGCTCAAAGGGTCAAGGTTTAAAAAAAATATCTGCCAGTCAGGCACAGTCTTGTAGTTCACATCCAACATCATCTCTGGGATCCCTGGGCAGGGGGGCAGTAGGTGCTGTCGGTATGACACAGTGGCAGCACCCAGGAAGCTGGGGATCAGTGCTGCTCTGAAGGACTGGCTGGAGGCAGGCAGCTGGCAGCCAGGGCACGGGCTGGGACCAACCAGCCATGAAGCACAAGGAAGTGATCCAATTCTCTGCATCCTTATAAAATAAGGATAAATCTGGGCTAAAAGATGTACAGAACAATCCTATGCAAATCTAACGTGTCACCTGGACCACTTTCCTTTTTCTTAACTCTCTTTGACCAGCAGCTTTTGGTGGCTAGGCTTTTTGGACTACTAGCTTATGTCAGTTCTGAAGAAAGAGTCAGCCTTTCAGCAAAGAGCACACCTCACAGCAGGACCACTCGGCAGGCAGTGCTACCCAGCGACTGGTGTGGAAACAGGCGACAAGCTTCTCCTGCTCCAACATACTGTCTTACAGGAGGTATTTGGGAAACTAGGGCCCTACCACAAAAGCCCTTGATGATGGCAATTTCAAGAAGTAAATGAGGGCTGCCATAAGACAGAAATGGATACTGAGAGGTAAAAAACATTCACAGAGTCATCACTGCTGGAGATGAGAGTCCATTCCTCCCAATTCTGAGGTGCACACAATCCAGAGTACAAGAGCTGGGTTCATTTTGTCTAAACAAATTTGCTCCCATTTATGCAAATTCAAACCCAGCAGTTTTCATTTCAAATTGCATTTGTGAAGCCCAGACTATTTTCCTTTAGTTAATCAAAGGCAGATTATTTTGTTTTCCAAGATGAGACAACCCACAAAGTCTGCGGCTACTCTAATCCCTCAGGATATTTTTGTATCCATTGCTGCATTCTAATACCATAAAAAAATGACCTCAGGCTTCTGTTTGAAAAATAAAACTTCCTCTCAAAAGGAAGAAGAGTGTCCTGCTCATCCCACTTTAAATTTTTGTTGAAACAGAGGTCAAAAGTGCATGCTATCTCTCCACAAAACTTGCTGGCTGCCTGAGTAACTGCTCAGAAAGAAAGGCAGGAAAGCGTAACAGGAAGGAGAACTTGCTGAGAAAGGAACATCTAAAAGTCACCAGTGTCACAGTAACGGGATACCCCAAGCTCAGAGTAGAGTTTAATTTTCTTGCTCTGGTCTGGAAATATTTATATTCAAGAGTCCTATTACCATCATTCCTGACAAGAACAAAAAGAAAGGTCTGACTGACCTTAGAGAACTTACTTCCACTGCAGGTGACATTGTTCTATTATGTACCTCGGGTATCATTATAAATAGAATATAAATTTTATTAGTCTTAAAAAAAAAAAAATCCAAGTTATCCACCATGCGGGCTTGGTCAGTACTGGCAAGGTGAAGTGGAACATGTGGCATGAGCAAATGGCAGCACTGAAACCGAGACTTTATGGTTCAGGTAAGAGAAGTGCAAGCTAAAGAAGTGAGACCACCAAAAGGGAGGTTGGGTCCAGCCTTGCTACTCCCTCCACTTCTGGTCTGCTGCTATATTTCTCCATCTTCATCCGAGCTTGCGCTGCTGCTCCCACTGCTGCTGCTCCCGCTCTCGCTGCTCTCTTCCTGCCGGGCCTGGCTCCGGGCTGCTGCCGCTGCCGCCTCCCTCTCCTGCTGCTTCAGGGCAGCCGCCTTCTTTTCCTGCTCTGCGTGGCTTTTCATGTGAGCACTGCGGCTCTTCACCTTGTAGAACACCCTGAGGGAGGCACACAGGTACGTTAGCTTTGGGCTATCCCACGGCTTCTCCGAAAGAGCTTCTGCTGCTGCAGCCCCACCTCTGCGAGCCTCAGCCCCGGAGCTCACGCTGGCAATGCAATGGGGCACCTAGAGCCAACACACAGCTGCCTCGGCGTGCCAGCAGCAGGTGCAATGCCAGCAGGAGAGCCCGAGCACCTCAGAGTACTCACTTCATTTCCTACTATGGCCATTTCCTCTTATTTCGCATTCAGCTCTAAATTCAGAGGGGCAGCGCAGGTATCTGAGTTACACACACACTGCTGAACACATCGGGGCCCTGCTTTCCAGGCATTCCCCTGTGCTGCAAAAGTACAGTAAGCGTGGAGGCCAAGGAGGGCCCAGCGCCCCTGCCGAGCCTTGTCCACACACCTGGAAACACTTGAGCCTTTTCCTCCTGACTTTGCACCTCCATGATTTGTTCCATCTTTCGCCATGAACAATTTGGATTTTGCACCAAATGCCACAAGAAAAGTTTAGACACCATTAAGAATCTTTTCATGATTGTTCTTTGTCAGAGGCCAAGACCAAATCCTAACTGCCTGACCTCTTACAGCACTGCCTTTTCCAATGCCAGGTGCTCCCTCAGGGCACAGTGGCGGTGCCTTCAGCAAAGTCCCACAGCAGGAATCCGTCATAGCCCTGGTGAGGTAACTGGACAGATTGCATTTTCTTGCCATCCTCTATCCTGGTGTCTTTCTCGAATAAAGGGATAACCACTGGTACTGTAAGACTCTCTTGTTTTAGAAGTGAGCAATTTATGTAGGAAACTGAATGACAGTTGTGATTTTGTTTGCAACAAACCTACAAAAATTACTAGAACTGTGTGAGGAAAGACAAACATATTTTACATCCACCCAAGACAGGTGCAAATTTAACCAGATGAAGGATGTACCTACTAACCTGATCCCTGTTGCTATAACAATGATAATGTTTTACATTTCTACGTCACTGTTCTTAAGTCTATACCATGTTCTTAATGTGTGATCTAGCAAATATATAGAAACTACTTGATACAAAAATGCAAGCTTTACAGTGGGGCAATACAGCAGCTGCTTGCAAGTACAACTTAACACCAAACACCATACACAGTTGAAATGCAGGTGGTGTCTCACTCCATTTGAGGAAAAAACAGTCCCTAATTTGCAAGTATTAGTGGGGCAGTAAGTCATTAAAGTTATTGCTAATATCTTTGGCCTAAACAGGAAGATGGAAAGCTCATGTGAGAAAAAGCTTCCACAGGAGATGCCCTATGGTGATTCTGTGACTATTGCTGGAAGCAGATTTGCTCTTACCTGCCACATTTTTTACATGGAAATGTGTTTTCTGTGTTTTGAGTTTTACTGATAGCATCTGATTTTATCTTCTGTTTCCGCTTCTTCCTCTGCACTGGAGCAGTAATAGCCTTCCGAGGCTTCACTGTTGTCTCCCTTGGCCTCCTCCCAGTTCTGCCTGTGACAGTTGCCTCTTGATTCCTCATACCGCCATCACTGGCCTTTGGAGAGAGGGCAAGAGTTAAGACAAACTGACACTTTATCCCACCATCAGAAGCAAGACAATGGCTGAGCTCCTGTGCTTCATTTATTCCAGATCAAGGTTTTACTTAATGAGAAACTCTTCAGGCTATTTTGAAGACACTTCCCATCATGTCCCTATGTGTGCACCAACCACAAGGAATTACATTGCATTCTTCTCCCTTATGCATCCCAGTTCTCCCATCACAGCACAGGGTCTGGTTGATAGTACTACTCTGAGCTAGCCCAGCCTCTTGCTCCAGAAGTTAGAGGTGGAAACTTTTTACATCTGGAACTGCCCACCAGCAATTTTCTAAAATACTTGCAGAGTGAAGGTGGCATAGAAAGCACAACATGCACAATGAAGCACTTACTATTATACCATCTTGTAGTGTTTGTTCATCTTTAAGAGCATCTGCGCTCCTTTTCCTGTTATCTAACCCTTCCTCTGCCTCCTCTTCTTCCTCCTCTTCCTCGTCCTCCACATGCTCCTGTTCTTCACTGAAGATGTCCCTTCTGAGAGGAAGAACACGTGCAAACCTATAGGAACTCTTCACCAGAAGATAAAGGAACTGTTAATTTTGGTGTCTGCAAGTAAATGTGTCATTATGTGACACAAGACACAAGTCTGTGAGTCTGGACTCCTCCTGAGGAGGAGCGAGATTGTTTCTGCTTTTCATTTGATCAGCAAATGAGACAACACACAAAACCTCAAACCACAGCCCAAAAGAGGTGAAAGAAATTTAGGAAATTACCTTGATGTCAACTTCAGCTTCGTCCTTCATAGATCTCTCATTAGCACCATCAATGTCCCCAAAGATTAAGGTCCCATTCCGACCAATTTTCACCTGTTTCTTGTATGTGTAGTAGAATTCCACACACTGAGCCACTGTTTTGGTTTTTATCTGGTGTTTAAAAAACATCAAAGTCCAATGGAGCCCATGATTTTAAGATGGCTTATAAATAATTAATAAGGGTGCAATAAATACACTTTGTATTTTCTTTCCTCAGTAATCTCCATTCCACCACAGCTACTGCTAAACCCTTCTTTTCTGTGTCATACTCACCTGTATGTGTCATCCCACAGCCCATCCCCTACTGCCATTATTAGTCACTTAGAACTACAGAACCAACTTTCCAAAGAAAAGCTGGCCAATGGAAAGGTGACAGAACCTGGAACTTTGCAAGCTTCATGCACCTCTTAGCTTCTGAAATGTTCCAGTTGAGCTGTCAGGCTCGAGAGCAGCCTTTCAGTTTTATGGGGGAACTTTATTTTCCAACAGCACTTCAGAGCACAGCAGGCCAGAACACCGAGCCAAAAATGGAGATGAAGGTTCGCGGCTCTTTCCCACTTTGGCCACATGCATTTGATAGGCATATGGTGGTAGACCGTTATCAGTACAGATCCATGAACCACCTACATATTCTGTTGCAGTGATCTTCTTAACTTCTCAGCTTTCGCAACTTAAATACCTTTGGAGAATTTATTCAGTAAATACGTATCAGCTCCTGGTTTTACACTCTCCTTCAGTGATTTCCCCCTTGCTGATGTGCCATACCACATCAAAATATGGCAGGGATCATTTTTACGATCCTTGTCACAAATAGCTGGAAAGGGAGGTCCTAAAGGATGCATCATTGACATATTTTTCTCTAGTGCTTTCCATCAGTGGCAAGGACATGTTTCTATTTAGTTTTACAAGGAAGCTATTTAAGCCAAACATTACCAGTGCTCTATAAATAAGCCCTGCAGAGATGTTATCTGCAGCATGGACTGATGGAAGTAATGCAGCAAGTAATAGTGAAACAAACACTATTGTTCTAGCTTTCTAGTGAGATTTTATCCTGTGCTGGATAACAAAATTTCTCTGAAATCTTTTGAGTGCAGAACTTTAAGCTTAAAACCAGTATTTCAGAAAAGTCAAGATTGAACTTCCCATATTAAGTGCTCAACAAACATGAAAGAATGTATCATTGCTGTAATTTAAACAGAAGGTAACTTACAAGCTTTTGGACCAAGAAAAAGTCTTTCTTGTAGATTGCAATGCCTTTGTTGAATAACTTCTTTTCAGCAACCTTCCACTTGTCTGATCCTGTAGGTAAAAAAAAGTTATAGTTGAAGTTCATGCTATTTCAAATTACCTTTTCTTCATGTTTGCCTTAAATAAGGCTCATACAGACATGTAAGGGTGCAGTCTCTCCTTGCACCTAGTGCAGCAAAACTGCAGGCTGCTGCTAACCCCACCCCTCGTGCTCCACCTCAGCTCTCCTCTCCTCACTTCCTTTGTGTTCGGTTTAGTGCTCATCACAACCGGCTAACTCAGTTCAGCTTGCAAAAACCACTCAATTAGATGAACTAAGATGTTGCCCAACCAAACAGCAAAGTGAAGAGACACACTTTGTGGTGACCCAGTCATTAGATTTTACAGAAGGGAAATCGTGGGGCAGGAGAACAGGATCTTCTCTTTCAGCAGCAATCCACAGTACCTGAAGATGTATTACATCTCAAATATTCCTCCAATATTCCTTACCTCCGATAATAAACACATTCTTGAATCCCTTCCTTCCTTATAGATATTAATCAAGTAATATTTGCTAACCATTACAGTAGAATGTGTAATAATGAAGAAATGTAGTTTCTATGCTTTACGACCTTACATCAGGTCTTGCAGGTGGCTTGGGTCACTCTCGATCCCTGACGTCAGTGACACACAGCTGACTATTTTCTAATTAGGTGCAAAACTACAAAGGCAATTTATGGCATTTAAATTTTGCAGAAACACTGACAAGTATCAACAGTTGGCTGAGGCTTCTTCATCAAGCTTGAAAACTCTTAGTCATAAAATCTCTGCTTAACTCCACCCTGGAAATTCATGCCAGACAGGCTGTGATTCTGAGGCTATCACAGCCCTTCTTATACATACTGGCTTTCTGCATTCTCTGTGCTCAGTGCAAGGGACTGTGTTCCCTCTTCCCCATAAAGGAAACCAGGACACATACATATGCCAACACACACATGCACATGTTCAGAAGGATGCAGTGTTTTTTTAAGTGTCATAATCTGCACAGACAAAATTTCTGGCAAGCCATCATTTGATTTATGGGAGAGGAGTGGTCTTATTGTAATGGTACAGAGTTCCCCCAAAAGTAACATAAGGATAGGAAAATTCCTGTATGAAAGCAGGCAGCATGGAGTTACTCTGGTTAACAAACCTGTGTAGTGATAATCTGCCAAAGGGTGGGTGGGTGGTCGCACTGGCCTCTTCAACAGCAGGTTGGTCAGAGCTCCCTAAGAGAAATACAAGTAGAATAATTAATTTAATGGTTGGGGTATTAAAAACAAGTATCAGGCAATTGTTAATCCTCCCCTTTTTGCAGTAAGTTAACTGAGAAGAACCATAGCACAGTTTAACACTTGAGACAACTTTAAAAATCACATTCTTGACTATCCCCCTGGTCTTGGGTACCACTGGCAAGTGGTACATCCTCAGACCCTCTTCATGTCTGAATTGACACAACCACCACAGTACTGGGAAAGAGCTAATTCCATAGACAGAGACAGTGCAGCAGTTTCCTCTCATTAAACAAAGGCCTACATTACATACTCACATCCCAAAGCACTATCCTAAATGATGCCTGCTGTACACATCCAAGTCATGGTGATCTGATCTCACTTAACTAAGCAGTATTTCAAAAGAAAACAGTAGTCACATGACTAAAAGATTTGGCACACACACACACAGACACAAAGCCCCCACCTCTCAAGCTGCTTTTTAGTTTGCATTTAAACTGGAAGTGGTTTCAAGGTTAGCAGGAAGGAGACAAGAGAGTCACACTTCCACTGGCAGTTTAAACCACCTGAACAATGAGCTCCTGCTGCAAAAGGCAGTCCTGCTCCTCCCTAATGCCAGCAACAACATTCACAAGGGTGGGCTGGCAGAAACCTATCACATACACACAAAAACTACTTTGCATATGTTCTCTCCTCTGATGCAGGTCAATGCCAGTCTCACAAATGTCAATGCCAGGGGATGGGAAACAAGCAGGCAAAAGTGTGCCATACTCCTGACTGCTCCCAGGAGTGCCTAAAGGGCAATAATGAAAGTGTATCATGTCTTACAAGACTGATACAAAATTAGCACCACAGACATCCTACAGCCACAAACAGAGAAGTTAAATGGATCTGCCGAAACAAAGAAGAGCACTTTGTTTGAGCTTCAGCTCTGGCCTCTTATTTCTCCTTCCAAGATGGTAATCTTCCCAGGAGGACAACATTTAAGAGTCATTTAGCAGACCCAGCTCTCACTCACCCTGGCAGACTGTCAAGTGTGTCTGTTAAAAAGCCAAACATGTCAAAGCTGGAGACATAAAATATAGTAAGTGAACATGGCACTGTACATAAGACAGAACCCATTTTAGGAAAATCCAAGGGACACTAAACAGTGGGACCCAGATGCACTGTGAGGAGTATGCAAGGCTCTCCTCTAATGAGCAACAAGTTATCTGACCTTCCTTAACTTTTTTGACCACACTGAGTTGAACAACTGGGAACACTCACCAGAATGCTGCCCTTTGCTTCATGTAAGAAATGCAACGCCAGCTCCTGGTTTGTTCCGGCACCAGGAAAAATGCTTGAACAGGCAGCAGCTAACAGGTTTTCCACTATTTTCACAGGAGTACAAAAAAATTCACATAAGATTAAAATAAAGCTCCTACAAGATTTCCATGATTAATTAGCTCTTTTGAAGGAGGATTAGACATAATAGAGAGGCTGAATGTCCTTGTAAATTTATCTGGGTCAGATTTGGATCCAAAAACTCAGTAGACTGCAAGGTCATGCAGCACTGTTTACACACAGAGTTCCTTGCAAATCTCCCTCCTGTAACTTCTTCCCACCTCCCTTCACCTCAGAGATTTCTTGAATCCCCTCTTATATTGTGAATTTTCATTTCACAATACCCTTTCTTCTCTCTCATCAGAAAGATTTCTTCCAAGCCTGCCCAGTTCCTCTTCCCTTCAGGATTTATGCAGGCCACAACCCATGTGCAACAAAACCAGACAGCTTCCCAAGTCTGCTATCAGCTGCCACAACTCCTGCTTCCTCATCCTGACTTCTGTCTACAACTTGATTTTTTCCAAAATACTATTATGTCTAGAACACCACTCAGAAATACAGAAGTTAAGTGTACATGGCTTTCAAAGGTTAACAAAAACAAAGATACTTCACTGAGCAAAAGGCTGCTTTTTGCCTGACTAGAAACAAATGATCCCAGCTTTCTGTCAATTAAAAAAACCCCAATCCTACCAACCTCCCTCTGCCTCACACATGCAACCTGATAAACAAGTTTTACTCCTAAAACTGTTTCGAAACCCACTCAAACATGTCACTTGACTGGTAGCTCTGAGAGATTTTAAATTATGCCTACAGTAGATCTGTGGTTACCCCTACAACCACTGTGACAATTCAGTCCTATTTACCAGCCTTCCACCTTCTTACCATTCTCTTGGGTAACTTTGTTGGTCTCCAGGTCACCCCATGGCTGCCACACCAGCTCTGCTTTATGTTCATCAACTTCTGCCAGAGATCTGTCTTGCAGTGATGGGATTTCTGCTTGAAAGCGAGTTCCTACATTTATTCGCCTGCAGAGAGGGAAAAAAGTAACAGTCAGGCCTCCTTTACAATATCCAGGAAGTCTCCATCTCTGCTAGAAACACTAATTAGGAACAAACAAATGCAGCAGGCTCTTGCATATATCGTCAAGAGTGTTGTAGGTTATATTAAGTATGACTCAGAAGTTGAGAGGTTTTACATCCATTACCAGTTTCCATTGTCTTATCAGCAACGACTGAAATTGTATTTAAATTAGCATCCCCTAATAGGTGCCCAAAGAACAGCTATTAGCTTCCAATAAACATCACTTTCTGAGAGGCTGTCACACAGACTCCTCTTGGGGCAGGCTTGCTCCTCATGACTGGCAGGTGAGCCTGTTTTAGCATTAGCGTTCTGTTTGAGAAAGCACAAGCCATTAAGAACACTATATTAGGTAACCCAAAATTAGGGTCAAGACTACAAATCAAATTAAACATTTTTTTCTTTTACAAAAAAAGTGCTTCCTGCCACATTTTCTTTAAGGAAGGTATGTCTATAAAACTAAGCACAACAGTGCTGCCAAACACAGAATGACATCAATTTATTAATTTATCGTGGTTAAAAGTTAAAGGCTATCTATCTGCGTAAGCATCTGTTCAGTGAGACTAAGGATGACAGCAAGGCAACTCTGCATGTAACTCCCTTTTAGCAAAAGGAAATGAACTTGCATTACTAAGTTACACTACGGTTTAAAATTTCCAGCAACAAATCTGAAAGTTTTCACACACAACTGAAATTGCAGCTAACTTTATGCCATTAACTTCAGCAATTTAAACCAACAGACACAACAGCCAAAGACAATTGCACCACACAGAGTTAAAGATCAAGACTAGGGGGCAGGGAGAGAAGAGAAACAAAAATATTTTTCAAGAAGTTCCCCTGGATTAGTGTGAAATGAACCAACAACAAAAAGACTAATTAGGTCATTTCTAAAACAAATTTAAACACACCAAATGTGCTTATTTCCATGAATGGGGTCAGTGTAGAGGAGATTTGCAAAGGTGACAAGAATAATCTGGGTTCATTCACAATTACAACATTTGCTCATGACAGCCTGCTGTCACAAGTGCAGAAAACTGAGCTTCAAGCAGGAAGGCAGAATGGAAAAAGGGCAAGAAAAAAATTGTCAGTAAATGTTCCAGTCCATTTTAAAAATATAAGCCATTTTGGAAGAAAAAGCAAAAAGCCTTGTACTTAGTTAGGGAGAGTTTGAGTTAAGCATTTTACGTGTTACAGGACATGCTGCAGTTAGAGCAGAGATTCCAGACTGTACGGTCAGTGACGCAGAGCCACGTGGGTGTTTTTGTGCCATATGGGTGTTTCCATGCCATGCATCTCCACGATCAGATTTTGCAAGAGTTCATTAACTAGGTATAATAATGAACTGGAACTACCTTGGTGTAGCTCTGCAGCACTGACCTTGAGCTGATAACAGTGTTTGCAAAGACTGGTGCAGACACATTTGCTACTCTGCCCAGGTTTAGCAGGACTGGCCCCAAGCCTAAGCTTACAACTCCAGCTTCAGTATCTCCAAACTGTGTTCCCTAGCATGGCTGGCTGTGTCCACACACGTCTGAGCTTTCCCAGCACACAGCCAGCTAAAAAGAATAACGAGGTTTATTAGCTCAGGGCACACAGCCCAGATGCCACTGGCTGTAGCGCCCTCAGACTGAGCTTGCCCCACGGGGAGCAAAGTGTTCGCAGTTGTGCTGCAGCAACAACACATTGCATGGATAGCCTGCGACCTGAGCAGTCCACGTGCCAGCTAACTACAGTCTCCCGTGCCACATTCTGTCCTTCCTCTAAAGGAGGTTTATCTTCCCACTCCAAAACAAACATACAGCATACGAAGTGCTCTTATACAAGAAAACAGGACAGATCCACCTCTAGTTAACAAGTAGTATTGCAGCTCGGAGACAGACAAGCAGTAATAGAAAGCAATCAGTATCACCAAAATTACAGTATTTGCCCAGACAAACATTAATTATCATACAGAGTAATTTTTAATAAAAGACAACTTATATTTTGAATCACTAGTAGGAACAGCTTTAATACTTCTAAGAGATATATCATTTGTACAAAGAGGAGCTTGAAGGTTTAGAAAGAAGAAAGGAACGACATTCACTAAGAGGCTAAGAATCTATGGGGTACTTACGGTTCAATGCTGACTGGGGTGGCTTCCCCCACTACGGTAAGAACCGGAGGGGTAACTTCTGAACTATCTGCAAGCAGAAGAAAGCACTGCTCAGACAGCTCACCTTCACATCTGAGATTTGCTTTTTACCCAGCCTGCAAATATAATCAGAGCTGTCCATCTCTCAAAAAAGGTACCCACAAGGTAAAGGAGTTTAACGTGATCAAGGACTCGCCCTCCTCCCTTCGGTTCAAGATACTGATAATCTGCTACAGAGGAACTGACTTTTCCATTTCGAAGATGGTCAGCAGGGGGTGTTGCAGATTGCTTGTAAACGAATCTTACCCCCAACACTGCATTTCCTCCATCCCAGTTCCACATAACCACACTTCCTAAAGGCATGTCCACAAGTTAAGACAAGGCTCTGTTCCATATAACCACACTTCCTAAAGGCACAATCTTCCTCCTATTACTCCACAATTCCTAATCACAGATCATCCAAGAAAGGAAGGATAAAGCAAAAACTTACTTGATCTAAGCAGAGTTCTGTGACCACTTTTCGGTGTCATTGGAGGTGGAACCGAATGACCACTTGAAGAGAGGATAGCATTGAAATAGAGCCCAGATCCTTCTCTCACTGGACTAAGAATTGGTGGAGGAGTGTAAGGAGGTAGCTCAAAGTTCCTGTCTGAAGGATGATCTGCCAGACGGACAGGTGACCGTAAGTGGCTCTGATACGGAGTAATGTTAGAATAAACAGGGGGTGCAATAAAGGTGCCAGCTTTGGGAGGTATGAAGAGTGGCTCGGGTCTTGGCCGCTGCTTTGGTTTTCGGGCAAAGCCCTCTGCTTCATCCTTTGGAACAGCATCTTCCTGCTATTAGGAAAAAACCCCCACACAATTTAAAACCTCAGGTAACTTGAAAAACTTCAGAGAGATAATAACACTTTCATGGCAACTCAAAATCTGGACCGGACAGTCAGAACGTGTCTCAATAATTAGCACAGAGGGAAAGAGGAAGGAAGAAGACAGGGAATGGAATGGACACAAGAATTATTAGTTCTTAGTGATTATGAGGTTATATTTTACAAGAACGACACATACATCTGGTCCAACCTCCATGATAGCTTTAAAAGAGGACACAAAAGCATAGCAGAACCCTGGTGTACCAGGGTAATACCAAGCAGCAGTACAAGAACAGAAGACAATATAAGAATATTTTGTTAGATGGTCAAGCATCTAATTTCAGAGAAACCTCCTTAGATTCCTGCCATTTCTCCAGTATCTGAGCAATCTCTTGTACTTCTGAATAGGAGACAGAGGAAATTAAAAAAAAAACCAAAACCAACCCACCCACTCACTACCACCACACTGCCAGGGAACACTTAAGTACCAACCTTCAGAACCCCGGCAAGAGGTTTCAATTACATGAGAATAAATCTTCACCTTGGATTTTATTCACATAGAGATATGTGCACTACTTACAATTTATTAGTATCTCTATGCATGTATGAAGAAAGCATTCTTGAAAGAGACAATTAATGTAGTGTGACTGCCATACGGCTTTATTCACTCTTTAGCAGTGGGACACAGCATCAGCTGTAGGCCATGAAAGGCAGCAATGCCCAAATATATGGCAATACTATTTTAAAAAAAACCCCAGACTACACACATTCCAAGTTCAAGCCCCGAGATCTAACTGTGCAATTAAATCTAACAGACCTGGCTCATCTTTGGTTTCTTAGTCTATCCATACCTGACTTGAGGTCTCCATGCTCGTATTACGATTGGATCGCCTCCGAGTGACTATCACAGAAGGTTTGCGTTCACAAGGAGCTCTATCATTTGTTTGGCCTCTCTGGAGCTTTCCATCCTCAGACTTCTCTTTTTCAAGGTTCTGCAAGTCAATTTTCCTCACTGGCACAGACACAGGAATGATAAGAGGCACGAGACTGTTATCCTCCCGGGCTCTTTTGGGAGCTGGTGAAGAGCCGGCAAATTCCACAACACTTTTTGCAGCTGTAGGTCCTGGAGCTGTTACCAGCACACTCTTCTTCTCCTCTGAATTATCCAGTTCCTGAGAAGAAAAATAGATTTCCAAAAAGTTTACAGTACTTACATAATAAATCAGATGATATCTCATTTTCAGTGTATAATAAGTTTCTTGATGCAATTTGCAAATTGAAATAGATTTGGAGGCATTATGGAGGAAAAAGAATACTTCACAATGTTACCAAAATTTCATGGAATTGCCTGAGGATTGCCTGTAGTCTCAACTGCTGGAATATTTATATACATCATTCTTAAGAATCATTTCACTACCTACATTTTTGACATTTTGTTTTCCAGATAAATTTGTGCCTTGCTGTATAACTTCCAACAAAGGTTCTTCAGTATCAGTAATGATCAAAAGCTGTAGATTATTAATTTCAAATATTGGATTTCTGTTACTGGAAAGACTGAACCATGACAATATTTTAGTTAAATCTCTCAGACAAAAAAGGTAAAGCTAGCTTTTTGCTGCATTTTTTTTCCAATTTACAGAAAAAAGTAACTTCTCTTATTATAACTTGAGCCATTAAGTTTTGTTGTATAACCAGGTTTGAGCCCAAAGGACTTTTGTTCAGCAAAAATCAACAAGGTATAACAACAAGCCAGCACTTTTTGCACTGATATCACAGCTTCCATGTCTGTTTTACTCATCGAAACCCTAGACAAGTGAGCTCCAAGGAGATGGGAATGGAGGATGAGTTACTAGATAAACACACGAATACTTTAACACCAAATGGCTTCAGGTACTGCTAGAGATCATTGATTTCTAGCCCTTCAAATTACTATCAACACATTCATTTCACTGTCAGTTCCAAAACACTTGCCAGCTCACTCAGAAGCAAGATATTCAATACAACTTCCAAAAACACCTCTCTCCAGGGACGTAAAAGGTCTTCTTAAGCTCTGATGAAGTGCAATGCAGAAGCTGTAGAAGATGCTCCTTTTGGTGTTTCAGAACATCTCCCCAACTTCAAGCTCCATTTGGAAAGCCTTTGGATATGATGAAGTATGCAAAGTCATGCTCCATCAGAGCAACCATCTACTGAGAAATCTCCCTGAACAGTTGCACATAATCTCTTAGGTATGACAACAGATCTCCAACCTGGACTTCCAAAATTTTGCAGGGATTTACTGAAGCCCTCAAACAGACTCTATTGTGTGTCATTATGGGTAACTATTCCTGATTAAAAAGCTAGAATGAACAGGTTTTGTCCTAACAGTTCAGACACCTCTCCAGTCATTTCACTGTGGTCACCAATGAAGACAGTCATTCAGCTCCACTGATGAGGGACAGAACATGCTCCAGCTGGCCCATGAAGAGCCAATCCATGATAGCTAGAAGGACACCAGGCTGATGATCCCACTTTGATGCTGTATTTATACTGAGGGAAGCAGAACTGTATTGTCACAACACACACCAGTCAGAGCCTGGGGTTAGCGCTCTGGTCTCTCTCCCAATGCAAGTCCTAGTAAATTTTCTTCATTTTAAGAGCAAACAGGTCCACTCTGGAAAGCATTAAGCCTTCAAAATAAGCCAGGTACCAATCTTGAGCACATAAAATCTGCTATATCATGAAGGTTCAGGACTGCCTGCTTCCAAAACCTTTTATTAGACTAGGGCTAAGTGTGCACAGAAAGGTTATCCCATAAGTGACACTGCAGTTTAGGAGTCTGACTGCTTCTTCACAGAGACTGCAAATGTCTGCCCCCACCATGCAGTGAAGAAACGCACAACTGTAAAGCCAAAGTGGCTTCCGCTGTCCCAGATTGCCCTTCAGGAGAAATTAATGAGCTCTGAGGACCTACCTTCACTCCAGGCTGGTGACTGCGCTTGCACCCTCCCATAAAACTACCAATTTTAACTTTGAAGGGCATTCACGCTGACAGACACGTCACTAGAAACCACCACCTACCTCTAGGTAGCAAGGGACTCTTGTAAATTTTTGTAGCCTCACTCCACCACTTCAGGAAAGAGAGACTAACAAGGATGCCTTTTAAACACATGAACAGGTCATCCACTGCAAACAGGTATCTATGCCCACTGGTCCTGCCCATATGTGAAGAAGCAGCTCACACATGGCTTCATGCTGCTCTGTGTAGACCTCCATTTGTGAGGGGAAATTGATACTATCACCTTATTACTGAAGCCTGGTTAAACACTTGGAATAGCTCTGGGGTCATCTTTTGGGATCATCATCAACAGCAGGCAGTTTTGAACCACTGTTTAGAGCATTCACACAACATTGTTTAGACCATGGCCAAGAAAAGTCTTGGTTTTAGTCAGGTTCCTTTTAATCCACCTGACACAGCTGGTATCAGTGCAAGCACTCTGGCACACTTTGTGGGTACAGAAATAAAACAAGTAACGACAATGGGAATATGAACAAGCACCAATTCTGACCAATCTACAAACCTCAGGTACTTCCTGTGTGCTACACAGACCTTGGCAGGCCAAGAGTCACGAACTAATTTCCTGACTACAAGGAGGAAATTATGGCAGCTAGTCACACAAAACCCATCACTTTTCTCTGGCTGTACAATCAGCTAACCATGCAACTTTTATTTTCAAGACTGGGAGGTTACCAGCAAAGGACTCTCTTCCTTAATGACAGCAGGGATGACCCCTTCAACAGAAAAGAGGAAGAGGAGATCTGAAAAGTA
>JAOXXN010000065.1:27209135-27239979 GCA_026770055.1 Myrmophylax atrothorax | reverse complement strand
ATCTGAAAAGTAGCAGAGGCTGAGAAAAGGCACCACTGAGAACTTAATATAAATAGCTGAGACATCCTTAAAGATGTTCTGGTTCACACCAGAGCTTTTATGGTCATGAAAGATCACACATACCTAAGGTTTACTAAGAGAGAACATGACTAATTTTGGAATTAAGCTATTTGTTTCTTAACTGTTTGATTTTTCCCAGAGGTAAGCAGAAAGGAGCCTCTGAACAAGGGACGGGACCTTCAGTTTTAAAACTGCCAGGGGATTTTCAGCTACCTGAACATCCCTGTTGCAGAATTTGGGGCAGGAGGTTTGCTGGATAACTCCAGCAATTTGTTGCACTTTCACTTAGACTCTTGCATAAGTATGGAGGGCTGAACTAGTGATCTCCAGTCCTCCAGGACAGCCATGGAAACCCATCAGACATTCTGGCATTCATCCCGCCTATCCCTCAACCTGTTTCTAAAAAACTTGGAATTCACAGACAAAACTCAGCTGCAACAGCTGGAAGAACTGTTTCAAGGCCACTGCTGTGATCAGACAAGAAACCACACCAGCCTTTTAGAAACACCTGCCCACACAGTGCCTTCTGCCACCATTCTGCACAATCTGCATCAAGCAGAGGGAGACTCTCTGCAGTCAAAATTAAGCTTGTCCATGAAGGACGTGAGGCCACAACTACAATTCTGCAAATAAGACTTGTTTTTCTTCTTTTGTAGGTGAGTCCCGAACTACAATTTTGCAAATAAAACTTCTTTTTCTTTCGCATGCAGCAGCTGATGCCCTGCCCTGTGCCAGGGGAAAGGGGTCAGGTGACCAAAACCTCTGTCTCCCTTCCATAAAGGAGTATTTAATTCCAGACACCCTTTAAGATGTCCATTTCAGATTTGAGAATAGTTTTCTGCACTATTTAAGACAACAAATCCCACTGCCTTTTTGCATACAGAAGTTATATGTGAAATGAAACCATAAAACTGAATTGAGAAGTTACTGCAGCCTGTAAGCAGCAAAAAGCTGGCACCATGTGAAAAAAGGCATGCACAGGTGATGGGCAGCTCTGGTACAAAGCATCAGTCATGACACATATGTAGCCAGATACTGCTGCCCAGAATACTATTTTTGTGTAAGGTACACACAGCTACACTGAAATGTTCAAACAACTGGTTCAAAATAAGAATGCATTTTCTTCCATCAATGATTTAACTCTACAGCCTTCTACACACTCTTCACATAACGTATGCAGAGAAGGCTTCTAGGTAGTTTGTAACAGAAAGACACTGGTAAGAGAAACGGACCACTTTCTTCTGGTAAACATGTTTTCTTTTTCTCCCTTGAACAATATCCAACGCCTTAAAGACCTCAGGCAAGAATTTTAACATCTTTCAAAACCTCATCCTGAAAGCCTGAAGAGATCTAAACATAGACTTCTTATGCTAGTGCCATCACGGAAGCAAACAAGCTGCTTGCTTAACTGCAAAGAACAAAAGAGTATCTGTCAAAACACTCTTCTGTTTGGTCTTTACATTATGAATCAAGCTACAAGCAGAGGTGCCTTCAAATGGCCAATTTCTTGCTTCACCTCTCAGGGCCTTTTCCTAGATGCTCTATTTGCTTTTTCTTGCCACTCTGTTGGTGATCAGAGTGCAGTGTAAACTGTGGGACTTCTGCAAGATAACCACAGAATGGCTGGGAAAAGTATGAGCAAACAGACCACGCTACTAACTATTATCAAACCTGCTTGTTCAACCAGAGTTAGAGGAAAAAAAACCCTGAAGACACCATCAACTAACAGTCACTGTTTGCTGCCTGCTGTGTAGGAGGTGGAGCAAGTTATGGATATTGGCCACATTGTTTTTCAGTACTGTTTCTTCACTGGAACAGCACATCCTCTAAGGAAAAGGTGGGAAAAAAACAGCCACAAACAGACTAGGAAAAAAAATGATGATGAGAACAAGACTGGGAATAAAATGCACTTCCCTTTGTTGTCTGACTGGGCAGCAACGTAAGTGGCAAAACTGTAAATAAAAGCGGCTCATGCTCTAAAATCTATATTTTATCAGCATTTGGCAACAAAGCTTCCAAGGAAAAGTGTTTGGTTACTTCTCCTGAGAGGCACTCACTGAAAGATTAGTCAAACCACAACTGTAAGAAAACCTTCAAAAAACAATCTCTCAAAAAACCCCCACCCAACTCCAAAAATCCTACCACTTGTCTCCCTCTATGGCAGTTAATTTTGAACTCTGTCATCTTGTCATATGGAATATATACTGTACCATTTAGACTGATGGGACACTGAAAGGACAGGAGTAGTGAACTACCTATTCAGCCAACAGTACATTTCTTCCCCATCAAGCCCTGCAGGTGGTCTACAGGCAGGCTTTGTCATCAGGTCATTCTCAGAAACGAGATGTTGCATGAGACAGAATTTGTTGTGCCTTGTGTAAGTTCTTCATGTAGGTGAGGCTTTCTCAGGCTTTTCATATTTGGCAAAATACTGAACATGTGCATTATGTAATTTTTAGATACCACAATTTGGAAATGCTGCAACTGCCGAAACTGAAAAACTGGCAGGTAAGCAGCAGCCTTTTAACAGAAACAGAAGAGAACATTAAATTGGTAAAAAGACAACAAGTACACTGCTTACACCTATCTCTCAAAATTCCTGATCACCTTGAGGCCTAGGCTGAAAACATTCATATTTTGAAGTCCAGACTTAAAATCACATTCAGTTTCAGTGAAATAAAACTGCCCTTAGGTGGTTTCACTGCACTACATCTCTGTTCTCCTGCATCTATGAATTACAGTAGCTGAACTCACGTGCCTTCACTCCAGAGATGCCCTTGCCGTACACTTCAGGATAGCATCCTATCCTGCACATGTACATAAATTCCTTCCATTTCAGCCCTATTTTGTAGTCTAAAACATGCCATATTGGTTAGAATGTATACCTTACCTTTACATTCTGAAGAGAAGCCAGCTCAACAGCTTTTTGGGCCAAAGTCAGCAAATTGGCTTCTTGAGAAACACGTCGTCTCCGTCGGGTACTCTGGATTACACCTCCTCTGACTCCCTGAAAATCATTAGTTCTTTGAGCGTTTTCTTCAGCTGCTGCTGCCTGTTTCTCCTCATCTCTACCATTCTGGGCTGGGGCTTGCCTGTCTGTTTCCATCTGGCACTGCTCACTATTGACCAGGACATCCTTCTGCTCCAGATCCATTCTTTTTGGGTGCGAAAAGCTACTTTTGTTGTGGGCCAGTGATTCAGGTGGCTGCTGTAATGGGACCTCTTGCTGATGTGTTTGCCAGTGATGCAGAAATAAATTGCTGGGTTGTTCTTCTGCCTGCTTGGAAGTCAACACTTCTCCTGCAGATGTCAGCAGGACACCTTCTTTGGAGAGTCTCCGTGACCTTCTTGGAAAGGGAATCTGGGTCTGAGGTAGCACAGCCTGTTGATTTTGCTCTGTTAATGCTTTGAATAGTTCCTGGTTCCTCTCTGTTTGCTGAAACTGGTGTGCCATCATGTGATGCTGAGGTGCTGCAGCTGCCACATGAGGCTGTGCTATGGAAGCAGTCTGCTGCATGCCAAAGGTTTGTGCAGCAGCCTGTTGCTGTTGCTGCTGCTGAGGATAAAAATTTTCAAACAGTTGTAGCTGGGGAAGAGCTTGCTGTTTTTGCTGAGCAGTAAATGCTGGACTTGAAGAAGCTGGGGCTTCTTGAAAGACATGTAATAACTCAGGAAGACCTTGCTTTTGGCCTTGGTGACCAAATGCAAGCTGGAAAGGCTGCAATGGCAGACTCTGATTCTGTTGCTGCTGTTTCTGCATTTGATGAAAAGAATTCATTTGAGCTTGCTGTCTCACCAGGGCTTGCTGTTCCAGCTGAGCCTTCTGGGACATCATCTGCTGGACAGCATCTCCATATAAGTCCAGCTGTGACACGAACACTCCTTTCTCTTGATTTCTTTTAAGGGCTTCTGCATGGCCATAGAAGCCTGGGGCACCAGCATTGGAGTGGGGTCCTTTTGGGTTTCCCCCAAAAACCATACTGTGGTTCCACATTGAAGGTGGAGACTGCCAGTGGCTGTCACTCCTCTCTGGCAACCGGTTTCCCATTAGTGAATTCTGCCATTTGACAGCTGTTACTGACTGGGGCATCATCACTGATTCTCCCCTATCTTGATTGTAAACAGAGTTCATCAAAGCAACATTGTTGGGTGCACTTGTCAATCCTCCTGCATGAGAAATCTCCATAGTTTGGGAGACCGGTATATTCCCTCCATGACCATAGTACTGTCCTTCCTTAAGCTGCTGCTGTGGTTCTTTTGACAACACACCTATTTCCTGCTCATTAAAATAGGCAACTCGTTTCCCAGTCCTTTTGCTTGAAGACTTTTGCTGAGCCTGAAGATTCATGGTTCAGTCTATTCTCCCAGCTGCACACACAGTATTTTACAATCCACCCATCCCTAAGGCTGGGGGATGAAAGGCACAGAAGTCTCTCTTTTCCATTCAGTTTTAGTAATACAGGGTGGGAAAGAAGTCCAGAGGAAAGTGCTTTCACTTCCTTTTTCCTCGTGTGCTTCTCCCACTTCTTTTCTCTCGGATACTTTGTGGTTCAGAGGTCAGTATGGTCCACTTAGTTACAGGTCCTGAAATAGAGAAGCAATTGCAATGAATCATCAACAGACAAAACTGGCCCATGAACACTCAGATGAAAAGCAACAATGTGTATGTCTGTCCCATTTCCCATGGAAATGAAGAGCAGGATAATACCTGTAAGAAACAAAAGATTTGACTTGCTAGAAGAATGTAAACCAAAACAACAAAACAGATATCACACTGTATTTGTATGATGCAACTCCAGTTGCACACAGACTTCTGACTAATCACTCAAGCTCATCCTGAAGGTTTTCTCTTAAACTCCCTCTCATCTGGCCAATTACTTGTATGTCTTCCTGTAGCCAGAAAAATCTGTTTCTAATCTCAACTCAAAACCACGAAACAAAAAACCCTGATGGCTTGCCAAAAGGCCACATTTCCCAAAGACCTTTACAGCACACACATGTACACAAAGGCTGCAGCCAAACACGCAGCAAGATGCTCAATTCAGTGTTCTGAGGAAAGGGCCAGGCAGCAGCTCCTCAGTCACGCTGCTTCCCTGCTCCCTGCCAGTCATTACAGCTGCTTTTCAACACAGAACTGCCCCCCAAGCATTCGAGCACTGGAGCCAGGGCCTGCTCTGCCTGTTGCTCTCTCAGATGTTTTCTTCAACAGCTGAAAACAACTGCTCCTGCTCTGGTCTCACTCACCGAAAAGTAGTTCAGGTAGATTGTTACAGCTGCTCCCACACACCAGCCAATATCTGTTAGTGTAGAGCTACAGACATAATAGGGGAAAGCCTTTCCAGAACAGGCAATCTAAGACAATTCTATGCCCCTACTCTCTTCTTTCATGGAAACGAGCTATCCACAAACTGTAAGAGCCTAGCTTGCAGGACTAAGGTCTAATGTGTTAACACATGCACCAGTATTTCTATTAGCACACATAAAATGTTGTAAGATATTTAGCTTTAAATTTAATTAAATTCTTAAACAACTACTACTACTAACACTCAAGTTATTAAGTGTCTCTATCTTTTTAAATATGCACTCTGTTCCACTTCACACTGCCAATATATTTCAGAAAGATTATAACAGATTGTTAAAAACCTATTCTTTTTACAGCTCTTCTGCTACATGATCAAGTTTCTCTTGAATGGAGCAGGTAAGACTAACACACATTTCCTCAAATGAAACATGCAATCCCATTTACTCTCTCTCTCTCTCTCTCTCTCTAATGAAAAATAACAAATAATAAAGCAAGCACACTGAAGACCTGTAACCTGAGCTTCCTCTCAACAGATATGGGTAGAGCACACATTTTCATACTGAGGTGGGCTTGGGAATGTGATGAGGAGAAACAGACAAAAGAGTTTTAATTAACTTACACAACTTCCACCTCGGAAGCCAAGCCTGGCTTCAGTACTACTGGAACCATGGGACTGTGTTTCAGAGCGAAGTGACTCACTTCCTCAGGCTGTTACATAGCTGTTCCCCCACACTGCCTCCCTCTTCAGCCTGGCTACAAACCATGGACTTCTGCCACATGGTATCAGGAGCCAGGGCATTCCTCCCTCCTCTAAGCACAATGTCTCAGCTCATTTTCCAGGCCTCTCTCACCAGGACGAAAATAACTCCAGGAGAAATTACGGACACGTGAGATGGAAAATTCTCTCTAAACTGCAACTAGCATGCAATCACAGATTTCAAAAAGCAAGTTTTTCCTAATTCAAAACTTCACTAGGTGAGGAAAACACATCTTAGAGCAGGAAACCGAATCCCTGGTAGCAAGAATGTAGAGGTGGAAAGGCTGCTATACGCCTCCCAGGAGCATTAATGTTATCCTCTCTCCTCACTTTTTGCAGCACTGCAGATGTATCAGAGCTAACAGCTTAAACCACAAAAATTCGAGGAAGTAGTAACAGTGGTTTCTGACACTGTCTTACTTTCTGTGATCATCACAAGCTGTTTTTCTCCTCAAATGAGAAAACTGTGTAACAGTTTTCCTTCCACTGATGCTTCTACTTGTTTTTGCATTGATCAGTCACTTAATTCCGATAAAAAGAATGCAAGGTTTTCCGTACACCCAACGGCACTACCACTAGATCAAATTTTAACCTGCCAGACAGCTTTCTGAGGTTCTGCTGTAGATTTTCTACACTTTGAGGAAAACTACAATAATAACTGCCAAAAAGCTGGCATTTAACTTCAAGTTCCTTGTTTTCAACGCCTCTTTAAAAAATTTAAAAGGGGAAAAAAATAAAAATAAATTAGAAAAAAAAAAGGCAAGAAAAAATAATTGATGCTGTTCTTAATCATGGTGGCTGTGATTTGCAGCTACTACACAGGTATCCAAAAGACCTTTAGCAAGAGGACTCTCAGGTTAGTAAGAAAGCATTGCATTAGCCCAGCTTTCCAAACCTTCACTTGTGTGGACTTCAGCTCTGTTTCTTCCATTACTAGGTAAGAAGCCACCAGCATCACAAGGCCTAACTCAAGACCAGTTTAGAACTGCATCAATCTGGGAAAGAGATAAAAAGATGCAAAGTTTAAAATGAAGTAAGTTCAGAGATAACCTAAAGGAAGGAAAGGAGTACATACAACTGAAGTTGTCCAGCCCAAACCCCAGGAAAGTGAAAAGGACATTACCAGGAAGGAAAGGGATTTGAGGTACTTGGAACAAGACATTCTTACCAAACATCCCAGTTACCCCAGTTATGCAAAAATGACTACATCCTAACAAAGAGACCACCAGGAACAAAAGAGGATTTGGTGCATCCAGTATTAGATGGTAAAAGAAAACATCCTAAGTTTAGCCCTTTAGAAGTTCTTTCTATATAGAAAAAAAATAAAGAAAAATATCTTGTATGTCATCCTAATAATAATAGTCTGTAGTTTAAGCTGCAGTGATAAATGTTCAAGTTGCAGCATGACTGTGCTTCAGGAAAGCTCACACTTGGCAGCTTCACAGGATGAGCACTGCTGGCTCTCTGACTAAGCAAGCCTCCCTCCCTGAGGTTGAGGGATGAGCTCACACTATCATCATCCTAGCCAATTACGAGCTTTGGGTTGGTTTTTTTTGTTTTACTTTAATTTCAGCACAAGACTCAGCCTGCAGCAGCACAGTAAAGTGGCAACACACTTCTAGTTTTAAGTGTGCTGTGGAGCAGTACGTCCCTGACCATTTCTTACCTTTGAATAAAGCACAGAGCCAGTTCCAATTCTGTAATTCCCAGAAGATACTGTGTCTTGCCTCCAAATATACTGAGGTGTTAGGATACCTTGCATTGCTTTTACACTGCACAGAGAAAAAGCAGAACCTAGCATCAGTATATTTTGTTTTAATAATGCTAAGATTCAGCATGTAACATCATCAGTTATTTTCACTTCTGACATTCAAGAACATCTCCTGAACTTTCTTCAGATGAATATGAATTGGATGTCATCTCCTTAATTACTGTAAATATTTTCAGATTTCTAAGGATTTTTTCATATTGCAAGGCTTTATCTTCTAGACTTAAAAATAATGTCAGACTAGATACACATATGCAATGAGCACATATGCAGTATTATCAGCAAAGTAACCTACAGGACCTTACTGAAAGAAGTCAGAGCCGGCATTTTTCGCTAAAACCTCTCCAGCGCATCTGCAGCAGCGCATCAAAGACAATCACAAACACATATAAAACACCATGCTACATTCAGGCAAAGCATCCTGAAGGACTTCCTGAAGTATACATCCATACTGTGGATGTCCCTGCCTGCACCCAGGATGTTGGTTCTGAAATTATGCAGTCCCTTCAAAGAAGAGATATCTGACAAGTGAAAGGCACTGCACTCAGAGCCACTCACTAGGTTGGTACCAGCCAAGAGGACCCATCAGCACATTTTACTCAACCCAAAGCAGACAGACATCCCTATCCATTCCAACCACCTTGTCCCAATTTATCATCAGACTGAAGAGTTGGCTATAAACCCTTAATTAAAGCTTATTTGATTTAGGGGACAAATAGAAAATATTCAACTGCAAATATATCTACCTCTCTTTAAAACTCGTTGCATGTATATTTAATACCCACACACCATTATTCCACTTCTGTAATATATTCTCTTCATTAAGCATGTGCACATTTGTACAGTTTCACAGATCAAGTTTGTGACTTCACATGCTGCAATAACCTTAAACTTTACTCTTTAGCTCAGCTGTTGAGGGCTGTGCTGTCCTGTTCTTTGTTTAGTCCATCTGCTATACCACCTGTATCTGGTGTGACAAGCAAGTTTAAGTTGTGCACATTCCTCAACTCCTTTGAGATCATTTGCACACACTTCTCTCAGACAGAATGCTGCAAAAATGACTCGGGAAAACTGACTTCTCCTTAAACCTCAGCAAAATTAAGGATCCAGAGAATAATAACAAGTGGTTATAGGCCATCTTCTATTCCACTATCTTAGCTTTTAAATTCCTCTATTTTAGAGTTTTTTCCATGTACAATAAAGTGCTTCTGGGTCCCAGCTCTATGTACATTCTCAGGCATAACTGGAACAATGCTGTCATAGTTTCTTACAGGAAACCTGTCAATTAAGAGTGATGAGAATCATTTCTCACTAAGTCCTTCTGCTGCCAGCAACTGAAATCACAGTTCCCTCTAAGAACCTCAATCACTTTTATTGATGGTGAACAGATTCCAAGAACAATTGTTACATTTAAGGCAAATGCAGAAAGCCACCCAGCATCCTTCTGAGACAGAGCAATCAAACCTTCCTTCACTAGTTTGCTCATTATTATGGTCAAATCCCCCATTTATGAAATAAAAGAATCATGACACACATTTTACTAATGAGAAACAGAAACAGGAACTAACTCACTTCTAAGATCACACAACAAGGAAGGTCAAAAATGAAGCCCAGAGTAAAGGCTACTCGCTACCAATTTCCCTTCAAACCTGCAAGACAACATGGGTTTAACTAAATCTACCTGTGAAAGATAAAAATTGGGTGCACCATTTACACATGTGCAGAAAGAGCAAGAAAAATTTTAATTCCTCCAGTGCAATAGCAGGACAGAGGTTCAACAGGGTAGGTTTTTGGATTTGGTGGTTTGCACTTCTGAAAGTGACTGGAGACATACAGGGCAACACAAACAAGAAACTTGTTCCTGCTGACAGAAATGCCCCTTTAAAAGCACTAGCAGCATTTGCAACAGTCATGAGTAAGAACTGAGAAAGGGATGAAAACAGGGGACAGGTTTTGTGTTTGGTAAAAGATTTACAAAGCTTATTGCACATATCCTATGCTTACCCTGCTGTATCTGGAAACAGCTTCAATCCCTCCCTCCAAAGCCTCTCCCACACACCCACTTTGTCACATTCTCTTCCAGACAGTTAGCTACATCAAAATTCCTGCAGATTGTTCGCAGCCTCCCACTCACCACCTTCAGACACCTTGCACAGGAAAGGTAACAGCAGAGAACAGAAAATAGACATGTTTGTAAATTCTATACAGCAAAGCACAGCAATCTGTCTCCTGAAGAAAGGAAGGGGAAAGCTCAAAGCAACTGAGAAACACAACAGTGTCCAAGCAAGACAAAGACATAAATGGAAGATAATGGTTTTTATGTTCCTGTCACCTTATCCCAAATGGTATGGCACTTTGAGACACCTAGAATGCCTCTCACTGTAGCAAAAGGTGTCCAGGAGTCCAGCACTACACAAGAGCAGCAACTGAAGCCCAAAGTGAACAAGCAGAACCAACCAACTGAACGGTCTCCTGTTTAAAAGAAGCCCACTACAAAAGAACCTAAGTAGGTATCAATTATCTTCCCCAACAGCTCCAAGTAAGAAACTAATCTGGAGAACTGTATCAGATGAAAGTCCTGGAATCAATAAAATCTATGAAATGAGGATGGTTTGTTTCTGTAGTACTGCATAGCAAAAAGAGGAATCCTACAGCACGTCCGTAATAAAAGAAAGCTGCTTCACAGACAGACAGACAACAAAAAGGAAAACAGAGCATCCAGGAAGTTTGACAACTTCCACTTTTTCCTGAAGGTGCCTGCCTTGGGCTAGCAAACACATACCTAAAGAGGTAATATGCATGGCAGATGTTTATGACCTATTCAAATTTTCACGTGGTTGGCCCATTTCTATTGCAGAGAAAGACTCAGGCTGTGACTGACTACAAGGGCACTTCTGCCCTGAGGACAGCATGGTTAACATGACTTGGCTTTCACTTTCACTTTCCAATTTTCAGAGGCTGGCAATTGATAAAGCTTTATTAAACCACTGTACTAAGCAGAGACTCAAGAGTGAAATCCATCAGCTCTGTGAAGCAAGGGACACAATGGTCACGCTGCAGCACTTGGTGCCAGCAAAATCAGGTAGCGGGTATTGCACCAACAGATGCAACAAACTACTGCTCCAACCTAGATCATTCCTGACATTCAACAACAGAGGCTAATTACTCATAGCAAGCAAAATAACACAAACTGTAGAACTACCATATTGTTTGGGGAAAATGTACATACCCAAAAGGAAAAATGCGAACTACACCTCATGGACTAATCAATCCAAGGAGAAATACAAATCCTACTTCAATAAAATATTTTGGTCTACAGTAAAAGAAGTAATGAAGGTGAGGCAGTGAAAATGCATTCTCATAAACATTATTTAATTGGGCAGTTTTCTGTTCAAATGGTCATCAAATTCAGCAAAGCATGCAATCTGATTCAATTCGGACCTACTGTGTACACCCAGGAACATGGTTTTATTTATCCCCATCACCACAATTTTCCACATTCCATCCAAACACACAGATCCATTCTAGTCTGTAGGACCCTACAGAGAAGAATTCTTGGGTGTTGAGTTACAGAGTCTGAAGCACCACAGATGCACCTCAAAGAGAAGTTTTCAGGTAACAGTGTGATGAGAGAAGAGTTGTGTACTATCAATGAACAGTCAAAAAAGAACCTATTTTTTGGGTTGTATTCCTCACTGCAAGCTGTGAACTTGTACAAGTACTGGACATATCTTTTCAAAACACACCAGGATTTTTCCACATAATTTTGTTTTAAAGGATGAAAAAGACACAAAAAGTTGTTACAAAGAAAATACCCATTAAGTGTTGATTAGTTTTGCCCTTACAACAACCAAGCCAGACATACACAAATAGCTCCACCATGCAGAATAAAATCTGCAAGGATGAGAAAGAAAAACTACAAAAAAGACAGACTGATATTATAAAACAAACAGACAACAGAAGGAGAAAAAAAAACAACAAAAAGCACAACACCCACCACAACCTGGTTTATTTTTAAAGGAATTGACAGTGTTGTTTCTACCAGCTGTTGAAAAGATACAAGTCAGATCCCCAATTTCATTTCTTTTCAAGCAAAACTTTGAATAGTATTTCCAAACTAATTGTAATTTCTGCAAACCTTATCTTATGAAAATTAACAATTCATGATTTACACCAGACTAGTCTTTTATCTTGCACTATGAGAGATGCAGCTACATAAACTGGTGTTTTGTAAACATATATGCAGGAAAGCCCATCTTTACAAATGGCTTTGCAACACAGACCAGGATTATCCCTTAATAAAACAGGTACATGGTACATTTCTTAAATTGGTTAATGTTTATAAACCGTATTGAAGTTAGGAATATCAGTTATTATACTCTGCCATCATGATAAACACCATGACCTGAAGAGGTTTGGGCAGCCTTAGAGTGCAGAATGAGCTCAGCAATTATGGAGTACGAAATGCTTCTTTAAGGTTTTGTAAAGTTACATGACCATGAACATTATTCTCTCCCACTGGAAATGGGTTAACAGCTCTAACTGTAAGCCCTGAGATAGCTATTTTAAGCTTTTTTGTTTGGAGCCGTCAGGAAAGGCAGTTGCTACCAACAGAGAGACCAACACTCCGACAGGCAGGAATCACAGCAGGAATCGCAGCAGGCTTAAGAGTCAGAATGGCAAAGAGCAGGCCAAAAGCTTTGCCCTGCCCTCACATTCGCATATCTGACATGACCACAATGTGTCCTTCACTCTGAATGCCTCTCCTGCCACAAACACGCCAGCTGCAGAATTGCATGGACGCCGCAGAGACAAACCAAATCTCTGTGCATGTTAGCCCTGAGAAGAAAGCACATCCGAATGCACTGAGCTGCAACAGGAAAGACTGCTGCAGTCAGTTGTTCCCATCTCAACCTCTCCAGCACAAAACCAGGCATGCACAGATTTCCAGTGTATAGAATATCACAGTTGGAGTGCTCCACAGGTTCCTTTGAGGCTTTGCAAGAGGTAATGGGCTACAAATAAGGGAGGGGAATGGTGAAAGTTCACAGAGACAACGATACTTTCCACTCCCAGAGGTTTCTTCACGAGAAACACAAATGCACTCAACACCTAGGCCATAGCCCTCAGCAGAGACATTCTTAACACCATCAACCAGGTACCATCACTCAGCCAAGTGTGGCTGGAGAAGAGCTGAGACTAAAGCACAGGCAGAACCCCAGAGATCTGGGGACTGGTTTACAGCTCTGTTGCAGATACGCATCTTAAGCCACTTTAGATTGGTTCATAAAATGAGAGTAATATTTGGAACTAAATACACTGATAATATGAAGTAGTTTGAGGTCAAAAAAGTTGTATCATCTTTAATAGTAGCCACTAACAGCCTGCATGGGGATTCTTCCACAAAGAGCTTAGATGTCTAATTTGAAACATGATTCAACTGGGGTGGTGACAACCACCAAGTAAGAGGGAGTAAGCCAAAAAATGAAGGAAAAAGGTCACACAATAGCACAGTTGTTCTTTCGTCATATGCCTGCTTCTATCTCACTTGACCCAATAATATCTTTGTTTATCAGTTATCTAAGCTGACCTTGGTTTGCCCACATCCACACACTTGCAGCAGACTGATGACAGTATTGACTCAGATAATCTATTAAAAAACTACCCAAGTAGTCAGCCTTTAACAGCACTGACAGGGCTTTAGTCCAGATTTCTAAAATTATGTCTTTTAAGAATTCCTGTGGTCACTGTTGACTATAAAAGGGTCTTTTTATTGTGTTGGCCTGTTACAAGGTACAGTAAGCTCTCGGCCATTACTGGGGCTGTCAGGCTTTGCAACAATGCAGCTAAGCAAATGCACTCATACTGGGAGTAGGAACACTGAAAGACATGGGCAAGTATGATCACCACACAGTGAAAAACAGCAAGGTTTTAAGAATCCAGGGGCCCAGAGAGCACTCTGATTCCCTAATCTTTAACTAAAGGCCCCTGGATTCAGAGTTTCCTGCCAGTTACCTGCCAGACACCTGCCCGATCTCCTCCTTTTAGCCACAGGGATTTCAGTGGAGGAAGAAAAGAGCAGATGGTTGGCACCAATACCGGATCAAACACAAAGCTCTTCCATTTCTCCAGAGGCTTTTATTTGTATCCTTACTAACACGGAGCACTTCCACAATGGGGCATAAGCAACATCAACCTCACGTGTACTCAGAGCAAAGATTCAGCTCAACAAGCCTACCTAAAACCAAACAAACCACTCATCCTGCACTTTACATCTAGTAAGAAAAAATGTCATTCAATAACAGTATGAGGAAAAGTCTCCTCTCTTAAGAACCCTTACAAAGCTATTTTAAACCATGTACAAGACTCAGTTCTTAGTAAAACACAAAATTAAGGCCACAATGATTAAGTTCAATACTGCAGGAAAAACTTAAGTGTGTGCATTAATCCACCTGCACATGGAGTTCTATGACTGTTAAGCAGATCAGAAGTGCACTTAGAATCCATTCTGCAAGTCCTGGAACAATATAAATACATTTTAATTGAAGTCATAACATTTTGGGTCAATAATATCACATTACCCTTTGAATGGCTACAAACCATGTACAAACCATGCAATGGCCATTAGCAGGAACAGTAAGTCCCTGCAAATTGGGAAAAAATAGGTCATAAATAATTGGAAAGTCACAGAGCAACTTACTAGAAAAGCTGGGAAGAGAATCTGTGCTAAACACTTAAAGATCTCTAAAAGAAATCACTAAGAAAAAAATAAAATCCTTTATATAATACAGTTTTCACTTTGGAATGAAAGGCTAAAAAAACAATCATGTCTTCAGGTACAAGGATTCCACTAACCCGATCCTCTCACACAAAAGAAATTCTGAGACTGATGCTCCTTTACAATCCATAATGCATCTAGTCATCTAGTTTGAGGCCAGGCTGGATGGAGCTCTGAGCACCCTCGTCTATTGGAAGGTTCCCCTGACTATGGCAGGAGGGTTGGAATGAGATGATCCCTAAGGGCCCTTCCAATCAAACCATTCTGTGATAGTGGATTCTAAAGGATTTTTTTTCACAGCAGCTAAATAGCCCTCTCTATTTTAAATAGGTTACTAGTTCAGTTTATGTCCCACAGCTTCTGATGACTACTATTTTCAACAAATCTTTAAACAATAAGAATGAACATTCAGACTCTCATCATCAGGCTGACATTTGTTACACAGTTCGTTGCCATTTGGAAAAGATCTAGGAATCAACTGAGGCAGAGAAACGTGTCACGTGCAACATTGTGTATTTAACAGGTAAACAAAGAGAGACCAAACTGTCTGGTTTGCACTAAAGGCAAACAGGCAGCCAACAAGAGATTACTCTTCTGTAATTCCTTGATCTCAGTTTTGCTCACAGACTGCATTTGCAAGATGACAGGTAAAGCATCTCCATTCCTAAGAGATACACTGTAATTCACACTGGTATAGAACATTACATTCTAAGTACACCATACAACTCCCCCTGCCCTGATATTTTGATATAAAAGTCACAATGTCTTCCAAAGCCCATGAAAGTTCACCCACCCATATCTGTAAAAAACCTCAAACATTAAAATACACGTCAGTGTCATCCCAGAGCTCTCTAACCAACTCCACAGATCCAGAGTTCTACAATGCCTTCGCACTGCCCATGAGCTCTGCCTGGAACTGTGGGCTAAGGGCAAGGGCTCTTCTGCTTGCGTGAACTGTACTGGTTGGGACTTTTGTATTCCCTTTTTTTAAGAAAATGGCAACAGCCAGCTGTGCTCCTCTTACTGTCCATGGCTTCATTTCTTCCACTGTAATACAGAAACGGAATTACAGCAATATCTGTTTTGCATGGTTGCACGGCCTCATAATCACACTATAACAGTACTACACGCTTGTAATGCATTTACTTTGGCAATGACTCCTTATGGGACAGAACTACTATTATTCTCTTTTTACTGAAGAGCACTAAGTCTGGGAGAGAGGGACTTCAAAATGACTTGCCTGAAGAGGTCTATGACAGAGAAGAGAACCTCAGTGTCATGCTAATGCCCTACACTTTCAGTCATCTTGAGTCTCCTACATACTCAGTTTGAAATCCCATCCTAAGGATGGCTAAAGTGCACGTGAAATCTCTGCAAAACATTTGTTCCTATTTCAGCCTGCCCACAAGACTGTACGCCATGCAAAATAATCAACTCGAGATAACCACGTAGCAGTCAATGCAGGTTTACTGCAGCTTGTGCTACCTTTTATGAGAGCTGTCACCTGTAAGGGATATGTGCATAGTGATGCACTAGCCTTGGCTGCAGTGGTGGCCAGGGGACATACAGAGCAACTCAGGATACTGGGAAGACCTGTTCAGGTGCAATCATGGCATTGTTATTCATTTTGCTTAGGAATTTGGTAACAATGCTGAAGAACTCCATGAAATCCCTTCTAAGTATGCAATTACAAATGCAAGCAAAGAAAGAAGGGAAGGAACATACTAATTTTTACCTATATGTAGATTAACTCTGATACATCTGTTTACATCACTTACGATCACTATAAGCATAAAAGCACACTTTGGAATCAAAGAATAAAAAAGAGAACTCTTAAATCTGTAAGACTGTGCTTTTAGCAATTACCCTGACACATATATTCCTCCCATCTTTGCAATCTCCTTCCTGACAACCACTTCAAGGGAAAAGAATTTTTGTTCTTTTCCCACAACTGCACCATCCGAGGCAATACAAATAAGAAACATTTTTCAGGCCCACAAGGAATGGGTGCCTGATGGAATTGTGTCATGGAGCTCACCCATGCAGGGACCAGTTTCCATCTCTTGAATGCTCTAACTGAATCTTCTGTTTAACCTGGACAAGTTAAGAGCAACTAATAGTGATTTTTAGCAGGAACACAGCACAGATTGCAGCAGCTGGTCTGCAGGAACAAGGACTCTTCCAGCAGATCACGGAAAGCGCTCTAGCGCTGCCACAGCTGGCCCTTCTGAGGCCCCAGAGGTCAGGGAGCACCACAGCCCTTGGCCACTCTTTTGCCCCGCAGTTGCAAATGTCAAATTTCTGTCATTGAAGGGGTGAGAGGGGGAAGGGAGGGGAAGAACCATCGCACATTTGGTTGTGAAATATAACAAGGTTTCACAGAAAAAAAATAGGGGGCAAAGTTTTTGAAATGTAAATAGTAGAGATGAAATTGCAAATCTCATTTTCTGCCTTTCTATAAAAAGCTATGTATTTATCACAGCTACTTAGGGGAGGGGTAACAACAAACAAAAAAACCCATGAAAACCAAGCCTTGAGAGTTATGCACGAGGGATGCCAAGTCACAGCATCACTTAGAAAGAAAGAACAAGTACTAATTTGCACATAACTGTGATGACATTTGCCTGCTACAGTAGATTAAGTCATTAAGGCAAAACTCTTCCTAAATCTCACACCACTTGTACTTGTGGCTTTGTTCTCTGTCTGCCTGAACACTGCACAGAAGGTTCTCTTGCCGACAAAATCTGACAAATCAGGGTCACAAAAGTACTGTCAGAGCCACAAAAATGAACAGAGGAGTAGAAGAAATTTCACACTCATTGCTATATGCACATCAGATGATCAAGTAAAAAAGGTTCAGATAAAAGAATAGCTCCTACACGTACACAGTTCCTGCAGGTAGCAGCCAAGTATGTATTACTGGAACCGCTTCTAAACTCAGCAGCTTTGCTTAAGCAAGGTTTGCACGTTCTCCTGCTGACTCCAGCTCACTGTCTGCAAGAGGTGTGACCCTGGTGTTGGCATCAAGCCCCAGAGCAGCACCAGTGCAGAGACAGGGATTCCCCCAGCAGCCCTTTCCGAGGCGAAGGGCTGAAGAATTCACCACTTTCGTTTTCAGACTGAGGTCAAGTAGTTGGTTTCCATTCATGTTGCAACACGCAGGAAGTTAACATGAGAGAGCAGGGTGAGACAAATAAAAAACTAGCAGAAAGAAGAAAAATCTCTCCTTCCTGAAACCACAAGTGTATCAGTCCCTCAAGGTGCTCTTCCTCTTGCACCTACAGTTCCAGTAGATTCTGTCCATTTTCTAGAACACAATGCCTTCCAGTTACATATACTTAGTTCCACAAAGATATCATGGCAGGACAAACTGTTTCAAAAGATGTGTACCACCCACCCAAATAAGCAACAATAACAACTTCTTAGTGTGCCACCCCCTTTATTTTTTTAAGATAGCTTCTCAGAATTGGTAATTTCTTCAATACTGCAAATTGTTAAAAATAATGTGAAAAATTTCATACACAAACCTCCCCATAGCGTTCAGTAGACACTGGATTTAGAGGTTCAAGTTTTTAACAGCAGTAGTTGAAAAAAACCCACATGTTGGTTGCTCAGCTCCCAGTATCACTTCACTAGCTATCCAGTCAAATTACTTTGCTTGCCTAGCTGCAATAGTAAAAATTTTCTTCAGTGGAACATGGACACATTCTTTTCCTGTTCACTGTGGAGAAGTAATTCTTCAGTAATAAAATCCCCCCACTGTGTGTTTCTTGCTAATCTGTGTACTTAGAACCGTCTCTGCTATTGAGAGTGACTGAGCTGTTACACTAAACCAGCCTAGGAATATTTTTAACCATCATTCTGGGGAGGAATGAGGGGAGATGTATATTTGTAAATGGCTAACACTCTCCTCCCCCTCCCTTCAAGCAAATGGCACACACACAAATATGGCAAGGGAAACAATTAACCTTCCAACTCTTGAATTTTTGCTTCAGTTCCCTAAAGTAGTTTCATGCACAAAATCGACATGTGGAAAGAATAATCCATGGTGACCAACTTGCTGAGGGCTGTGGAAAACTGGTCTGCGCAGCACAGCAAGCTCTTCCCAGAGATCTGCTGCTGCCCAGACCTCAGCGAATGTGTGCCACAAAGCAGCACCATGTCCTTCCCAGGCATTCTGGAACACTTCAGGGTTTAAAAGCAATCACTGACCACCTCTTCCCTCCCACACTAAAGCTGAATAAGCCTTTTTTTTTTAAATTAAAGAAGACCGACAGAATTACGAACATGCACTAACTTAAAGTCACGTTTTAGTCTTAAGGCATGCAGCTCCATCACACAGCCCGCCCTACGGCCTCCTCTGGGTACTGGCACCATTTCTGTCAGGACACAATCCATTTATTTTAAGACACAGAGGGTGTTGTTTAAACCTACAAATTTGCTTTCAGTTTAAAGCTGCTTTTTAAAGGCAAAATCCTACCAGTAACAAATCTCTCTTCATGAAACATCTTAGAATTTGAAAACGAAGTGATGAACAGTACATCATTAAAGTATTTATTAAAGAACTCCCTTATTCATTAACAAAAAAATAAAAAACAAACCTGAAATTATCTTATACCAGATCCACTATTTTACAATCGTAATTCCTTCCTAAGGAAGCAGCAACTCTCTTAAGTGCTGTCTGTATATGATTTTAGCTCAGTACTTTGCTCTACTATTACAAAATACTTTAGGAAGTGTATCTGTAATTACTAAATATCTTCCAAATTCGTAGATTTTTTTTAATATCTTATTTTTCTGTATTTTGGAGGTAGCAAAACACTGGCTTTCTCCCTGCCAGGGGAGTGCTGTCATCCTCCCCTGCTCTCTCCGAGCATACTGACATCCAGTAGGTTAGAACCTCCAGCACACAGACCTGTGCTACAATGGTCCATTCACACTGCTGTGAAAGAACTGCTCAGAGTCACTTTTGTAGGCATCTGGAAACCAATACATTTTAATGCACATTGCTGTTGTACTCATGGCTGGTGTCTCCCTAGCTCCTTTGGTTTTTCAAAGTCCATGAGATGCCTATTTCATTCCTACTAGACAGGAATAGCGTACTGCAATCACTACTGCAAGAAGCTAGTACAAGCACAAATTTCCATTTATAGCTCTCTACTGAAGTTTTCTCTCTTGTTCAGGCAAACACTGGGCTCAGTAGGATTACAATCCATCTGTGCATGTATCTGGTAGAAAAGTTATCTCCTCTGAGAAGGGGTTATATTTGTTTAGCTGTTCCAGTACAGCTGCTCCAAAGCCATTTGGAGTCCAAAAGCATGCTCCTCTGATGTTGCATTTCCCAATGAAATGCCTCAGCTGCTGAGCAAGAGTCCCAGTGATAGCCTGAAGAAATATTATCTCTCAAAGGGCTTGTGTCCCCCCTGCAGCTGAGCTGACTGGTCTCCAGTCACAAAGCCCAGGCTGCCCTCCCAGCCAGGCTACTGGCAGCTCCCCTGCCCTCACGGGCAGCCTGGCGTGCCCCGACCTGTGGCTGCAGCTGCTGGGACACTCAGTCCCCACCTCCATTAGCTCAGGCCACCCAGGCTCCGCAGGCACTGAACACCCCTTGCAAAGGCAGGCCAGGCTCATCTGCAGCACAAGAACAGCGTCCTGCACCCTGTCCAGCAGGGCATAGAAGTCATCCTGGAACACACTCACTTCATTTAGGTCTTGAACGAGGATTTTTCAATTATTTCTTTTTAATATACAGCCCCTCCTGGTTAATATACAGCCTCTGTTGGTTATACTACTTATTCTGCATTTCTACAGGCAATAAATACACACAGCTGCTTTTTCAACTTCTTAACTGCAAGGAAAGCAAGCTCCCTAAAATGATGGATTAAGAAGTCTAACTACATCACAGTGTTCAGACTTCATTATAGGGAAGGTCTTTCTCTGTTTTGTTTTGGTATTAAAAAAAAACCCATACACTGCTGTTGACAAGCCTCAACAACAATTCTAAATTCTCCCTCAACTGCTTTAATCCTCACCTTTCAAGAGATGCAATGCTTTCAATGAAATTAAGGCCATAACATATTTATATATTTTGTTTGGTAAGAAGAAAAGATTAATGCTATTTGCAAGCACAATTTGCTTATTGTTGTGACTTCAAACAACATCCTTTATCATTAACCAGTTGTATTCTACCCTGGCCATACATTACACTTATGCTGTATGTATACATGCATACATTTACATGATTACATACACTGCAGGCATGAGGAATTTCTTCCACCTGAATTGGTTCTTAAGCAATTCACTTAAATCTTTTTTCCTAAAATAATGCTTTACTCCACAAACAAGCAAGCATTACACAAAGCAATCTGATTAAATTACAAAGGCTCTAGCATATTAATAATGTCTTTGCAATCATCAGGGAATTGTAAAAACACACTCCCTTGTTTAAATTTTGAAATAAAAATAGTTACATTGCTTTAAATAAGTTCTTTTAAACGATGCACCAAGGACCTCAAAGTTTTTTCACCTTTACTTTTCAAGGTGTTTGTAATTGTTAAACCTATATTTAAGGTCATCTACAAAGGGGAAGGGAAAAACACTTTTCAGCTGGCTATATTTTAGTATTTAGAAGATACTGCAATGACACTCTTAAAATTAGGGATATCTAATCTAAAATTACAAAGTTATAAATTTATTAAAATTAATTTGAGAATTAGGACTGACAGTAGAGAGAAAAAATAAGGAATTCACTATATTAACATCCCTGCCTTAAATTAAGATGTGACTCAAGACAAATTTTTCCAGCAATTGTATTCAATAGTAAGAGACTGCGACTGTTGCTGAACAGATAACCTGACATTGTTCCAGACACATGAGTTTTCCAGATCTTCCTCTTTACTAAAACAAGCAAACAAACAAAAAAAACCCAAACATAAACAAACAAAAAACCCCATCACTTCTCTTTCTAATTTAAAAAAAAATCCTGCAATGCTGGTGTAAGAGTACAAGTGAATTGTGTGAATGAATAAAGGGATATGGAATAATTAAGAGTGAGAAACACAACTAACTTTTCAGAAAGACAGCTGCAAGTAATACTAAGTAAAATGCTTTGAAATTATTTATTTCTAGCAGTGAAGTTGTTTTCAACTAAACTGATGATGCAGTTAAGAATTTCTGATGGTGTCAGAGTACTGAATATTAAAAGCCAAGAGAAAACCAACTTTCTTCAACAATAAACTTCCCTCTATGCCAAGTGGTATCAGCTCTCCAAACCAGGACTGTAAGTAGCAGCTACAAGAACACACTACAAGAAAGCCTTCCAGGTTTTCCTCTCTTATGCACTATGCTAAGGGGTACTGCTTTTGAGTTAATCAGTCATGAGCAGAAAACTTACAACAGAAGGAGCAAAATTTCCACAAGACTTCGCAGTTGTTACCGTCAATTTTTGATTCTGTCTGCTGGGTCTCTCTAGCCACATAGTGCCAAAAAGTATCAGTGTCATACAAAATACAGCTGGGCTTTTGTACATAAATACAACTTCTTTCGGCTCCTTACTTGCTTGTAACCCAATGTCACCTGTGTGCAAGACTGCTCTGTCATTTTTATGTTGCAGCTTTTTGTGCCCAGGACCAACACTGAATCCAAGCTACAGCCATTCCTAATGAAGGGTAGAACATAAAAGGTGACAAACAAGCAACCTATCACCAAACAATTTTTACCCCTTTTTCAAGCACAAAACTCTCATATTCTTCAAATATGATGCATTGAGCCATTTGGTGTTGACAGAGTAGTATTAGATTTTCATTAAAACATATCAACACTGTGCAAAAATGCTCAGAGGGAAAGCAAATGGTTAAAATCTCCACGATAGTTGCTGCAAAGAAATAGTAGCTAGTAACTTGACAAAATAGTCACTAAGTCTCTTGCATTCAAAGTCATGATGCTTTTCCCTTTCAGACAGGGTCACTATGTCCTGCCAATTCATGAGTTCCCAAAAATAAACCAGTTGAGTAACTAAAGATGTCAATAGATTTTCACATGGCCTCCATGCATCCAAACTGTACGGCTTAGACAGTTCTTGTAAATAGTCAGGCATCCTACACTTAACCTAGAGCACTTACCCAAGCAAATTCTGGCACTTAAAATTACTCTGTTATAGCTGTCACTGAACATAGAATATCCTCCCACTCCAAACTGCACTTCTCTCATAAATCAAGTCAGAAAGAACTGTCTTCTTAAAATGCTTTTTAGCGCAGAGCAAAATTAAGCATTCTATTCATCTTCACAATAAAAAACCACAATAGAGATGCTCAGAGACATAAAAAATGCCCTGAATCCATGCTCCAAGGGAGAAAGTTGATCCACCACCTCTGTTCCTTCCATCTTTTACCTTTTCAATGACACTGACAAAGTTACCCAACTCAGAAACAGAAAAGTATTAAATAACTCTTCATAAGGGCCAGACTGAAATCATTTAAGTGCACAGAACCAGGGAGATGGTAATTTTGTTCACTGACAACACAATTTAAAGCCAAGTAAGTAACTTGGCCAGGGAAAGTCTAGTCAATCCACTCACAGCACCAAGCCTGATAAGAGTTCAACAAGTGTTTGGACAATGCTTTCAGGCACACGGTGTGACTCCTGGGGTGTCCTGCACAGGGTCAGGAGCTGGCCTCAATGATCCTGATTGATACCTTCCAACTCAGCATATTCTATGACTCTAGGAATCTGTTCCACACAGAAACTGGTGACTCATTTCTACAGTGCAATCCAGAAGCCTCAGTTCCACATCTTGGATTTCTGGAACAAACACAGAGAACCAAAAATCAGCCTTTTAATCCCTATGTCCAGGAAAAAGCCAGTTAAAAGGCCCATAGAGGATGCATATAGGCAAACATGTATCTGCAGTTCAATGAAAAAAGCCACTATTCTACCCAAGGCTAAAGTGCCTCCATCTGCTGGAGGTCCAGAGTGGGTGCCCACAACCATTTCTAAAAAGCAAAGTCAGCTCCTTCTCAGACACAGTAGGTGTGAGAGGGTGACAGCTCCTGACAAAACCTGCGGAAAAAACATTCACCCAGGCACTGAGATGTGAATTCAGACTAACATATCACACCTTCCCCTATCAGAGTGCCCCCATCAATCAACTCCCGTGAGTGGGGCAAAATCTCCATTCCCACTCACATTATGCCACCGCTTGTTAGGTCAGAGTATGGTTCTGTAGCCTCTTGGCTGAAGACAATTACCTCACCTTGCAATGAGGATGATAACACGGCACAAATATAAATTGTTTTTCAGCAGTGAGCTTGCAAGAACAAAGGGAGAAAGCTGCAAACAGTTTTGCTGGGTGTCCAATGCCACCAAAAAACACTTCCTCCCTGAATGGTATTTTATTGCCTTCTCTTTCAAGTCTGCCTGTCTTAAATCCTACTTATCCCATAGTTGTCTAGGAGTTTGCAGATGCAAGGGTAGACTCATGCATTAGATGCAGGAAATTCCACGACTAGAAGACCTAATGGGTGGGGGCAAAGAACATGACTTTTTCTAAGCTCAAGGTACCTTGTTGCTGACCATTTTAGTTTCAGTATAAGCAGCTTGTTTTGTCTAAGTATAAATAAAAGGTTCAATGAAGTCATAAATCAGCACTTCCCTTTAAGGGTGGGATGTCACAGAAAGAACAATAAAAGCACTTCAGGCTCCTGAAAGAGATTAAGAGCAAGATTTTACTTAACATTTTAAGAGGCTACACAAAGCCAATGCCTTCTTGGGAAGAGTATGATTTTAAACGATTTAATCCAATTAAAGAAAGCTCCCCCTAACTTCAACGTCTAGGCTGTATTCCCGAAACAGACCTTCATAAGAACTGCCCAATCACAGCATTGCAACCTCCACTGGCAAATCAGACCCTCAAATTTGTTTTTGACAAACAGGACACCCATAGATGACTTCGCCTTCCAAAGGTCTCCATGTAGCCTGCACCTGTGCTACATTATTATTCAAATGAAAATGGTAAAAACCTGCAGTAAAACCATACTGCCTCAGAATATGAAAGTAAAACTGTAGCCTTATGTAGCCTGAGAGCAGGTGCAGTCTTTTTTATTAATGCTCATGACATGAAGTGTAGAAGCAAATCACCTTACCCAGATTTGAATTATTCTCAAAACCCCTTTTCAGTAGATTTCTGCCTAGACTTTTGACAAGAGAATACAGAAACCTGGATCTTTTCGCTTCATAAGAAATTATCTTTCTGCATTTGACACCAAAGTGTTGCTGCAAAGAGTAGTGCCATCCCTGCTCTTTAGCTGAGTAATACGGGAACCAGTTCAAATACTGAGTTTTCTTACTTGCTTTTTGTCACGCAGTTCTTGAACTATGCTATTTTAGTAGCATATGGACTTAGACAGCATTTACAGTTTGAGATCAAAATTCAAGTATAGTTTAAATACCAATATATCTCATGAAGGAAGCACTAAAAGCTTCTAAACCTAAGTATCTTCCTACCCTGGCACTTTTGTGTGTGTGTGTGTGTGCATGAGAATGTTTGTTTGTGGGTTCTTTTAAAAACAAGAAGTTTTGCCCTTACCATTCTTCCATAAACATCAACAGTAACTTGACAGTACTAAAACAATAGAATATTGCTGATCAGGATTGGAACAGATCATTGATTTATCACCACTGGGAAAAACAAAACAAAGCCATTTCAGCATCACTTTATAGTCAGCACAGAAGCAGCAGCATCTGGACAACATGGGTGTTTTAATATCAACTCCAAGCATAAAATACACAGTCCCTTTAACTAAATATCCATGTACACATGGTCCAGCAATTGCTGGCATTGACAGGTATTTGGGCACTGCCTTTGGTCTCGTACCTGCCTAACGATACCTCTGACAGAAATCCAGAACTCACCCAAAGGCAGCAGTGCAACCTGGAGGACAGGGAAGGGTCTCTAACCTTGCTCCACCACCTCTGTGTTACAGATGCCTTGCTTCTTTATGGCAAATCTATCCAAGTTTCACCTGTCTCCTGTGCTTAACAATTTAGCAAACACAAATGTCATTCTTAAACAAACAAACAAAAACATGCATTGTGGCATACATGTGTGCATATACAGGACAGCTCCTTTTAAAATGCAGGACAGATCACCTGAATAAGGAAACTGAACTTTCCAGTGTGCAATTTATATCAATAGTAATTATTATTATAATTATTACTGAAGAGTTCTTCCAGTTGTAGAGAAAAAAGTTTACAAATCAAGGCCTCAAATCTGCATTTTATTGCTTTTGCTAACAAAGTTCTCTAAGGTAAGGTAACGGTTTATTTATAGTGCAAATTAAAAAAATCAGCTAACTTTATTCATCTTTTAAATAAAAGGTATCAGCACTGACTTCAACAAAGCTTCTTGCAAGGCAGCCTCTTACTCACTGTTAACAAGTGCAAAACCTAAGTATAGTATCAGCTACACTAAATTTCCCAGGTTTTTGATACCTCATTTCTTCAAATGTTTATTCTTTACATCTCAAATTCAGAATTAAAACAAATTCCTTATAAGGAGTTTCAGATTCTTTTCATATTCTTAGACAATAAAAAGACATTTTTGCTACAGATCAATTTTTTCTACAGGAAAAGTTACAGTACATTTTCTATAGAAAGAGAGCTACAACAGCAAAATAAGTCAGGTGCATTACCTGAAATATTTCACTTTAGCCAAAGTAAGAAGAGAACTAAAATGAGGAGGAGTCTATGTAGTTCTCATACTTCATCAGGAAAGAAGAAATGTTTTAAATATATTTTGCACTCTTCAATATATTTAGAAAATCATGGCAACAAAGACCACTTAAATATTCAAATTAAATCAGAAAAAAGTGAAGCCATAATCAAATGCAACATTTTGCACAATTACTTCCTTGCAATCTCACCCTTCACATACAAAAGACCTTCCACTTATTCAAGGAGAACAGCTTAAATATCTTATAAATGTTATAATTGTTCCCAATATTTAGCATGTCTCATATAGGATAACATGTAGAGCTCGTCAAAAATAATTCTAAGAAAATCATTCAACTCAGAGTTTTCCAAGTCTTGAAATCAAACTAAACCATATGGGTAGTCAGATTTCCCTCCCAGTTTCACACAGATGAGCATTTGGGATCCTAAACTGTCATCACTGGAATCTCCTACAGCAACCAGAAGGCCTCACAGCTGTGTCTCTCTCCCTCCTCTCCTGAGGAATCTGGCAGTCCTGGGATTTTGTTCTCAAATAGGAAAATACTTTGCTAAATTCTCCTCTGCCCAAGTGTAGTAATTTCCCACAAACACTGCAAACTCTCCTTTAAGGAAGTGTATGAAAGAATAACCAATACATTACATAGAAAGAAATAAAGCCTGACATTAAAACATTTTAATGACGAATGACCTAGTTAAAATCCCAAGAGTATTGTTAATGTATGGCACTTTGTTTTGCTTTCCTTTTCAATGTGTCTAAAGGTGACTGCTCAGGAGGAAGAATCTGAACAGATAAGGACATTATAGAACTGCAAGAATAGCTGACTTACATTACTATAAAACTCCAAGCAATAACGCAATTGGTGACAAATTGCCAGGAGACGTATGCAGGAGTTCCAAAGGAGGTGCTCCAGGACTCCTCAGTGTACGCAGGCATAGCAGATAAGGCCACACCTAAGCACACACGATGAAGTCAAGTTTGAAATCATGCAACATCCTCAGGCAACCTGGGATGCACTTTTACCTATGAACCACACCATAACAAGGCGATTTTGAGATTATTCAGACTTCTGGAACTAGTTTTGACTTTGGACTCCCCTGCGATGCACACTGCAGGCAAGGGCAAGCACCTCGGCAGCCCCAGGGCCCCGCAACAGGCGGCCCCAGAGAACGGCAGATCCCAGCTCACCCAGGCTGAAGGGAAGCACACCATCTGGCAGCTGCAAATCAACTAAACAACACTGCACCACTACCAGGCTGCAAAACAAAGCCACTATTTCAAAAAGTCCTTTCAGTTAAGAGCCCTTGACTAAAAAATAAAATTAAAAAAAAACAAACACAAAAAACAAACAAAACAAACAAAAACAAAAAAACCCCAAGAATAAACTTTGCCATCACAATTCACGCATGTTTTGGTCACTATAGCTCTAGAAATACCAAAAGCAACACTATCAAAAGCAAGAAATTTAGATAAATCCCCAAACTTAGCATAATATTCAAGCTTGAAATAATACCACAAACAGCCAAAAAACTTGAAAAAAATTAAAAAAAAAAAAGTACAAAACTTCATAAACTGTACTCCAGTATCACAAGAAAAAGAAACATTTGTTCTCAGGGGAACTGAGGTACAAAATGAGATATTTAAGGGCGCATTAACAGAATAGTGTGTGTTTACATATAAATATACATACACATTTAATTCTTCCCAAAATAAATTACAAGAGGATAGGCCAAGAGATATTATTGCACTGTAACCATTCCTATTAGCAAGCTATGATGGGGAAAGCCAAGCAACTGAGAACAAATTTTCATGTGAAAATATACTATACAGCAAAGCAAAAATAAAGCATGAATATTGACTTGATTCCACTTCCTGTCTCTTTACATCCCAACACTGAACATGTAATGAATCAGAAACATTTAGTAAAAAAAAATCAGAATTGTTACTCAGTTTACTACTTCAGTCACTAATTAGCACTTAACTTAGAGAATCACAGAATATGCTGAGTTGGAAGAGACCCATTAGGACCATCAAAGTCCAACCTCTGGTCCTGCACAGGACACCTCAGGAATGACACCATGTGCCTGAGAGCATTGTCCAAATGCTTCTTGAACTCTGTCAGGCTTGCTGCTGTGAAGACTTCCCTGGGGAGCCTGTTCCAGTGCCCAACCATCCTGTGGGTGAAAAACTACTTCTTGGTTCAGCCTAAACCTCCCCTGACTCCAGTTCATGCTGTTTCTTTGAGTTCTGTCACTGGTCACGAGAGTGAAGGATCAGTGCGTGCCCCTCTGCTTACCCTCCTGAGTTCTAATCATTACCAATACTTAAGTCAAACTATATAGAACTTAAAAAATTAATTTGCATTAATTAAGAGTAAAAAAGAAAGCATTATTCCATTCCATGTTTTGCTGTAGGCTGTTCAAGATGCCTTTAGAATCAAACAAACAAAAAATTAACATACACTGAACACTTTGCCACTGCCTCCAAATCTAGCTTTCCCCAGTTTTCAACTTCAGCTGTCAATACAACAAGGGGCATTCATGTGAATTTACTCGCACATAAAGAGAACAATAATTTTTGGGATATGTACATTTCAAAGAATGTATGTGCATCTTCCATATTATATACATAGTAATGACTTATATTAATTGAAGCCAGGTTATCTGTGGCTGTCAGTTGCACCAAATGCGATAAAAAGCATCAACACAGCCCGAAAAGCAAAGAATTAATTACCAAGATTATCTCTGCATCCCCATTTGAACAGTTGCTTCCAAATACCTGGATAGTGACTGCATTCAAAACACATATATTCACATTTTTTCCCAGTGTGCAGAGTAGAGCTTTTACTCATAACATTCTGTGTATTTTTCAGTCACTGGAGTTGATCAGCAGAGTACTGAGAAGGGCTACAGTTGGAGACCATTCAGAAACTGAAGTTATGCCAAGCGTTGTGAAGTGCATATTGAGCAGCCTCGTGCTGCAAACACGTGCCATTTGTGCACTGGGAGCTGCTGGAGCTGCCAAGGAGCTTCCATGCAGAATGCACATTGCTGGAATGCAGCGACAAAAATTTAAATTATTACTTGACCAACCACCTCCTTCAAGGACCTACATAATGTATGACAAGGATTTCTTGGTTTGAATGCTCAAATTACACTAAAGAGAATGTGTGATTCAAAGCACAAACAACATCTGACAGACAGCTCTCTGCCACACTTCCAATTATTAGGGAAGGTCCACAGGATGATATTTCCTTGAATTAGCAGTACATCCCTCCTATTTACAAATTGCTCAGTGATAAGTCTTCCCTTTGGCTGTGACTCATAAGCCTTGGCTTTCCCGTGCCAGAACCTGCAGCTTTTTGGACATGTGTTGCAAAACCTCACTACCAGAGCACTCCTGCCTCCCTCACCTCCCCCCTTCACACAATGAAAGCTCAGAGAAAAGTGCTTTATTTATCACTTTATGTCACTTACAATTTAACTAACTGCACTGGAGACAACATGCAAATTTATTACACTTCATTTTAGCACAAACTGTAATTTACTGCAACCAATACTACGATTTCATGCACTGCTTCAGACAAAAAAAAAAGAAAATCTGGTTAGTTGGTTGGTTGCTGTTGTTGTTGACGTTTTTTAGAAAAGGTGAAACAACAAAATTGAGCTCTTACCAACATTCTCATTCAATGATTCCATCAGTAGATTAAAAAAGGGGCTGAGAAATGTTTACCTAAGCTCAAGAGAAAACTAGCTAAGTTTGCGTAGAAACTCCGCAAGAACTGCTAGGCATATAGAAAACATATCCACCTCTGGAAACAGGGAGACAGGCTAGGCAGACTCCCATTATGATTCATGGCAGTCACTCTTGCCTCCTTACAGGCCTGGACACACCTCCTCACACACACACTGCCCTACCACCATCACCAAGGTGCCATCTCCAAAGAAAGGCTGCAGGTCCTCCATCAGAGGCAACTCAAGGCATTCTTAGCAGCTTGACAGAGCAGTGTCATGGAAGGGATGACAGGCTTGAAAATATCTCTTGCAGTTCTTCGGCCACCACTGACAGGTGACAGCAAGAGTGAAAACGCAAAAACATAACTAACATCTGGAACGTTAAGCAGGCTCTCAAAAGGCTCATGCTGTGGTACAACTCTCACCATTTCATATTACCACGACTCTCGTGCACCTGGATGGGTTAAAGGCTAGCATGAATACATCTGTTTTGCTAACATGCCCACAAATATATATATAATCTATGACTAATTCCACTGAGTACCTCAGGACAACTCAAGGACATGCATGTTACCTACTCCTTTGCATACAAGCCTGAAGAATCCTGGCCTAAAACTTCCTCTCCTACCACATAGGTTGTGAAAAGCAAAACACTTAGGATAAGGAATGACTATATTATATCACTACCACAAATGATTCAAGGAATCTTTAAGCACTATT
>JAOXXN010000065.1:27190120-27206538 GCA_026770055.1 Myrmophylax atrothorax | reverse complement strand
CCCGCGGGGCTGCGCCGCCCGGGCGCGGGGCCAGCCCTCGGCACCTCCGCAGGTACTCCTGCTCCTCATCCTGCACCCAGTACCCCCAAAGAAAAGCCCCAGGAAAGTCACCCTCCTCTCCAAAATGGAAGGAAAACGGAAGCAAATCATGCGAATAAAAAAAATATTGAAGGCGCGGAAAACAGGAGAGGGGAGAAAGAGACGCTGGTGGCTCACCTGCGCAGCGAGGCACGGCGGGCGCCGCGGGGGACGCGGAGCGGCTGTTTGCAAAAGGGAGGCGGGGGGCAGGAGGAGGGGAGAAAAAACCAAACTTTGTTTCTTTCTCTCCGGGACTCAGGGAAAGCGTCACTTCCTAGTGCGGTCAACGGGGAGGCTCCTGGGCCCGGGCTCCTCAACTCCTCCTACTGCTGCCTTCCTCCTCCTCCTCCCCCCGAGGCGCAGCTCCCCGCGGCCTCGGCGCCTCTGCCCGGCACCGCCTGCGCCCCCTGCCCTTATCCACAGAGCTCGGCTTGACCTTCTGCGCTCGGCTGTGGCTGTTGGCAGGGGAGGAATGAGGGGAAATCCCCAGCGAGTGAGGGGCGGGCGCAGAGTTTGCAGCACTGATTTGGAAACCAAGTCCTGCAAAATACTGCCATGTCCAACACCTGGAGAACGCGCCGCTTTGATGCCGCGAGTTCAGTGCTGGCCTCCCCAGCTTGATCAGGCTTCATGACCTTTCTCTCTAAAGAAAACAAACAAACAGCTTTTGTTTTTAAGGAGCCACTTTTACCAGAGGAAAATGTGTTTTTCGGTTTCTCCCTTTAGGTCCCTTTTTTTCGCAGCTTTTTCAGATAAAAAAAGTGGAAAAACAGGGAAGGGAGAAGGAATTTTTGTCTAATGCAATCCTCAGGCCATGTCTGTACTGTTGGCTATTTTACCAAACAGCTGAAATGTACTTTTGCAAGAACAGTACTGCTGAGCTTTCTAAAAACATTCAGCTCATCTGCTGGAGTATGGTTTCCTCTGTTGCCTTGGGCCGGGAATTAAAAACACAGTGTGCTGGCAAAAGCAGGCATGCTACTCTACCCTACTGAGGCAGGACATAAAGAAGCTGCTTTGTCATTGCTCCCTTTGTAGACTGCTCTGTTGCTCGAGTTTGTTCACAATCAATCAAACTTTTAGATTATAAAATAACCTTTAGACAGCGTTCACAGATTACACTCACATTCAGTGAAACATGCCATGCAACATGAAAATGCCAAACATTGTTCTCTAACCTGCACATTGCCACGTGTTTACCTTCATCCAGGCTCAGATCATTCAGTGCACACAGCAGCACAGCTGGTTTGTTTTTTTTCAGACCGGCAGGGCAGTTTCCCTTCCAGCATGTATTGCTCTGTAAAGTGAAATACAGAAGTAATTTTTGCACTTCGCACTGTAGTTTGCATTTCTTTCACAATAGTTCCTGCACAACTTTTCACCAGGGAAGTTTGAGATGTGTGGAAACAGGAGCCCAGAGAGTGACTTGCCCATGACTACAGAACATATCAGATGCATAACCAGGTTCTCTGATGAGTCCCAGGTCAGTAGTGTAATTACCACACCCAATCTTTTCCTGTCACGGTGCAGAGAATAACAGTGAGACACATGGAGGTGAAGAGGAAAATAGTAGCCACAGGTACTACTGGTAAAGTTCTTTTGGGTTTTTTTCCCACAACCACAGCTATCATTTGATGTAACACTGTCTCAATAGGACCTTCAAGGAAAACTCTTCATACTACCATTAATACTTTTGCTCTTCTAAACTCTTGCATAGACAGGAGCAATAGGTCAATTACTATATAAATCAATGAAAAAAAAAGAATATGCACAGGTGTTCACAAATTATCTAATGGATAAAGCAAACAAATAATTGAACATATAATGACTAGCTGTAGTCAAAGGAATACAACCCATTTGCTTAATTTGGCCTAATAATAAAGACTGAAAAGACAAATTCCATAAACTGGAGTTATTTCCTCTCTGTTACAAGATGTTAGGCAATCAGTGCCTCCCATGAAGCACATCAGATATTGATAAGAATGAAATTGGTTATCTCAACATTCACCGGGTGGGAAAAAAAACAAAATAAAACTAAACAAAACAAAATGAAAACAACAAACCCAGATGCCACCAGTCTTCTACAACTGTAAATCCTATTGTAACAGCAAAGTGTCTCCCTTCCTTCCAGACAGAACAAATGCATGTTGTACTTCACCTCTTTGGAGGCTGAGCACAAAATGATGAGCAGAGTCTTCTTTTATGTTTCACAATACATAATCATGTAAAAACAGCAGGCAATGGCAGAAACGTCATCATCTGGCTACACAAACTGACATTGCGCAGACAGTGGAGTGTGGTTCCTACCCTGCTCTAGCAGACGTTTTAACATTGTTGGTTTTGATAGTTACCTCCTAAATAATGTAAAAGACAGATAGGAATCCTGTTGAGCCGCAAGCAACACAGTAACCACAAGGACAAAGCTGAAACATGCTATAAGATGCAAAATCTAAAGGATGGTCATGTTTCCTAAACATACCTAATAGGATAAGAACAAAAACAAGCAAGCTGGTAGGTACACCAACTAGTTTACAGATCTAAAATAGAAGCAGCACACTTCAAAGACATCATGGTGTTTATAGAACTGTATGTTACTGTTTATCTTCCTCAGCAATAAAAGTTTTATGAAGTGTTTTGTAAAGATTTTGCCATTATACACTCTTCAATTGTGTCTGTTCCTCACATTACACTGTCCTTACATCTGCTCTGGAACCAGCCATCATAATTTTCTTCTTCTCTCTAGAAGCTTGTGCTATGATTTTTAAATTTTCTTTTTCTTTCTACTTTTCTCAGCATAGTCTAAGCCTGCATGATGGCTGCACTTCCATCAGTTTTACAGTAACAAAACTTAATACATATGCATTCCCTGTTACATCATTATTTTATTGCTACATTGAAGAAGGAGATTTGAAGATTTCCTAGCTATCACCATATAAAATCTCAGGTCTCTGGCTTGTACAGACACATCTTGTAGTGTAACAACAGCGACTCATATCATTAATAAACTGGATTGTACTGAGTCAGAATTTGGATTAAAGACTATGCTTCACATACTTAGGTGTACAAAACCGGGCCACAGGCTCAGTAGGTGGCACTCTTTCCACCGGGTCAGCTGAGGCCCCGTACTCCTTCCCGTCCTCAGAAGTTAAACTGGTGCTCCAGCATGATGGAAGACAATATGCAGCTATTAGTTCTGCCTGAAATTAAGTATAAAATGAAGGTCTTAACCTCTATAGCTAGTAAGAAAGTATTTACACTCTTTGTAATAGGAGTTTCAGATTCTAATAAGCCTAAAACTTTCAACTCATAATCAAACTGAAATTTCCTCTAAAATTTCTATTGATTGTGATATTTATTTTTTAAAAAATTATTGTCAGCATAAGCCAGTAATGAATAGCTGCGGTGTTTGTCCCATAAATATATTCAATGCTCAAGGCCAGGCCTGCCTCTAGACAAGCTAGAGAATGGTCTGACAGGAGCCACATGAAGTTCAACGCAGACTAATGCAAAGCCCTGCACTTTGACCAGACTAACCTTTGCCATTGCACAGGCTGGGACCAACAGGCCACCCAGCACCACTGAATAAGACCTGGGATCCTGGTGGACAGTGGAGTAACCACCAGACAGCAGTGCAGACTTACAGCATCCTGGCCTGTATAAAGAGAAGCACAGCTAGGTCAAGGGAATTGACTATTCGTCTTCACTTGGTAATCTGCATCTGGAATACTGTGTCCAGTTTTGGACACCCCAATACAAAAAAGCTGTTGATAAACGTGAGCCAGTAGAAAGCCAATATGGTGAGGGGCTGGCAGATGTTCTCTGCAAGGAGAGGATGATTGAAAGCCTGGCTTGTGTACTGGGGAAAGAAGAACAGGGAAGAGAGACTTAATACCAGTCTTCCAGTAGCTACAAGACCAGATCTTTTCCTACAAGAGGAGGCAAAACAAGGCCCTTTGTTGAGGCACACAATGGGAGAAAGACAATTATCATAGGTTGAAACAGTGGCAATTTCAACAGCTAGTGAGGATAGAGAAGCAATGAGCAAGGCAGTCTGATTTCAGTGTTGACCCTGCTTTGAGCAGGAAGTTGAACTGGCAACCCCAAATCCCCTTATCTTGTGTAAGAGGAGACTTAATTAAAAAAATAGAAAAATAGTTTGAAAAATTCTCATAGGAAATACAAGTGATTGTATGTGTTTCAGGTTTGTTCAGCTTTAGTTTTGAGGTTGTGAATTTAGAAGACCATCAGCCTAAATAAAAAGAAGCCCATTCCCTCATAGCCTCCATTTTCCAGCATTATTACAGGAGAAAATGTTTATAAAAATGTTTTTTGTACAGGATCAATTACTCTTTACTACAGAGAAATTTGAATTTTCCCAATATCTTTGTCTGTGTGCCATCTTTGTCAGAATTAAAATTAATCACTAAGGATGTTACATTTGAAATATTATTTCAGGGCACAACTTCTCTTAGGAAACTTGACGCAGACAGAAAGAATGTTTGGAGAGAAGGTGTTTGCCTTTTTCAAAAGTGTTTTCAAAAATAATGAAAGACCCTTGCACATTTATTTTACTGTTCATATCTGAACTTAAAATTAAAACACTGAGTTTACTTCACCAACCTGAGCAGGATTCAGCTCTTTTGATCAACTCAGGAAGAAAATACATGTGTTTATTTATAGAGCATTTGTGTGTAAATACATATATAGATACATCCACACACACTGTGTCATGAACTGACTCTCTGCGAACCAGGACCAGATATTTGTTACGTGAAGGAAAGGGAGGGTCACTGTGGTTTAGAGAAGAAACCACATGTAAAACAAAACTATTCGCATTGCTTGAACACTATTGAAAGAAGTTCAGACTCTGGGGTGAGAAAGACAGTGTAAGAATCTATCAATTACCAAATTATATGGCATGCTGCAAACCAGGACTGTTGAACCTTTTTTCCAAATTTGGCTAGGTTGTGAAGCCTTAAAAACACTTTGCACTACTTTCTGCATTTACTATCATGTATTTGTTCAAACAATAGTCTGTGGTAACATTGTTCACTGTTCACTAGGATTCAGAAAAATGCAATAATCGAAGAAGCTAAGTGGTGACTTGAAGACCACACAGAGGTTGAATAGCAGAGCTTTGGTTAGCTCCAAATGCTCAAGTCCACATTAAACTCATCTGTCACACTATACTTTTCCTGTATTTTAGGAGCTCAGAATGCAGATTGTACTAAACTACAACACACCCTCTCATCTAAGTGTCAGTAGTCTACACATACAATTATAGGACAGCAAATGTTTCTTGCTGCTCAACTGACTGAACAATGACACAAGTCCCTCTGAAAATTTGGTTCAAATTACCTTAAGCAGGATGATGTAAAAAAACCAAGCAACCAGACAAACAAAAAACCACTTAAGAAAAGAATTTTTTTAAAATCTGGCTTCAAACTGCCTGTGATTACTTCTTAAATATTTAGAGATTTTATTTTCTTATGTACTGTGTGAGAGCAACTGTTAAAAAAATGAACTAATTAATATATATATAGTATTCTATATTAGAACTCTGAAAATGTAAAGCACTGTAAAGTCATTAGCTCTATTTAGCTATTTATCATTATAATTTAGATAATATAAATACTACTTCTACTTTGGGAAAAGTGCATGGACTAATAGCTCTCAATGAGGTCAAGAATATTTGATACAGATCAGTGGAAATACTCCTGAAAAACGTGGTGCACAAGAATTATGAAGAACTGCCCATTTTTAATTATCATAAAGATTTTTAACGTTAGAATCATTAAACAGTTTGATGGCTACTATTATAGCCGATTTCTTTTTGGAATCTACCTCTCATTAGGCATTACAAGAGTACAACATCCTTTAAAGGAATGCACTCTGCTACTACAGGTGTGTATATAAATCTTTTCCAAACTTCAAAGTTTTGGAAGTTTGTAGACCTGCTTTCAGGAGCACCTACATTGATCTCTGCACCACATTGGTTTCACAGTGAATGTTTTATAAGATATGAGAGTAGTTCTACAGTTTCTGTGAAATTTGTGTGCAAAACTGTCCAGAAATCAAATGGATGAGTATGCTGTTTGGAAGTAGATAACCTGATTAAGACTGAAGTGGATGATTGTTGGGGAGCACCAAGGGACTGCTCCCCAAGGGCCAGGAGCCAAGGAGATTCCCAAGCTTGGCAGGGCCTTTGCCAGCTGGAGCTGGTGCCACTTACCCCAGAGAGGAAGCAGAGAGGCCAGGGGAGCAGCCCAAAACCCAGGACATCAGGCACTCCCATGGAGACGAGACTGAAGTTAAGGGGGAAAGCAAAGTTCACAGGTCAGGGTCAGGATCAAGTGCTGGGCACAGGCACATCTGTGGTGCAGCTGCAGTGTAGCTCAGGCAGGGCAACGTGCAAGAACCTCAGCTTGAAGAAGCTCCCAAGAAATTATGGCAGAAGCCCCCACTGAGGCTTGTTTTGGCAGGCAACTTCCAATACAGCTTCTTCTGTCTCTTCTTCCCCAAGATAACCAGCTGTGCTTTCTTTAGGTTGGCTTTGTTCCCGGGCAGAGAAACCCCTAGAAGTACTCAGAGTCCCAACAACAAATGAAAGAATGTACTGACAAACAAAGAATACTTGTACTGACAGCATGTACTACGGAGTAAAGTCACAACTTGGTTGAATTTATTGTAGTAACAGAAATAAAGACTGGAATTTGAAACAATGAGCTGGAATATTTTTCTTTGTATAACAGTAACTCTATGTACTAGGTATTACTTTTACAGACAACAATCTAACCTGTTCCTTGAATAGTCTGAGTAGACCAATTTCTTACTGAAGCACACAGAAGTTAATCAGTTTGATCAAAAATTATATTATTAGCACATCAAGAACCTACTCATAACTAATGCTACATCATATATAAATATTTGCAGGATTCTGGAATATTTCTATTTATAATATAATATATAATTATAATATATAATTATAATATAATATTTATATTCTGGCAATTTTTTTTCTTTTTTTCTTGTCAGCGAGAACTTTAAAAGGCTTTTATTCATAGTACAATCTACAACTAGACCTATTTATTAATATCTACATAGGGCATAAAATGCAATTTCAAAGTGACAGCCCTAGCTGGGATGTGGTATTCCAAAGCAGGAATGCTTCCCAAAAAAGGATGTGGCTATATTAGTATATTGTTCACTGAGCATTTGCACATTATTAACTTTTTCTGTTAATCAAACACATACCTTTATGCTACCACAAGATTGCTAGCCTAAGAAAATGGGGAGCAGCAGTTCCAACAGGCAGCAATGATGGCTTTCATCAATGCATCTCAGACATTTTGCAAGTACCCTCAAAACCCTCTCCTGCTATAAACTAAGCATGATCTTTCCTCCCTTTCAAATGCTTCCTCCTTCATCTCCCCACACTCCTGCTCCTGCAGAAACTTGTCTAGTTCCTTGAAACTGCAGTGGACTGAGAAAGCAAAGGATATAAACTGGAGGAGGCCAATGTAACCGAGATCAGCAGTAGAACAGACAGGAATAGAAATGACCCACGAAGGCAACAACTGAAAAAGTATTCAAATACCAAGCAAGACCACTTGCTCGAGTGTTCTGTCTCTGCAGGATTTCCATAGCCTCTATTTATAGGTAGTTTATAAGTTAGTTTATTTGCTCTTTCCACTTATGTATGAGAGAGGCATCCTCCAATATCAGTACTGCCTCAAGCAATGAAAAAGCAATCATTATCTTGCTCTCAGCAGAATCTCCTCCCCACAAGTGGTCTGAACGTGCTTATGTTGTTTTCATGGTGCCACTTGAAGAAGAAAATCCACCCTGTTCTAGGCAGGGAGTAGCAAATCCACTGTCCACCAGCAATCACTGTAGAATCATTACATGCAATTTGCACCCAAAATCTGCAAGGGAACAAACCCGCCCAAATAAGAAAAACCCCAAAATCAAACTCCTCAAAACAAACCAACAAAAAGCCTACCACACGGACAACCCTCAAACCTTCTCTTATCTTGAAACTGTGAATAGTAAGAGAAGTTATCAAGTTACAGGATCATCGTTCTTAATATCTGCACTACTGAGAAAAAAAATGTTGCTGCTGTTCAATTCAGGTGACTGGAACAGTTGGATGCTTGGGGATTTTTTCCTTCTTGTGAAAGATTAGTGGAGGCTCTTGAAAGATGCAGACTGGCTAAGGAGCAAAAGACATTACTGGAGGATCAAAGCAATAGAGGACAAGAAAGAGGACTTCCTAACAGCAAAACATTGTCACAACTGATTCTGTAAAATGACTTTCTGATTACAGGGTGGAGCTTTGCTGTGTAGGAGGCATGCACAGAAATGAACAGGGACATAAAAAAATCAGATAATGGAGTTAAACAGGAACAGATTTTTGGAGAGCACTGTTTTTATAGATTGAACTCTCTCCTACTGCATGCATTTCAGTCTTAGAGTCATCAGCTGTGGTTCAAGTATGACCAGCAGACCTTCAGCCAGAATTCTTCCAGTCTGGTCAGGAGTACAGCATCCTGATTACATTTCTCTGACATCCAAGCAAAATCTGTCATGTTATTTCAGCTTCCAAAAAGTAGCACTGGGAATTGTGAGAAAAGACTAATTGTAAAAATAATGTCACAAGCTTACTTGGATAGCTACTTGATTTGTAGACCCGATATCTCCAATTAATCATGTATTGCTCTAATTAAAATATCCAACATTTTTGCCAGAACTAAGCTACAGCCTATTTATTCCTGTCAATTTGTACTGACCGTTCTATTTAAAATTAATGCAGTTTGCAGTGTTGGCAAAGCCAGTACCCATGAAGTGATCTATCCTGTTACTATTATCTTGCATGGCACACCACAGAAAGCTGCACAAAGAACTAGAAAGAAAGGCCTCCAAACAAGCTCTAATTTCCTCAGCACATGTACAAATGTTCTTCCCAAAATGCCCTGAGAGCCTGTCATTTAGAAATGGCACAAAGCTCCTTTATTGCCTCCCAGCTGTGCTGGTGAAACATGGGGCACAGTTATAATCTGCAGCCAGTTTTGCTCAGCTACCTCAGCCCTTCCAGTTACCAATTGCTGATCACCCTCTAAAAGACAACCCTCACAGTTACCCTACAACTGCTAAGCAGAGAGTCAAAACAGGTGTCATGTCAGCTTCACATGCTCAATAAAATACTTTATCACCCATGATAATAAGGGCAAGCACAGTCTCCAAGAACACAGTAACCAGCACCATTAATTTCTTCCAGGCCAGTTGTGCTTACTGATCACTCTTCTTTTCCTCAGAGGAAACAGGTGAACGTCACTGCAAATTCTCATTGCCAGGCCAGTGAAATAAAACAGATGATTTACTGATATTACAGCCATCAATAAGTAATTGATAACAACCAAGGGCTGTAAATCTCCAGAAGGGAACATCCATATGCTGAATGGATCAGGAGGTGGATATTTGCTGGTACTAATATCCAGCAGCACTGGAATAAGCCCTGCACAGAGCTCCAAAATTATCCCTTTGGTTATATTGAGACTTTGAAAAATCTACACAGCCGTCTTTCACAAACCAGTACTTGCTTTTCGCAAATAGCACTGCAGAAACCTGATGTTAGTGCAAGGAAAGTTCCTTCTGAAGCAGCTTCTTCCTCATTCATTTTCCTCCTTGTCCACACACGCCTTTATTCACCTTCTATCAGCTTCCATCTTTCATCTACATCCCAAATGTGTTTTTCCACAAACTGGTAGTTGAAACATGGATTTTTCAATTCCATTTGATCAAGGATTAGCACACCAAGGAGTCTTACAAGGAAGCTCTACCACATGTACTACATATAACTTCCCACAGCCCCATATGCATCCCTTATATGAACAACTTTTTTCTGATTCTAGAAGACCCTATTTTCTTTGTGCTTCTGTAAGCCACTAACTCTGTAAGCCATTAACTCTTCTCGCATTATGATGCATAAATAAAAAAGAACAGGGCAGTTTTATAGCAAACTTGAATTTGAATTAGGAAAAATAACAGAAATACCATAAAATATCCTATTATTAGGATTTCACCATGCAGCACAGTCTGTCAAACCCTGCTGCCTCTTGCTCTGTGCAGCAATTAATAGCATTTTCAACAAATGGTGTCCATATGTTTTCTGTCCTCAGAAACATATGATAGTATGATATGTATGATGATGTTCAGATAGAAACACTTGTCTTGACCATTTGCTGCCAGCAGTTTTAAACTCATGAAACATATCTTAGCACACTGTAAATTTGATTGTACAAGGATAATTTTGTGTTCTGAATAAGTAATTTGAGCTTTAGTGACCACATTTCTTCCTTTCCCACATTTTTCAGGATGGTCTACTAGCTTGGAATCTCACATAATGCAGCTTAATTTACAATAATTTCTAAATGACAAATTTAGTTTTCTTTTCACTACATATTCCAAATTCCCATTCACATAAATATGAGACAAGACAAAATAAGGGATTGCTTAAATTTAACAACTTTGTTTCAAATCTTGCCACGTATTTTAGACAAAGTGGAAAAAAACAGCAGTAAGAAGACATACTTTCAAGGTTATCAGTATTCTTCATTTAAAACCTTTCAATCTTTCCTGTTTTGAATTACAATTTCGCATTGCAAAGCATGTAAAACAACTACAGGCCATGACAACAACATTCAAATTTTAACTTTTCAATGGTGTCTGCAACAGATGAGTGCTGATGCAGCATATTGAACTGGGAAAATTCAAGGTGTTTTTGTTTTCATACAGACACATGTCTGAATCTTAGAGTATGAAAGATAAATCATACTTATATTAGTACTTCACTGCTTGCAGGTTTCTGAAAGAGTACTAGTAGAACCTTTCTTTTGTGTGTAACTGGGACACATCTTTAAATGGAAATGGCACACAGAGCAATAAAAAAGAAAGCTCCTACACAGATATAGGATGCTTATCTAGCAGTGTGTGTCTAAAATAGAAGTTTCTAATTTTCTCAACTGTTCTGCAGTAAAAAATTAGTGATGTGATCTTGATATGATGCTGCACAGCAACAGGATAGTTTTCATCTACAATATGCTCAGGTAATTTATAAATATTAAATAAGTAATTATACAAAAATGTAACTCAGATTTAAGAAACTGTCTCTAACAAAATAAAGACAACAGGAATATCAGTTTCTGCAACAAGCACTTCAGTATTTTGGTTCTTCTCCTAAGGATGAAAAAAGGCACAGACAGATAAAGAAGCAAAACTATAATAAAAGGTCATGATGATCAAACAGTAGTAATCACTATCACAGTAAACTGATAGCATATTGTGCTCATTTTTTATAGTTTTAAAAGTTTCTATAAAATACCAAATAGTTAAAGATAGGGCCCAACATCATTTATAGAAAAACATTTTAAGCCTGTGTTCTCCTTATGGAAGTCCCATATCAAGGTGTGTTACTGACATGTTTTTCTTTATTAAAAAAAAAGTTATTTACTTTCAAGTGAATGTGATTCTTCAAATGTGACTGACAGATAGTCTTCTGTATGAACCTGCATCAACATCAGTAGTTCTGACTAGCAAAGTGTGTCTGTAGAGCAAAGCTTCCTTACCATCCCAAAAATTATAAGTGACAGCAAATCCAGATCCTACCTATGCTCTTAGGCCAGTCAGAACGCAGATGAAAGTTTTGAAATGGTGACAAAGAAAGATGGGTTAGAGTATTCCCAACCATTAAACATCAGAAAACCAAGTTGCTATTAAGAGTAGCAATTGCTTTTTACCTGTATACTTACCCGCACAGATGAAGCCCACCTTGGGATTACCCAGCAATCAGCACCACAAGGGGTTAGTCTCACATGAGAGCTAAGTGTCCACCTGCAGAACTTTCCCACAAATATCTCTGCCCCCAGCTAACGCTCAGCCTGTCAGGGGTGCATGGTTGGATACACTGCAGGACTTGCATGAATGTAAACTGCAAAAGCAGAAACAATTCAGAAGTGGATGGCATAACCTGAGTCAGGTGATAACCTGCTTTCCCCAGATGCCTACCCTTTCCAACATCTTCACCCAACAGGGATTTGAGCTGCTCACAAATCACCTTTAAACTGCACTCCACAGCATAGGATGTCACTCTGACATGAAGTCAGCTGAACAGCTCAGTTCAACCTCAACAGCTGCCATAAATTAGAATTAATTCCATTTGTATATTGCATCACTCACATTGATTCAAATAGTCACTGCAAATGGCTGTAATGACCTATGGTGTCACTGTCCTCCACTGAAGTTACTGCATTCACAGTTTAGCTGCCAGAACAAATCACCTGCAAACTCTCAAGCTGTTTGATGGATTAGCTCAAATTATGCTCAGCAGCACTTGAGGCTGTTGGCTGACATTGCATGGAGTGAACAAGGGAGGTTTCTCATTATCTGGTCTCCTGGCTGAGACACGAGGACAAGAAGCTTACTGAAGACCAGTAAACTAACAGTTTAGAAAACCAGATTTATCAAGTCTACCACGGATGATTTTGCAATAGTTTTTCTTACTGCAGCCTGAAACAGTGTGGAATTTGTAGGACAAGTGCACTGGTTTTGCTACCCAGGAACATGATGTTCACTGAGCTCTTCCACAAGGCCATTTTATCAATGGTGAAACACACCTTTTCTCAAGATACCTGCATCAACATTTCATCACTTCTCTGAAGAACAGTTTCAAAAACGTCTCTAAATGTCTATACCCTTAGAAAAGTGCTTCCCCATAGCAGATGATGACATCTTATTTTCCTGTCATATACAGACTTGCCACATCAAGAAGAAAGATTTAAATTGTGCTGGATTTGAGTAATCTAACTGACCATCCCTATCCTATGAATCCCTTGAATCCATGAAGGATGTTTCCTGAGAGACTTCATAGACCACGTTGCTCCCTACACACACAGGATAAGGAGTCTGGTGTCATTTAGAGCTCAGGCAAATGCCAGAGGATTTTGATTGCCAAAACACACCTGCACTTTAATTGCATAAGCAACATCTGTATTATTCATCTAGACAGATTTAAAGACTCCTTATTACAGTGACATTTATTAAAAATAACAAAGAAAGGGCACACATCTGCCAAGAACCAGTTACCCATGAACATGGCAATATGTAAAAGATGAATTATTATGATGCACACTTATCAAAATGACCTATGAGCCCAGAAAATCTTGGAATATGAAGAGGATTACTTTTTACTTTAAAAACATGTAGTCTTCATAGTATAGGCAGAACATGTAAGTTTGTTTCCACATTAAGGGCAGGTAAACAGAAATAAAAAGGTTATTTGGAGTCAGTTAAACAGTCAGTTAATCTTAAAGAAGGAAAAGAAAAATAAGAAAGCCTCAATACTTTGCTTTCTTAGTTCTATTTTAACTATTGGTTTTGGCTATGCTAAAATAGATGAAACTATGATTTTAACCACTCAGAATAAGACAGCTTTGTCCAAGTTTACACCTGATTTTGGATGTAATGACTTTGTGGTCAAGCCTTTTTTTTTTTACTTGTTTGTTTGTTTCCTCTTTGTTCTAAAAGGACCAAATGGTACTAATTTTTTTATCCCATGAGGTGGCCATGAAATGTTTTTGCTTTCTCAAATTTCCCTGAAGTTTGTCAGAGAATACCTTCAGGATCTGTTCAGTGAAGTAATGCTCAACTGAATGACATTCCTTATTTGGGCTGACAACAACGGTTTGTTGACAAACACCACAACCATCTCCCAGCTCAAATACATCCTCTGTTTCATCTCTGCCCCATCTCTGATTGACTTTAAAATTATGACATCCAAGTTGAGTTAGCCTTGTTTGTAAGTGGAAACAACCCTCAGTATCTGTTATGTAACAACAATTCAACAATTTAACAACAATTTAACAACAATTTAGCAGCTGTCCCACAATGGCCTGCTTGCATAGACAGTTTTATTTCACACAAGGGGTGAATTTGTGCAGTTCAATCTGAGGTGAATCAAGCTAGACCACAAAAAGGCATTTTTAGAGTAGAAAGGTGTCCACAAGGCAAGTCAATGCAGGATAGCTACTGTGCTTTAAATTCACACCTAAGCATATTTTACGGTAGCTTTGCTTAACAATTACTTAACAAAAGAGACAAGGGAGGCCTGGGCATGACCATAAGGGTTAAACAGTAAAATGCAGATGATTGCTCCATCTACCTTCCACCATAACCTTGTCTGTGGAGGAAACACAGCCACCCTGCTAAGCAGGAGAAAGTGGGGTTGTACACAAATTTTGAAATACTATTTAATGTGTTTGTACTTCTCTTAAATACCTGAAGTTGAATTGTTGTCATTATGTAATGGAGGGAAAATATATGTACATGTGCCCATACATAGCATGCCTTTTCCCTTTCCTCACTTTTCTTTCCATCATTACTAGTAATTGAGATACATAACTTCTAATTAACAGGGAGCTCTCCAGTAAGACATTCATAATATTTTCCTGTTGGCTCATGTAGTGACATGTAACAATGGTTTCTGAAATAATTATTTCTGTAGTAATTGTGCTGCTCTTTTCTTGCACAAGTATGAGGCAAGTCAGTGCTCATTCATTTGAATGCAGACCTCCTACACACAAGATATGCCCATGAAGATGTCTTCCACCCTGAAGATGTGCTTTCAGTGCCTTACAATTGCAACAAGTTGACCTGTCATTAGATCAACTGATACAAGATGGGGTGGGGGGAGGAAATTGTGGAGGTATAAATCCCCTTACTAAGAAATCTAATTTTTCCTCCTAGTTCCAGTAACGTTGTTTCAACTAATGTGAAATGCAAGGTTTTGTATATTATGGAGGCACAAATAACAATCATTCACTTAAACCTGTATTACAGTACTCTGGGTAAAGCTGCAATAGAAAGGCTCTATGCAAGAGGTTGAGTACAAAGTCGTCGGGATCACTGGAAGAGTTTTTCCAGTCCTAAGCAGTCACTTCACGTTTCACAGTAATTGCCCCCGACTCAGTGGCCACTCGCAGACCTGTTGCCCTTCCAGCATGGTGAGTCACTAACACGTAGGGTGTACACAGACTAACCATGTCCGGCAGCACCAGGACCTGAGCCCCATCCCAGGAAAGCTCTGGCTGTTCTACAGCTTATTTTTAAGGAAAGGAGCACCTTCGTCTGCATTCAAGCACAGAAAAAGCATGTATATATTAACACATTATATTGCACATAACAGCAATTATACCGGAATTTTAGGAATGGCTATAAACAGCCCCATGTCACTGCAATGAGCAAAATCTCATCTACTAGAACACGCAAGGAGCAAACATCTCCCAGTGTTACCCGTGCTCTCAAAGGAAAATCCCTTACGAACTGTGCGTGCCTTTTCTCAGCCTGGAGGTGGCGGGTCCCGCACTCGGGTCACAACAACCCCAGGCAGCCCCAGAGGCTGCCCAGCGCCCAGCGCAGGTCCCCGAGTGCTGGCAGCGCTGAGCAGGGGCAGGCAGTGTGCCCCGGGGCCGGGATGACAGTGGCATCCTGGGCTGCATCTGCAGCAGCGTGGCCAGCAGGACCAGGGCAGGCACTGCCCCCTGCACCCAGCACTGGTGGGGCTGCACCTCGAGCGCCGCGCCACTGCTGGGCTGTCCACTACAGGGACACTGAGGTACTGGGAGTGTTCAGAGAAGGGCAGTGGAGCTGGTGGAAGGTCTTGTAAGGAGCAGCTGAGGGAGCTGGGGTTGTTTGCCCGGGAGAAAAGGAGGCTCCGGGGAGACCTTGTGATTGGGGGGACTTATTAATTGATAATGTTATTAATCGATATACCTATCATAGAATTTGCTTAGTAGTTATTATAAAGTTCACTGTATAACATACTGCAAAACTCACAAGGTACAGACCTGTCCTTGAAGATGCCATAACAAGAGGCCCCAGAGCCTCTTGGACTAATTAAAACAGGCAGGATACCCTATGAAACGAAGATAAATCAGAAGATATGTCAAAAGAACAAGATAAGTAGAGAAATTTGACAATCAGACCAGTTACAGTTGCCAACAAGTCTGGTTTGAAGCAGTTTTGAGCAAGAGGTAAAAAGTTCACGGGAGGAAGAGTGCTGACTTCATCCCCAAAGACCACCAAAGACCCGTACCCTGAATTACCAGGAGGAGAAGCACAGGCGCAAGGAGTGACATGAGGAGGAGAAAATGGAAATTAGTTCTTGAAACTCATTATAATAACCCTGCCTTCCCTAAGAAAATGTTTATGCATGAAGAAATAATAAATATGTATAACTTACTTGCATATAAACCAGTTGTTAACTGCGAGTTGAAGACAGACGAAGA
>JAOXXN010000065.1:27173007-27190020 GCA_026770055.1 Myrmophylax atrothorax | reverse complement strand
AGAAATAATAAATATGTATAACTTACTTGCATATAAACCAGTTGTTAACTCGACCAGGTGTGCATGTTTTTGGAGGAGTTATCCCCCATGCACCTGGGCCTGGAATAAACGTGCCTCTCTATAACCTTACTGGATATAGAGTCTTCTTTCCACAAAACACTTGTGGCTCTACAGCTCCCTGAAAGGAGGGAGCAGTGAGGTGGGAGTTGGTCTCTTCCCCCAGGTGACAAGTGACAGGATGAGAGGACACAGTCTCGGGTTGCGCCAGGGGAGGTTCAGGTTTGACATCAGGAGGAATTTCTTCATGGAAAGGTTGTCAGGCATTGGAACAGACTTCCCAAGGAGGTGATGGAGCCACCAGCCCTGGAGGAGTTCAAGAAACGACTGGACGTGGCACTTAGCGCCATGGTCTAGTTGCCAAGGGGTAGATCTGTCAAAGGCTGGACTCGATGATGTTGGAGGCTTCTTCCAGCCTTAATGATTCCGCGTGACTGCGATTCAGGGCAGGAGCCGCCACAGCCGCCCGCGGGCCCGAGCTCGGGGCATCGCCGCTTTAAGGGGGAACCCCACGTTTCCCTGTTTAAGGCCGGCGCGCGCGCGGAGGGCCCGGGGCGGGGACGCTTGTCTGTCCGTCCGTCCTTCGGTCGGTCAGTCCGTCCGTCCGTCGGGGGTTGAAGGTGAGCGGGACCCGCGCGGTGCCGGGGGGCGGTCCCGGGGGACACGGGGGTCCGCCTGCGGGGAGCTTGGTAGAGCCCAGGAGCCGCTTCCTCAGGGCTCGGCGCCTCCTCAGCGCGGGGCGGGCGCGGGCACAGGCGGGGGGCTTGGAGGGGGCTGAGGGCACTGCTGAGACCCGGGACGGGGGCAGGATCCCAGAGCAGAGGAGGGGAGCCCACGGCAGCTCTGCTGAGCCCCGGCACCTCGGGGCAGAGGAGAGAAGAGGAGCCCAGGGCAGCCATGGAGGAGCCCGTGGGGCCGAGGCCCCTGCGCTGCCCCTCGCCCCTGGGCTTGTCCCCTGGGCTGTTCTATCCGCAGCTTCTCCCAGGGATCACGAGCCACCTCCAAGGCAGTCTCCAGTGGCTCTTCCACCTGTGACGGCAGTGATTTCTAACGTCGTCTTTAGGCATACCTGGGAAGGTGGATAATTAGGACAGTGTCTGGGATTGCTCTCCCGTGGGAGCCTGCATAGGCTTTCCGAAAAAGCCATCAGGTGATACTCCTGCCTTGCTGGGAGCAATCTGCATTCCTTACGTGAAATTCTGCTAAGAAGACCTCGCGTATATGTACTACATACATATATGATATTTCTAAACAATTTTCAGCAACTCCAACACAATACTATTTTTTATGTAAAAACCAAAAAGTGCTCGAGATGCGGTACCTGAAAGGTTTTAGCTTTTTTATGTTTTGGGCACTTAAATCTGAAAAAGTGAGGTTTATGTACATTATCCTAATGTATGTAGATATGTGTATACTTAGTCGAACTATTGCTCTGTATGTCAGTGAAATCTGATAAAAACCTCAAAGATATTAGGCTTCTTGAGGTATAAAAAGATGGCTGGATCAAGGTCCTACGACTGTTCATTCTTTCTCTTTCATCTGCTTTCATGGAGGAAAGACTGCAGCGTGCCCTCAACCTGCATAGCACGTCAGAAAGCCCATATGAAGAGAACACTGAGGAACTTCACACCAGAAACTTCAGTAATGAGACCTCAGTAATGGCACATTATGAAATCTGGATTTATTAGTTTAGTTTATGAAAGTACTTAACCTTTTTATGGCATGCGTTTTTCTCCATTCATGACAGTATTGATTCTGGCTTGTAATCAATCAACATTCATCAAATGTAGAGCTCCTTAGGGATGCAGTGGAGACTTTGGTGCTTAACCCATTACATTTGCTTTTCCATTTCCATTTACCTCACCTTGCTAGTTACAGGTACCTTTTTTTTTTCCATTATGACCAGTCATTCCCATTTCAGTTTGCTTGGTTCTGTCCCATTTGTCATTCCCAGTTTCTTCTGTGCTCTCCTCTATGCTTTGCTGGCCTTTAAGTTGCTATTCTTGCCACGTTTCTCTGTTCTCACCGATTTCTAGTCCCAGTTCTTCCCATCATTCCTTTCTGCATGTTCCTCACTCAAAGTCATTATTTCCTGAAATTTCTTTCCTTGAGTTTCCTGTGAGGATCCTTGTTCCAGCCATTTTGACACTGCTGTTTCAGGAGAGTTGCAAGTATTCTTGTCCTCTGTTTAAACTGCATTCTTATTCCATGCTGCCTGGGCCTAATAGAAGACTACTTCTTTTCTTCCTTTTAAAAAAAAAAAAAAAACTAAGTTGCATCTAGCGTGGGCTTGAAGAACTTTAAAGCAGGTGAATAATTTTGGTAAAATTATATGTAACTGAAAACTGTTTCTTACAGGCAGTCTCAGAAACAAGAAGTTCTAGGAACCAAGCCCAGGACAAACAAACTGGAGCATTCTAGCACTGATGAATTTATTTATTGTTTTTAAAAGGAGTTGTCATGTGTCTCTGCAAAAATGGGGAAAGGCAAGGGGAGAAAGGGATAAGAATAAAACTGGGCTAAAACATACCTGAGACTCCCATAAAGGTGCTTCTGTTGTGCTGCTTAGTCGTCCTGTTGTACTCATAGTGTGGGTCAGGTGATCTTGGCATAGAATGATGATGTTAAAACTTGCAATTAATTTTTAACTCTAATTGATTTTAAAGTGTAAAGCAAACTCGGTTTTGTTTGGAAAAGCTAAAAAATACTAATGCATGTTGCTTTATGTTGTCTTTTAAAAAAGCAGAGTCAAAAGCATTCTTCACAGTGGCATTATGTGTGTATGGAGAAGGGTTGTGTATGTGATATAAATCCTCTTTATTGCACTTTTAACAAATCTGTTCTCTTTCTCCAAAAGCTTTCATCGGTCTATAGGGCTAAAGGATGGTGCCTCTATTTATTTTCTTAAGTCACTTTGCTATTGTTTATAAGATGAGGCAAACTTGATTCTCAGTGTGCTGTGGTGTTAGTGTGGCCGTTTCCTTGTTTAGTGGTGTGACTGAATTCCACTGTAAGTTCAGTCATATTTAGCAGTAAATGTCCATCTGCAGTGTGGTATTTACTGTGGCAGTTGTCAAAAAATGAATGACAATTCACTTGCCAGCTTTGCTTTCTGTCCACCCACTCACGGAATCTGGAAGATCTTCAAACTGAATTAGTACACAGGCTCCTCAAACAAAAGCTGTGAGAAGGACCTGGGAAATAAACAGCAGAATGTCAGGCAGTCAAAGAAATAGTCTGAACTTAACATTGGATACTTTTTCCACTCACATCTTTCTAGACAGTTGTTCTAAATTGTTTTGTCCAAAGAACTCTGCAGGTCGCTTATTTTTCACTGATGTGATGCTGTTAAGACACATTTGAGATTCATTCTGTAGCTTTTTTTCTTATGTTGAAATACTGAAAAGAAATTAACTCTTGAATAAATTTTGCTGAATAAATAGGTTTTCAAGTGCAAACACATTCAAGTGTTCATCCTTTACCTTTTTTTCTCTTTTGACGAGATACTTGTGTTTTGAGTTAGTTGTGTGTTTTAGAGGAGAGGGAAAGGCCAGGGGCACCTTTTCTCCTAGTAACTTTTTAATTATGTTTTCAGCACTCCAGGATTTAGTTTTGGATGGTTGGTGAATGCTGTAATGTTGGCACTGTAACAGTGCAAAAGAAAGTTTTCTATTTTGCAATGTTCAAAGAGTAAAGACATGGGATAAGTGGTGATGATGTACTCTTTCTAGGCTTGTCTTTCTGCTTTACTCCAGTTTGCTGTTCTGGTCAGCAAAATAAACATTATGACAAAGACATCCACTATCATGTTTCATTCCTTAATGTCCTTGGCTCATATGGAGGTCAGTTATTGGCACTCTGCTGAGAACAGTAGTAACATTTTTATTTTTTATTAGCTCTGAAAGCATGTAAGATCATTATTTTTCTCCTGTTAAATCAGGTTAATTTCCTCTTAATCACTTTGGCATCTCATAGGTGCAAGATCACAGATTTACAGTCCTCTTTTAAACTGTTGAATTCAAAGAGAAATTTTTCTGTAAAATAGATGAAGCAGTAATCTAATTCTTTCTTATCTTTGGGTCAAGCCATTTCTTAAGAGAAAATGCACTGCCAGTAGAAAGAGTTGCTGTTCCACACAAAACATCTTGCACAACAATCTCTTTTTATCGATCCCTGCATACTGATACTCTGGCGTGTCCGTGCCTTTGACTGAGTGGCACCTGACTTGGCATGCAAAGCTGTCTCTGTGTCTTTTATGTGGGAACAGGGTGTTCTCAGGCAGCACAGGAGAGGGAACCAAACACATCTACAGCCTGGTGGAGGGTGGTCATGATCTTACAAGGAGCATGGGACATTATAATTCTCAAGTTTTTCCAGCAGGTGCTACTGTGACTTTGTATTAAATCAGGGCTTTAACAAGATAAACAGGGAAGCTCCTTTTTCACACATTTATGTTCGAGGTTGGTTTAAATGGTTCTTTGTGTGATTCCTGGGGATGGATGCTGAAGTTGGTGGGACCCATATTACATCCCCAGTTTCTAAATCACTAAGTACTTTGCTTCATATTCTTTTTTCAAGAAAACTGATGTTCCAGTCCTTCAAACAATGTTTTCTTTTGTAGACATCCAGTGCAAGATTGCTGCAAAAGCAGGGATGATTATACAGAGAGTAGTGCTGAATTCACGGCCTGGTATGTATTTGAGGAATGTGTTGTGGTTGCCTAATGCTCCAAAATGGTGAGGGTAGAAACAGGCACTAACTTAAGATATTGACATTTGTGTGTCTTAATATTACATGCACCAGTAAGTCAAGTTTATTGGGAATTGCTCTTACTTAGTCTGTATATACAGATTTCTAAATTCTTGGGGGAGAAAAAAAAGGGTTGATGTGTAATATATGAGAAAACTCTTAAGTGTAGGGGATCAAAGTGAAGAAAGATTAACAAACATGGCTTTTTAATTCTGGCATTTGTTCTTTTTGCATTCTAAGAGATGACTAAAATATTTTGTTATTATTAAATTTTGTTTCTTTTTAGTATATACAGAATCTTTTATTCCATGTTTTACAGTGTTTGTTTTTTAAACTTATGCCCTTGAGGTTTTGTTTACTCTTTTGCTTACACATTGGCCTTGTTAGGATGTCAGCTATTTTGAATAGTGACTTCGTAAATTTTCTGTTGTAGAAGATAGGAAGTTTTGCAGGGAGTATTGTATGCTACTTACTCCCAAAATTGTCCCAAGAGGTAAGAACTATTGTGTGACCTGCAAATAGTCTTTCTAAGTGTTACAGCAGTAGCCTGCTGTAGCTGTGCAGTCACTCTAACTTAAAAGATACAAGAGTGTCTGGCTGTCTCCTTTTGGTGTCAGTGGTTCCAGTTGTCAGTCTGATTGATCTGCTGCATGTAGTACCATCCTCAGGATGAAGCCTCAAGTTCTGGGGCTCTTGGCACAGTTTTATAGGTGTTTCTGGGAAGCTTTAATTTGAGGAAGTCTGTCTGTACCTGTGAAGAGATGCTCTTGATGCATATGTATGTGCAGTGGCTATGGTCTGTATTCCCTCAAGAGGCAGAAAAGGTGGGATTTTAAAACTTAACTGGTTAAAATGTATGGCCATTTGCTACTGGAATAATCATGCATGATGATTTTGTTATGTGAGGGAAGTCCCAGTGCATGTCTTAGTTTTGAATGCCAGGGGCTTTTCAGCACGTAAGAACACACAGAACCATTTTTAAGAATGGGAAAACCCCTGATTTTATTTTTTTAAATTTGCCCTAATTGCTCATAAAAATTATGTATAGCAAATGGCATGGAAACTGTCAGGCAGTGCAAGCACCTGGTACTGGCCCAGGTAAACACAAGCTGACATAGCAGCATGTCTTCATTTTGGATGGTGGCAGTGTACCCTGCAATGTAAATCGTAGTTGGATACAAAATCTGAAAGCTGGTCAGTAGTTTTATGCCTGAGTAAATATATGACCTAACTTACTCTAAAAAGGACTACCTTGCAAAAATATCAACTAATATCCCATCTCAACTAAGAGAACCTCTATATTGATTCGCTTATTTGTTTGATTTTAAAATATTTCTAGGGAAGAATGGAGTGCCAGTGGCTGAAAACTTCCGACTGGAACAAAGCACAATAGCAGACACGGTCCAAGCAGGACAAGTGCGTGTTAAAACTCTCTATCTCTCTGTGGACCCTTACATGGTAGGTGATGGACTGAGAGCTAAGCCAGAATTTGCTTTTTACAATACTTTCAACTCTGCACCTGTCATGATGTGTAACACCAAAGTTACCAATTATAGGACAAATATATCTCTAGTATAGCTTAGTAATTGTATTCATTCTGATGGAGTTACATTGGTAAAGAATTTCACATTAATGTGCCTTGGATATATATGCAAATATGATTTTATAGGATCAGGAAGGGACTCTGAGCCCTTGTATACCATTACAGATTTGTTTGTATCAGCTTCTTCTGAACTTTGCCTTTTTTATATTTTTTTCCAATTCTGCAGAATTGTAGAAATCATGTGGTTGGGAGAGTTGTAGGTTGAAATGAAAGTGAAGGAGAGAGAAGAACCAGACAGACACAGTCTGTAAAAGTTTGCTATAATGAGAATTCTGATTATTTATTCCCTGAATAGATGGAGATAGAAGAAGAGAAACTGTCTGAATTTCAGAAAAGTAGGTTTAGCTTGGGAATTAAGAAGTTTCATAATCCTGAAGTACTCATTTTGGCTGCTGGGGGGAGCTGTAGAGAAAATACTCCCAGTTTCAAGATGTTTCACTAAACTGATCTCTGTCAGGGATGTTGTGCATATGTTTGACTGCTCTTCAGGCACAGGCATGGACTAATTGACTTGTGGGTGTTTTTTTCAATCCTACATTTCTAAGATACATTCCGTTAAGGAATGGCATTTGTAGGATTCTCATCAGACCCAAGCCAGTCATCTTTGGTTGCACATCTGTAGAATGTGTTTGCTTTGGCACTGCTGGAGCAGATGAGAATGGTCCATCCCCTCCATCTGTACTGAGCAAACATGGGGAAAGAGGAGTCTATGAAAAGGTTATGAATATTTGGGGTGTATTGAGAGATTTTTGAGTAGCCCTTTGTGTTTGGAATTTTAAACACATCTCCTCCCCAATTTAATTTAAATTGATAAACAAGTGATGTGCTCCACTAGAGCCCTAATTAAACCCTTGTCTTTCAGCGCTGCCGAATGAATGAGGACACTGGCTCTGACTACCTCCAGCCCTGGCAGCTCTGTGAAGTGGCTGATGGGGGCGGTGTTGGGGTTGTGGAGGAGAGCAAGCATGAAAACCTCGCTAAGGGAGACTTTGTAACTTCCTTCACCTGGCCCTGGCAGACAGTGGCAATTCTGGATGGAAGCTTGCTGCAAAAGGTAATAAAAATGCGAAGCCCAGATTGTCACTATTTCTTTTCCTTTACTGTTGTGGGTTTTTTCTAAATAATTGCTAATGATTTTAGTCAAAAACAAGGCAACATTATTCAAACAACTAGTTCTCAAAAGGCAGAGCAACTCACAGATGCCAAAATCTGTATCAATTTCTCTTTTTTTCATAACAAAAATGTAAATGCTTTTGTTGGTTACCAAACATGCCACTATTATTTCAACTGTTGTTCTTTTAATAATTTACATGAAGCTGCTTCTGTTAGTTAATTCTGATAATTATTCTAATTCTAGTAAAACTCCTGATCCATGAGAGTGTAGTTGTAAGACATAAAAAGCTTTAGATATGTTTAATTTAATTTATTTCACTAATATATGTCATTAAAAACTTTTACTTGAGATTGTATCCACAGAAGAAAGAGTATTTAATACTAAGTTGAAAGTGGAGAGGTAACAGTGCATTAGATATTTTCACAGATATTTCACAGACTATTCTGAGTTGGAAGGGACCCACAAGGATCATTGAGTCCAGCTCTTAAGTCAATGGCCCACATAGGGCCATTGAACCCATGACCTTGGCATTATTACAACCAAGTTTTAACCAACTGAGTATATTGTGATGATTGTTCTCTTGTAACACAGAAAATATACTTTCCAATAAACTCCTTCCTTTTAGGACCCTTTGTCACTAATCTGCAATTGCAGGGTTTGATAAAATGGTGCATTTTTATTCTTTATGCTGGCATAGGGATTGTTCACCATTGCTGGAAACTTCTTATCTCCCAACTGTATCTTGACACTTCCATAATCTAAGTTTTTGTGAGTGACTTTGTTTGAAAACTTTTCCTTAAACTATGGAAATACGAAATATTTGTATGAACTTGTTGTTAGGATAGAGCTAGTTTAGAAATAGCTCCTCCCTACCAGTTGCACCTTGCCTGGTCAATATCCTGAGTTAGTCTTCTATCCTCAGGCAGTCCAGCAGTAACACCTTACCTTAAAAACAAATGAACACCATTGCATGTTTCTGTTTCATAGCTTGTTCCACAACTTGTAAATGGACGCCTTTCCTACTTTCTTGGTGCAGCTGGCATCACGGGCCTGACCGCCCTGCTGGGGGTCAGGGAGAAGGGACACGTGGCTGTGGGTGCAAATCAGACCATGGTGGTGAGCGGAGCTGCTGGTGCCTGTGGCTCCTTGGCTGGCCAGGTACGTGGGCTTAGCACATACAAACATGCTCTGTGACCAAGTTGTGTCCTCTGAAATGGACACAATGCTGGTTATTAAACATGCAGATGAATTAATTGTAAAAATGGGCAGGTATAACCTCATAGGAAGTTTCACAGATATGGCACACCCTCTCACTGAGAAAGATTTTAGATGTGTAACTTAAGTCATGAAACTGGGATAGGAGAAAACAGCCCATGCTGTTTACTTGTTGCTTGCATAAGTAAAGTAGATGGTATAAATACACATATTTTTTAGGTACTTGTATAGTAGCCTGCCATTTGAACACAGACTTACTAATAAAGACAAGCTATGAGGAAACAATGCATAAACAAATGCATGAAGAATGTATTTATATCAATTATTGTCTAATTTTTTTCCCCTTTTATTAGCTAAGTTATGGTACTTGGCAGATGGTAATTTTATTTGGTTTTCCAGTACTGTCAGTCATTGGTGACTCCATATCTTCTGCAGTCAGTGAGTTGGGAAGGAGGGCAAATTTAGATTGTACCTACCCCTTATCTACATGTGAGGAGGGAGCGACAAGAGGCAATTGTGCCACAGGAGATGGGAGCATGTGCTGGACTTTGCTGCCTGGAATTTAGCGGGATGGGGGATAACTGTAACATGCTCTAAGGGCCCCTTTCACCCACTGGTACCTTTATGGAGATGAATGATCTAACTTGTCTTTATTGTTTGGGGTTTTTAGTTGAAATTTTTTTTTAACTGTGTGCCTGCAGATTGGCCGTCTGGAGGGCTGCACTAGAGTGGTGGGGATTGCTGGCACAGATGAAAAGTGCTCCATTTTGGTCCAAGAAATGGGGTTTGATGCTGCTATTAATTACAAGAAGGGGAATGTGGCAGAACAGCTACGTGAACTCTGCCCAGGCGGTGTGGATGTTTACTTCGACAATGTTGGTGGAGACATCAGTGATACAGTTATAAATCAGGTGATTATTCCAGTTGTCAGGCTTATTCTCCAGTGTCTGCGTGCCCAGCTTTGAATTCATTCATGCTGGAGTCCAGCCTGTAATACAGCAGAGCAGGTTTTCCGCTTCAGTGATCTAATCCAGGTGCTGATCCTGGTCTTGAGAAGAAATCAGATATTTGAAGTCAGTGTCTGTCATTTGAACTAGCCTGGCAGTACAGTAATAGAACAGAATTTCTGCTTCTTGTCTCTTGCATCTTAGGCCAAGATACTTGGTAATATTCCATAAAAACCTTGTGTATCAGTGCAGTAATCTTGCATTTTGTCAGCTTTGGTTTCATGGCTGATGCTGGCCCTCCATAAAGACTCTTCACTCTTAACATACAACCACTCTGTGTCATGGCAGGGAGGTTTTGGTGGCAATGCCATCTTTGGGACTGTAAGTCACAGCTTTATCCAACAGCTGTATTAACTTCTCTGACATATTGTCCCTCTTCTGATAAAAAGGACACACAATAACATAACAGCTTCTTATCGTCCTTTTATTTAGTGCCTTTTTAAATTTCACTAGACCATAGCATTTATTTTTCCACTATTGTCTTGCATTTACCTATGTGAATGTTGTCATAGGTTGAATGGGACTGCATGCAATTCTCCCACTCTTTCATACAAAGTGTGGCTCATGTGAAAGTTTTGCAATATAATCTATTGCATCTCTGAAAAATTTAGTTTCTGAGACCAAGGAATGTAATTTTTCTCACTTTGTGCTATCCCAAACAGATGAATCAGAACAGCCATATCATCCTGTGTGGACAGATTTCTCAGTATAACAAAGATGTGCCTTATCCTCCTCCGCTGCCTCCTGACACAGAAAAAGTACAGAAAGAAAGGAACATCACAAGGTAGGTTTCTCCTCCAGAACTCCTGACCAGGTTCCAGATTGATTGCACATGTGATGTTGTGACTGATGTTTGGAAGGTAGACTGTAGATCTGCAATAGACACATGTAATCAGAACAGTGTTGCCATGCCTAAAAAGGAAACTCTCATCACATTGTTGATAAATCCTTTCTCTTACATTTGTCTTTATCAGCATAAAAAGTGGGAAAGGATGTTGTTACATAGACTCATAGGTGTCTCTTGTTACACTTTTTTTGTGACTGCTTGTTTTAGTCCTGGAATCTCTGACAGATTCTTTAGTACAAGGGGAGGTGTTGCTGTGGTTCTGTTGTTAGGTGTTTTGCAGAGTGCCTTCTCTCAAGGTGTAGTGGTTCAGGCAAAAAGAAAATCAAGTATTTTTGAAGTAAGGTTGTGGCTGATGCAGTGATTTTATTGAAGTTACATTTTTGGGAGGTTTGGGGGTTTATTAGGTAATGGGACTGTAGGTGTGACATACAGGTGAGCATTTTTATTATGACTGGGAATTGCTCAATCTCCTGTCAGGATTCAGATGGAGCTAAGGTAGAGATTAGGAGCAGAGTCTTAGGAGACTTTTCAGTCATTGCATTCCAGAAAGTTGGGGAGTTTTGATTTCTGTGCAAATGGATTGACTTCTAAATTAGAATTTTTGTGCCTGTAACTGTTGTCTGTTCTTTTAAGAAATGGATAAAAATACTAAAATACACCATGCATAGCAGAGTACAGTGGAGAATTTAGTCAGTATGTTGCTACAGGTAATGATAGTTTTTGATCATTTCAGTTTCTTAATTGCTACAGAAAGCTGTGACAGCAGGATATGCAAAATTTCAGGGAGACTGCAGTTAATTCATAGTCACTATCTGGTTGCAGCCCCGTTAATTATTCTTCCTACCACCAAAAGAAAAAAAAGGTAGAAAATAATAGGAATTCACTTACATTTTATGGACATTTGCTTTTTCTGGTAATGCTACTTAATTTTTATTACTCTTCTCTCTGATACTTGAACAGAATTATTTGTCTAGGACCAGTGTTTCTGTCAAGTTCCCACTGCAGGGAGCTGTCACAACAAGCTGGCAAAGCTCTGAGCTACATCTCATTGTAATTCATACTCATAACTTTTCAGTTTCCACAATGCTGTTCCTAAAAAGATTTGTAAATATTTAAACATATGTTTACCAAAGTTTCTTAAATAAAAACTTACTCTTTTCTTTCACAGGGAAAGATTCTTGGTGTTGAACTATATGGACAAATATGAAGCTAGTGTATTGCAACTCTGCCAGTGGATCCAAGAGGGCAAACTGAAGGTGAGAACTTTTAGATTTAATCTATGGCCTTTGATACTATCTCCTCAGATAATGGTCTGACTACAAGTAGACCAATTTCTTTGTCCCTGGCTCTCTTACTGTGCCCCAGAAGTGAACAGAGTTTCTTAAGAACGTGTAAGATGATTGAAAGCTCATAAGGTAGCACAGTTTCAGAAGGTACCTGTGAGGATGGTCTGACTGTAGTACGACAGACTTCTCTAGTTGCATGCTGCTCATGTCTGTATTCTTTATTTCAGTATAGGGTGGAAGTGCTTTTTTATGTAAAGGGCCAGGCCTTCAAAAATATGATTTTCAAATATCTGATTAGTTAAGTGTCCTGAATGCTTCTGAGGATCTTGTCTGAAATTGTATTTCAAGCTTCATAATCACCATTTATTATTTCGTGGTGGGGATATGCTTAATCTATGCCTTCAGGTAGAGGTCTGTCTGAATGAGTTTTGTTTCTGCTCATGATCAGTAAATTTTCCTGGGAAAATCCTGAGATGTGAAATTTTGGCAGGGGCCGAAATTCTTCTGATTGAAGAATTAAACAGTTCCTGTTCTGATTGAAGAATTAAATCACCTGTGTGTTTCTCAGAAAATAATCACACCTCTCTTGATGAAAGAATCTAGTCCAGACAGAGCACTATCTGTTGTAGCAAGAGAAATCTTTAGATCTTAGTAGTTTCTGTGGCAGTTTCTTGGCATGTTTCTAAGAAATAGAAAATGCTAATCTTGTTTGAAGAAAACTAAAAGGACTTGTTTGCACTGGCAGGTCAGAGAGACTGTGGTAGAAGGCTTAGCAAACATTGGTGGTAAGATTTTTACATAATTTTCTAAGAATAATAATAGCCTGAGTAAATACAATGACATTAGAAGTTAACTACCTCCTTTGTTTCATTTGCCAGTTCAGATTTTTTTATTTTTCAAACCCATAATTTTTGTTATAATATTTTTCATGAGGTATTAAAATGTTTTGTAAGAAAGTTATTTTATATTAAAAAATCATTCAATATAAATGTAGATTTTTTTTCAGACTGCTACCTTAGCAGCTGATGATAGTAATCCTGATCTTACAGGTTTAAAGTGCTGCCTGTTTCTTAGAACTTGTGTGTAAGAAAATGCTCTTTTGACAACTTAGAAATTATACTTTAAAAAGGCCAATATCTAATGGAGGCTGTTAATGGATTTGCTAACAAAAACTAAAATGAAAAGTACACACAAGAAAGGGCAAAGCATATTAGAGATTGCTAAAAAAGTAAATATTAATTTCTTTCAAAAGAACAAAATATCCTGTAACCTGTTCAAAATATCTGTAACAAAGGAAATATGAAAATAAAGGGGGTCTTATTACCTGAGCCTTGTGATTGAAGACGTGCTGTAAGAATGCTTTCATTTCAAGTAAGAGGGAAGAGTATGGTTTACTCCATTTAGTCTTTAGTCCCACAAGACTGGAACTGGTAGAATTAGGTGATAACCAAATCTTAGAGATTGCAATTTATTCTAGTCATTGCTAATTGCTGTTTACTGGTATACATACATATTTTGAAGGAATTTGGGCAAATATACCAGTCATATTTCCTACTCTCATACTTCGTTTACTCAAAGGTATAGTCTTTTGTACCAGCTTCTCTCACTATTGTACAGTATTTATAAGCCTTTTCTTGCAAAGGCTTTTGAAACCCACAGCATTTGGGGGCTCTCCAGTCATGCCTTGTCTACCTTTGATATTTGCATGATATATCACAACAGCAACAAATGTAATCATTAACTTATTATGAGTTATTATTATAAGTTCAAACTGTTGCTTACAAATCAGGGGTTTTTAATTATTACACAAAGCTGACTGTAGCAGTTTATTACAGACAACTTTTTTTCCTTCTTAATTTAGCACATCATTAAGGATAAGTATGTTTAAGTCAAAAATGGGATCTGTCCTTTTCAGGGAGCTGTTTTTGCTTCTACCATTTTTGGTTTCTTTTTTAAAGGTTACTTGGCACGTTTTGCTTGGTACTAACTTGTTTCATTATTTCTCTTGAAGCTGCTTTCCAGTCCATGATGAGTGGAGGCAATATTGGAAAACAGATCGTCTCAGTTTCTAAGTAAAAGTCATTGGTTTAAGAAAAATAATTGCACTCTGTCTCTAATAGTGAGCAGGCTTTTACTTACCCTAGTTTCTGTTTGTTAAATAAACCATTAAGTTGTTCTGCGTGTACTGAAAGCAGAGATTTTGGGATACTAATGAACTAAATACATTCTTTGAGGTGATTTTGACTGTTGCCAGCTCTAACACTTGCAAATATTTCATGGGTATGGTTTCAAAGTTAGACCATCCCACTGTTGTGCCAAACACGGGCTCCTCACCCCATCTGTTGCAGTGGCACTTCACACACCCAGGGGGGAACCCACAAAAGGCTGACTCGCCATCATCAAACTTTAGTCTGTTTATGCATGGTTTTTCATTAGTTAGTAATCAAACCCTTACTTGCTGCTTGTATCTCTTGCTTCTCAAGCTAATTATTCCACATGTGCAGTTCTTCCCTCCATTCCAGTCAGGGTCCATTTTGAGTAGGTGGTCAGTGGGTTGGTGGTCACCATCTCCTCTGCTGGAATTACCTTTCCTCCAGCTACTGCTCGTTCCTGCTGACCACTCCTGGTGACTCTTGTCCAGACAGCCCCTTCATTTTGGGATTATTGTGTTCCCTTTTCCTTGAAACAAAGGATTAGCCCAAACGACAAGTTTCACAATTCAATTGCTTCATCAAATCTGCCTAGCTATAGCTATGGATTAACAACAAAAAGGTTGCAAATTTTGGTTAAAATCTTGAGGGACTAGATATCACCAGGAACAATTTCCAGTAAATAATTTGTATGCAGCCACCTAGTTTTGGTTTTAGAAGAATTTACTTGTGTAGATGTGCACCATTCCCATGCCAGATTGTTTCAGTGCCCAGGAACTTCCCTAGGAATTTTTAATTTACTATTGTAAATTTTTCCTGACAGGCCTATCAATCCAACTAATCATTTTAGAACATAACTGTTCTTATTTTTTCCAGGTAATTGCAAGAAAAATTCCATTTCTAGAATGCAAAGTCTCTAATAACAAAGATATTTCCATTTTGCCATCTGAAACAAATTTCCACAGATCTGTCTTGTCCGTTTCTCCATATTGTATCATTAAATCCTCTGTTTTCAGAGTACTTGAAACGTAATTCATTTACAATTCCCTCTCCATGCAACCTGAGACTTTAATCAGAGATAATTCAAGTGTAGGGTGATCCTTACTTACTCGTCTCAATCTTTGCTTTCCAGACTTAAGTGAAGTTTTCTTTTAAGTTCCTTTTCTAAATTCCACTGTATCTTATTTTTATTATACTCTCACTAGTTTTACTGTTGTTTACACCTCTCCAGGGCAATAGACAGAGAATCTCAAAACATGCTGCCTATGACAGAGGTAACTTTGCAGACACTTGATTTTCTGTTCCCTCAGTAACTTCTCTTGGCTCTGAATTTTTCATCTAACAGTGCTCTTTTACCATCTCAATGGGGAGACTTGAAAAATGAGCAGTTGGCTGAACCATCCACAGAATGGGTTGTGCATGTCACTATCCAGGCCAAACTAAATACTGGGGAAGAAACACTATGCAAGAAAATAATTTTGTGTGCTGTGGAAAGTAAGATGGTATCAAAGTTGCCTGATGTTGTCAGCAATATGAAAAACAGCCCTTTCATTTCCTAATGCTGAAGCCAGCCCTGAAAGAAGGAAGCATGCAGTGATGGATGCCATAAACTTTGAGAAGAGACGTTATAGCATTAGATTGTCTAAAATAATAATAAATACCTGTATATTTCAGAAGAGACTTCAACTGTGAACTGTGGTGAATTTGTGTTGTATGAATGTAAGAAAGCAATCATAACAATAACCACTGTTATGCATTTTTCAACTACAAAACTAGGGGACCGGTTCATTTCAGCTGGATTGTCAATCTGGTTTATGATCCCTAAAGGTGGGATTCATCACCCAGTATGCAGTGAGCCAATCTCACACACACAGCTGAGATCTTTGTTCATGTCTGTGCAGAGGTGGGTGCTGAATCCACCAAGCCAGCACACCCCTCAGTATGCCAGGTGATCATTTTCATACACTTGGAATAAAAAAGTTCTCATTTCTGACATAGGTAACCACCTAAAGCTATAGTCATTGGCTTTGCATTTTCTTGTCACTGCTTAGAGATACAGTGCATGATTATTTTACCTTGCATGCTCTATCAGGAAAGGGCTTATGTGAGTAAGAGGTGATCTTAGCCTGTGAGCAGGTATTTTACTATGGTAATTAGCACAGAGTTCAGATAAAGTTGGTCTTTGGCCTTGTAGTTTGATTTATAATGTCCTCCTGTTCTTACTTCTCCAGTCATGATTCTTATTTCCTCTAAGTTTGGTTAGTCCCCCATTTTTCTTAAGTTCTTTTTTCCTATTCTGTACTACAATGAATTTTTAACCTTCTCATGGTATTTGTATTTCAATAACACTGGAATAGAAGCCAAAATTTTTATGCAGTAAAATCAGTATGTTGTTATAGGTGGCAAATAGAAGACAGGAAGCAAGAAGTGAGCAAAATTCTATGAATTCCTGCATATTGACTGTTTATAGATGGGTAACTCAGTTGTGAAAGTTAAGCAGTGCAGGCTTGTATGGCTTGGTAATTGGTGTATTAGAAGGAGAGGCAGCAGGAAATGCAGTGATCCTGAGCGCTGTCTCTAGACTTGGATTCCTGTCAGTTGGATGTAATGGGGGGGCTGCTGCTGGGAACACAGCCTTTCCAAACACTGCTCCCAGTGAGTGTGCTGATGTGCCCATTGTCTCCGTCCTTTCTTTATTCCCTCCTACATGCATATGCCTGACAGAACCATTCAGATTGAAACAGAGGCAACATTCCATTATGCTCCCTGTATTCAGCATTCAATTTCTGCCAGGCAGCAGATTAGCCTTAATGCACTCTTAACACATTTAATCTTTCTGAATAAGCCTCCTCATCCTTACAGTTCATTCTTAAAGCAAATACGTAAATGCAAAACAAACCAGCCCACTCCAAGTATATGGCCAACCATTGACGCTCCATTAACTCCTCCACCTGACCGACCCTACCGCCCCCCCCCCACCCCCTG
>JAOXXN010000065.1:27151729-27166422 GCA_026770055.1 Myrmophylax atrothorax | reverse complement strand
AAGCGAATATGAAGTCAGAGTAAGTAATCCCGGCTTTTCTAAAGAGAGACAACATTTAAGATAAATACACTTAGTTCAGGTTGCAAGCACCTCCCCCTCCATATATATATTAAAAATACTAGTTTTTCTGAAACAAATCTGCACATTGTTTACTCATTCTATTAAATAAGGAATATAATAACATTTGGTATGTCTACAGAACAAATGCAAAGGAATGCATTTCTACCATTACTGGGATAACTGAAGCTAAAGAAATGATAAATACATCAATCTGTATTAAAAACAGCAGAGGAAGCTGCCATTCTAACTGCATACACTTAACTGTATGTAAATAAAACAGAACCACCATTCTATACCCCAAAAATGAAGTTAGCTGGAATGATAAACATGGAAACAGTACATATTAAATGAAAAGTAAAGAGAATCAAAACAGTAAATTTGGAAACTCTGAAAGACAGGTCAGCGTGGACTAGATTAACTGGATTTTTTGAAATTAAATTTACTTAGTGAGATCTGATAGCAATTCAGATAAAATGAAGGCTAGGCATTAAAATGACAGTATTATCACAAATGTGTTAGCAGAAAAAAAGCAGTATTAGCTAATTGGAGCAGATAATTCACAGATTGAGATCAAGAGAGTCTTCCTACAGAAGTTAGCTTGAGGAGTTTCATGTATCATGTGGCTGCCCTTCTCATAAAGAATTAACCCCCAGAGGGCAAGCTTGACCTTTGGAAATTCACAGCTCTAACAAACTAGTTCACTAATTTGTAAAACATTTGTCCTAGTCCACAGAGACCTCACTACCACAGAGGCAGCTCTTTTCATTTTTAGTTGCTGAATTCCATAAAGGCAACTGAAAATCTGTTCTTTTTCTGTGTAAGCAGTTGCTGTAGTTACCTCAGGATGCTACGTGATTATGGGTACAGAGGAAGGGACAAGTGACATAAATAGGAAGGGAGGTGGCTTCCAGAAAAAAAACATTAGTAAGGTGTGGTTCAAACAATTCCTTAAAGGATAAACACACAAGCCTAACAGTTGTAATTGTCATTTACCAGATTTATCACAAAAAAATATCAAGTTATTGACAAAACTGGCTTTAATACTATTTTGAGAAAGACCCAATCCTGTTTATGTTCTTTGCAATAATTAACAAAATTATCTTTGCAGAAGGAAATCTGTTTCTCCACTCAGGTGACAAAGAATTCTGTGATAACTGTAGTGAAACCAGCACACATACAGAACTAATACAAAATAAAACATTCCTTTCCCTATGCATTGGATTCTTCAGTGAGAAAATGAAAGTCAAGCCTTAGACAAAGGCATCTTTGTTCAAACAAAGATGCCTGCTGAAGTTTTTAGTTTTTAATTTACTTTATTTGATACATTGGAGGTTTTCCAGGTACCCATAAAAGCAAAACAGCAGCTTCTGGGAAACCAGTCGAACCCACAGCAGTAGATGGAAAATGCATATGGTGATTAACAGCGCAATTATTTACCTATTGTCATCGCACAGATAAATAGTGAAAAGTTTAGGGGAAAACAGATCCTTTACAAACCACAAACACTGGTTCATACCTTTGAGTGCTGGCTTTTGGAGGTATCTGAAAACAAGGAGCAAGGTGATCTGAATCAGCACAATCAGGCCAAAGAGCACACGAGCCTGAAAAGACAGTTTTGACTCTAAGCCAGTCCTGGAGTAGTAGCAGCATTGAAGCATTCCTTATGGACATTGATAGAATGGCACAAAGATTTCTAACTAAAACACATATTCAAAGCTTGATTGTGTCATTGAAATGAAGAGGAAAAAGAAACTTAGGAGTTTCTATGTTACTGAACAAGTATCATACTGATCTGAATTCAGTTGAATGGTTGAAAGTGATAGACCTGAATTTTTTAAAAAATGGGAGTTGTAAAAGACATCTACTGAAAAAGTGCAAATACACTTCCTAGGAAAACTATTTTCTGAGTGCTGTACTGAAGAGAACTGCAGTTCAAGACATTGTGAAGAGTTATCAGTTACTGATTAACAAAACTAATACAACAATTTTCAGCCAATTACAATACAATTACAGTCATCTGGACTTTCTTATGTTGTTCTAAAAGTGCACCTGAACTATTATGACATGCCTTCTTTGCACGTACTGAGCTGTAACACATCTGTATGTGACCTGGAACTTACTGAAGTAGATGGGAATTATGCCCTCCTCTTTGCTGGAGCCAGCTGTCATGTCAGAAGCTGGTGGTGAGAATATTTCCAGCATTCTTGCCAGAACACATACCGCAACAGATCACAGTGAAGTTTTTTTTAATTTAATGTTCCCTTTTTCTACCATGTCCAGGTGCTCCTTTTCAATTTCTTGCTTGCACAAAACATGTATACCTATGCCCAAAAATAGAAATTTGTACTAAATCCAAGAGGTCAACTGTTTACATGAACCATTGCTGCACATTTGCAGTTGAAGTGTGCAACTTGAGGAACTTGAATATTTTTGAATTGCAATGAAGTAATATCTGGAAAAAGTAAACTGCATTCAAGTCTACCAGGAATTAGGAAAATGCCCACTGTAGCTCTGGGAAATGAACATGGATTGACAGCTGTTTTGCTGAAAGTACTTACTAGAACATAGTGGTCAGTGAGAAGAATAACAGATGACCAAAAATCAAATCTACGAGAGAGGTTTTCTTCCATAGCAAATATATGGCCCCGTGTGCCAATTCTTCCTGAAGTGTCCTGGATTGATATAGAATAAGAGGACAATTAGATACCAGTAGCACACAAGATAAGTAGTTAAAGTTCCTAATCATCATTGCAGCTTACCTACAAAGATCCAGTTGATGTATGTATGTCTGGCATACTGCTGTATTAAATACTTCCTCTTACAAAGGATTATTTACTGACGATTTTGCAGTTTCGAATAAATTGGCAATGATAAGATCATAATCTGAAAGTGCTACATATGAACGACAACCTGTCAGAGATGCAGCAACTTGTGGCAGACAGTGACTGTTTACTGGCCCCACCAGTAGTCTGCTGAAAGTCAAATTCTAGGTAATAGCCCATATTAAAATACTATGAAGCTTCATTGTACTTTGTTTCTGGCCTATTTGCCACAAAGTTGTATTGATAAACAATAAGTGTTTCATGTATTCAACAGTGTGATATTTGTGCATGTGTAACTCTGACATCTCTGGTAAGTTGACCCTGGCTGGATGCCAGGTGCCCACCAAAGCTGATCTGTAACTCCCCTTCCTCAGCTGGGCAAGGGAGGAAAAACTTAACAAAAGGCTCGTGGGTCAAGATCAGGACAGGAGAGATCACTCAGCAATTGCAATCGTGGGCAAAACAGACTCCAATTGCAGAAATTAGCTCAGTTCACTACCAATCAGAGCAGAATAAAGAGAAATAAACTCAAATCCTAAAAACACCTTCCTCATACCCCTCCCTTTTTCCCAGGCTTAACTTCACTCCCAAATTCTCTACTTACTTCCCCTACCTCTGCTGCATTGTTGGTGACTAATACACCTCTGCAGTGTAACAGCAGACCATTATTTTCCTTCTGTTTCTGCTTGTTGTTTATGTACCTCAAGAACCCTCTCTTGTATTTTTGACCAATTTCAATTCAAGCTTGCTCTTCTGTCATGTCTTATTATATTTCTCATGAAAAATAAGAAATCTTTCTATTGTCCAGATTCTTCATATTTCAGTGCTCAGCAGTCAAGGTCCTTTAGTTTTTGTAATCAGACAGTTATGAAAGGAAGTCTCTTATAATGTATTTTGTTTCTAGTTATGTGATGTACAAGGGTGATGGAGAAGCCATGACAACAAAAAAAAATTAATACAAAGAATGCCAACCTTACCTGGACAGTCACATCTATGTGATGGAATCCTTCACTGTAGTTTTGTGGGTTCCACCTCAGCACATAGAGAGGACCAGACACCTGATGCGCATTCCCCAAGTGAACTCTGTCTATGTAGACTTTGACGGAGACAATGACAGAAGGAGAGAATGCCAGGATTCTAAGGAGTGAATAAAGAGCAAAATAAACAGATTTGTTACAGGAGTTGCAGACTTCTCATTGCTTTCTTAAGAGAAGTCTCTAAAGATTATTCTACCTTGTACTAAAGAGTTCAAAAGATTTAGAAATTAAAAGAGTGAAATATCTGTGGGCTAATGGTAACATGGTAGTCCTTTCCTACAGTTAAAAGTGTAGTTCTGTATGGCACTGTACAAAAGAACAGAAGAGAAAACTGGCTGTAGAACAGACAAAAAAGTGGCAGAGATTGTAAGGTCAGTCCTGGCAGAAATAATCTTAGAACCCTGGCTGTCAAAACATTTGCTAACACGAGTGGGATGCATCCTTCTGCACATGCAGACACCTAATGAAATACTTCTGGATGGCTTCATTAAAAATTGCCAGTCTCTCTAAAGTCCTTTGTTGTTGGGTGTGGGGTTTTTTTCTTTTTTTTTCTGTTTCTTATTTTGTCTTTGCTAGTCAGAATATGACTTCTCAGTCTTTGTAACTGCATTTATGAGACATAGAGTGGAATGCAAGACTGATATAACAGTCATACATACAATTCAAGTATGTATTCACATACATACAAGTCAAACATACAATTTCTTTCTATTCTGGTAGTACAAAAGGCATTCCAGTTTCAGTCAAATAAAGGAGTCTCATATAGTTATGGTGAACTATTCTACCAGTTCATATATCTAATATAATCATAAGAATGTTTAGGTAAGGTTCTGAATAAGAAACTGGAAAGTAAGGACACTTACTGCACACTGCTTCTTAAATGAAAAGTATGACAAACTTCTTTTGATTGTAATTCTATGTATGTAATATTTCAACCATATTGGTCTGACAGCAAATGCAACATGTTGAAAAGGGCCTAGAAATTTGACATATAAATGAAGAAATTAAACAGAAAAGGTAGAAATGGAAAGATAGAGAGATTTAAAACAGTATGAGAATTGGGAAAGGGAGAAAACACTTCGAAAAATACATAGACAAAATCCTGAAATCAGCAGAAGCAACGTGAATACATGATATAAACACCACAGATGATATATTAATCTAACTATCAGCTTGTTACATAAAAAAGTTCAATTGACTTGAGGGGAAATAACTGCATAAATAAATAGGAATCAGTACTATACAATCTCTCTTTATTCCACATGTGATACAAAGAGAGCTCTGAAGAACAATCTTCCAGAGAAAAGTGAATTCTGAGATCAGTGGACACATATTTAAAATAAAATGCTTTGTGCATATACATATAAATATAGTTAAATATTGTGAAATCAAGAGACTACAAGGTACCTGATATGAGTGGAATAAAGAATTTTGACTAGTGGTTCATGGATAGAACTGCTGTAAAGGAAGGACTTGGGATTGGTGATAAGAACTACAGGCCATTCTTCAAAGTTAAGATCTGCGAAACTAAGGAGGTCATGATCGAACGCAAGGAGCCGGTACCTGTAACGAGAGGAAAAAAAATTGTTAATACCAAGTACTGCAGGCACAGCTCATTGCTATGCTTCTGAAGTTCCTTGATTTATTTCCCATTTATTCTCTTCTGTAGTTGATTCTATATCAAACAACTCTGCTGTATTAACTGTACAGCTGGTTACCTCTGATTAGGTGAATTTTATTGTAAGTCACAGAAGCAGTACTCAAAATTCCAAATGTCAAGATCTATGGAATTTTGCACATGAATCAGATACACAAACATTATGTTAAAGAACTCAAATATAATGCACATTACTACAGTGCCTGTGCAGGTACACTAGTTACGGACCAAGATCCCAGTTGCCCTTTCCCTGTATGCATACAAGTATCTTTCTTTGGATTACTGCAGAATAAAAGCTGATATACTACTATACACTCCATGTAACATCAGACATATTTTGATAGGCTGCTAAAGTAACATTTTCAGGAAGACTATTTTTGCATCTAGAATTCTAACAGCTAGTGCAGAGCAGGGGTATTTTGAAGTAGTGATGCTGAATTTTATTACAATTTATTCACCTACGTTTGAATACTAACACACACTAAGTGGGCATTTAGATGTCCCCTTTTTAACTTCTAAATATCAAGAATGAACAAAAAATTATTTAATTTATTAGCACACTGTTGGATGGGGCAAAATCCCAAACTTACACATGAAAACATTTTTCAAAAGCATTAATAGTAATTAACCAGTCAGGCTGATCTCACGCTTCTTTCAAACTCACCAAACAGCATAAGAGGGAATCACAGCATAGCCAGGTGAGCTTCATATGATTATTTGCTCACATAGGCTTTACTTACCTCCTATTATCCATCCAGTCTCCCAGTTCAAGTTCCAGAGTGCCACCACGGTGTTGACTGTGCAAGACTGGCATGAGCCCACCCAGTGTATGGAGATGTCCACATAAATAGGCTGTGGCAGAACTAATAAAAGAATTGTGATTATTTGGGTGGCATGGAAATATCACTGCAGAAAACCTGAAAACTGAGAGATAAGCATGTGAAGAGAAGCAAGAAATGTACTTGAGACTGAAAATATACAGGATAAAAATACTTTACCTCATTAACGTTCGTATTCCTGGGGCTGGGGAGATGATTGTTGAGGTGGGATAATGGCCAAACCAGATAGTATGGTTGCTGTGCAGGCTCTCTGTTGCCATCAAAGACAGCTCTGCCATTTGAGTCTGAAATGGGCAGGTGTTTGAAAGACAACCAAACAAATCTGTTTAAAATTCAGGCTATTGTGAAAGAATAGCAAAAGGAAAGCAGAAAGAAACTAATGAAGAATGCAATTCATCTCTTTTTTTGTTTTTCCTTACAGAGCATACTCTCAGTTGAGTTGCTGCAGGGACCTGTGCATGAAAACTATACTACTTGATGTAACCCTAACATCTGATGTCGAAAAAAGAAAATGAAATCCAGACACTCAATGCCTTCTCTGCAATCTAACATAGGAAAAATGGAATGTAAAGAAAGATGCTGGTAATCAATATTTCCATCCTTTCTACTGCTTATTTATATAGTCAAAGAGTTAATCCTATGAACATCTTTACCTTACAGTTATCTCTACTATCTAGATGGCCTTTTACAGGTGTGACAGACCACAGAAACCATGTACCACATGCTTCAGTCATTTAACTGAATGAACTCTGACACTGAATCTTAAAAATATTACTCAGCCATTGCTGTTAAAGTTAAGCAAAAGCAAAACTATACACAGGAGGTAAAATTTCTCTCCTTTACTTGTTTGACTTACAATATTAAATCAGCCACTTACTGCCCAGAAAGCCTCCTAAGACCTGTAAGTTTTCAAAATCTAACAGAGGATACAGGATAACTAAAACCAGAAAAGAACACAAATCCTGTCTTTCACCACTTTACAGATCATCTTTTAGGAGAACCAAGAGAACTACCAACACCTTCTTCCTCCTACCTGAAAAGAAATGCTGAAGGGCGTGAATGAAAGAAACAGAAGAAAAGGTACAATAAAAAAAGAATGGATTCAGTATTAAACCATTCTGGTTTAATGTAATGGGCTTATTAAATGAAATTACATTTCCTTTGCCTTTATAATTTGGGTTTTAAGAATACTTTTACCTAAGCTATGTAATCAAATCACAGATAAAAAATTAATTTATTTTTCAAATTCCTGACACAGTTTTACTTCTTAAAAGTTACAGGTATCTACCATTACTTGCAGTTTTGGGCAAAAATCTGAAAAAAAATAATATGATCTCTATGATCTCTTAGCATCCCTAAAATGCCTAATTTGACATTTTTGTACTGATTATTTCTTAAGAGGGAAAAGAGAGATACTCTACACATTAAGTGACAAATCTGTTTTTCTAAATAAACATCCCACATGCATAATAGCTTAAAAGTGTAAACACTCTTTTAGACAAACATAAATATTTCAAACAAAACCAAATAAAAACTCCAAACAAATCACTACAGAAGTAAAACAGCCAGCAAAACAGAATGCCAAGACTTATACAATACCATGTTTAGAATCCCAAAGAAATTATAGGGCCTCTTAGGGCCTGGGCTGAGTGTGGCATCCACGCAGATGAATGAATAGTTCCCAAAAGAAGTAGTGTGGATGTAATGAAAAGAGCCATCTTTACGCCAGGCAGAGTATTTCCTAACAAAATAAAATGGGAATACTGCTGTTAGAAAATTTTGTAGCAATGACAAATATGACCTGCATAGTATAAATGCAAGATTTCTTGCATTAGATCTAGTTCCATCTTAGTCCATTCTGAATAAGGTAAGAAATCTGCAGAAAGAATTCTGTTTTATCAATCTATTCTGCTCTACTAACTGACAATGCAAAGGACAGAGGGAATAGCAGATATGATTCTGGACTATAGGAAAGTCAGTGAAAAAGCATATATGTGATAACTGAAAACAGAATATAATTTAGTGCGCTTGACCTTGAATATAGCGGTATCTGTATGGTAAACAAAAGTACCTGTAATAATTCTGAATGCTATCCAGATGTGGAATGTTGAATGAATCTGTAAGTGGAGAAACAGGAAGTGAGGAAACTTGCAGATGAAATTAATCACTGATCCCTGTATTTAACTTGGTAGCATTGAGATAAAGAGATCTCATCAGGTGCTGAAGAGCTATTTTTTTAAAATGTGTAACTGACAAAGCAGACTTGTCTAACTGTGCAGAGAAGACATTACACACTCGATGCAGCTGACCTACAAGAGGTAATAGTTTTCCCATTTACATTTCAATTCAAAGATAAAGTTGCTGTGGGAATGTAAACTGTTATTTAGTGGCTAAAAGCTAAATCTCTCTCTACTTAGACCACAGAGCTTTTCAGAAGCTTTTTAGACTGAGTGCATTCTGTCAAAGTAAGACCTAACTCATTCACAGAAAACGAAGTAGCAACAGCATCAGAGAATAGTGTGTGTAAAAAACAGACAGCAATCTGGGGAGGCTTGTACTGCAACTGGGTTCCACCTCTCCACTAAGGCTGGTAACAGAAGCCTGACAAGGAAATGGGTATACATGACAAAGCATGCACTTTTCTTCCCCCAGTGCTAGGCTTTCTAATTCTGCCCTTCCTGTAACAGCTGGTTTATGTAACCTACAAGAACATTAGCTTCTGTTTGAATGCTTAGAATGTGGCAACAACTCCAATGTGTACAAACTTCCATGAGTCCTTTCTATTCAAAAGAACCCAAACTTCCTTTACCTGCTAGACATGTGATACTTTTTTAACTTAAACCTGGTGGGAGGGAGCAGAAGTCTGTGAAAAGCGAATTGAAACAATTTCTTCTGTAGGGTAAGGTTACATTTTGCCCCTCCATTAAACAATGTGCTACATAAACTAATGACCTGGAAACTAACATCTGAAGCTGTTCTACCACTTGCCAGTTTCCCAGACTCACACTTCTCTGGTACTAAAACTCCAGTAAATGCCTGTAAACAAAGTGTGCCCTCAGGAGATAAGTGCATGGCAGGCCCTTCTCCTGATTCATAATGTCCACTAACATACTAGTGAGCACAAACACTTTATATTCTGTGATCTGCAACCACAGGAATCCTTCTTACCATGATTCCCTTTGATGTCTATCCACTTGGTTTTTTCCATGACCCTCGATCTCTTCAGGATTGACTGGTAAGTTTTCCATTCTTCTTCTACCTGCTCAGACCCCAGTTTATCTCTTGTCTTAGCATCTGTTAGGTCCCCTGGAGGTGTACAAAAGTGAGATTATAAGCAGAGGCCTACACAGTTTATACAAATAGTGCTACTAGACAAGCATGCAATGCCTGCCTCCTAGTGCAAGTGGCTGCAGGCCTCCTGTGTGCAATCAGGATGTTCCTGTATCTGGTCCAAGAGGTTACTATAAGCATAAATGCCTGCTAATGTAGATGCAGCAGCCTCATCAGACATCCATCAACCACATTACTGCAACACTTTTACTAATGCCATGTCAAAGCAAAGCAAATTATTAGACATTCACTGTATCTGAAGATTCTAGTCATAAGAATTTTGTTGAACTTCACAGCTTCTGTATCCCCTCAAGCTCCAATTAAAGTTCAAACCATTCCCACTTCTGTTCACATAATAACGCCTCCCTGTACTAGTTAAAAGTCAAATGCTAAAAAGGTAGAAGTTAAAAGACAAATGCTAACTATTTCTGAATTCTAAACTTAAAATGCAAGCACTAGATAAGTAACTTTCTGCAAAAACAAAACTCCATGTCTAGCATTAACATTCTAAAGTTTTGCATATAGTAATGGCTCAGAGTCTTTTTGATTTGCTTGCCAAAACTTAATCCATTTCAATAGCAATAGCAACTTATCAATTGAAATTCAACTGTCTTGGCACAGTATGTTCAAATGGAAATCTTACATTAGTTCACAGGTGAATTTCATACAAATGAGCAGGGATTGTTCTGACAGAAAAACTGGCTCTTAATGACCAATCAGAGACATTGCTCACTTCTGTAACTTCAAACAAAGAATGTAGAATCATTACCAGTAGGACAAGAAGGAAGATAACTGCTAGCAAGGACTAAGGTGTAGCAGCAAATATTAGGAAAACAATAGCTATCCTGCATAACTGTGTCTGTTACATATAAAACACACTAAACTCACCATCAGACTCAGGACATTGAACAAAAACTAATTCTCTTGAGTTGAGAAGTTATTCTTTTCAGCTTCTAGTACTGTATCTTCAGTTGTAATTTCATTTCCATTGCTTAAGATACTTTAGCAGTTAAAAATTCTGAGATCCTAGAACGTTGCTTACTTGCTCTTCCTTTGACAGCACACTCAACAGCAAATTCACACTCATGAATTGCTTACCTGTTGCTAGAACTAGTGCTGGCTGAATTACGTCAATTGTTTCGGAACAGAATTTTTCGAAGTCGGGAGCTCGTTTGGGATCCCGAAATCTGCTGATGTGAATATCTGACACCTGCAAAAGAGAAGAATGAAACACTGTCCCAAGCAGAGGGTTATTGCTACCTAGATTGTTCTGCAAAGCTAAGTATTTAAGAATGCCACATCAGGGCAATTACAGTGATTCATATCAGCGTAAGGGATACAGGGAGACACGAGAAGTGGATGACTAGGAGAGAACAAAAGCAGAACACGCATAGGATATTGCAAAATCCCCTAAAATCACATTTCCATCAAGAACGTTTCCTTAGAACTAATGGCGTACAATAATATGGGGAAGTACTTAGCTATCCACAGTAAGCTGTGATGACTAAGTGGCCTACTGCCTTTCAAATTCCACGAGTTTCTGGTGCAACATGATGGTTTTGCTGCAAGTGAGAATACAAAATAGTTCTGCAAAGCAAGAATAGGTTAATGTTACCTAGAACTTGAAATATAACAATAATTTATTATGCACCTGGTGTGACATTTCCAGCACCTGGTGGAAGGATTGTTAGCATTCTATCCATGCATTTCAATGGATCTAATGAATGTGTCTGGGCCCCATTCCATATGCCTTCAAGAAGGAAAAGACTGCCCAAGAAATGATGATATGACTTGTACGTAACAGCAAAAGATGTTATTCCTCTCTGAACCAGTCAAAACCCTCAAATCAGAAGAGCCATTTGGGGTAGAATGGGGAGAATAAGACAAGTAAGATTTTTCTTTTTTGTATTGTAGCTTTTCAGGGATGTACAAAATAAATCTTTGATGAATGCTTTAAATTCTACATTCCATTCCACTTCAGTCAATAAACTAATAAACTGTCCTCCTCAGTTTAAACACATGGTAGTTGATGCTCAAAAACCAGAAAGCCCATACCCATCTGACAATATCACTTGAAAACATTAACTTTTACATTCAGTTTAATAAACCTGTTCTTGTAAAGCTTTTACTTTTTTTGAAAAATCCAGATAAAATGCGTTGGAGACAAAATACATTGTTTCTACTTAGGCAGTCATCTGCATATGTAAAAAATACTGCCTAAATACAGCTTTTTAATTCAGCTTAGGAAAATTCCCCATTTGGAATTACTGTGAACTTCTGCCTAGAACGAAACTGGATGCTAAAAAAGGTAACCTTATTTTCACTTCTATTTACATATTCAAGCTCGTGTGAGTCAAAGAGCACAGTAAAACTACCTCAATACATCCAACCTCATTTAGTCATTGACAAGGATTGTTTTGCTTCTCTTCAGCCTGTGGATTTGTAGTTCATCTATCTCAGCAATGAAACACAGAGAATAAAAACTTCTATAGTTTTTATTCTTGAAGAAAAAAAGTCTTATTAGAAACCTTACTCCTGCTCTCCCGGTAACTACAGAGAATGTAAATTTACAGCAGAGAGTGGTTGGGAAGCTCGATTTCCTACAACGACCTTCCCACTTTTTTCCCCTACTATGAATTTAAAATTTAAAAAAAGGTGTAACTTTAAAGTTCTAAGAGTTACAGTGTCCCACTGGGACTTTTGAGAGCTGGGACTATGTTTCTCTTATCACTAAAAGCCATGAAATATGAAGATCTTGGGAGTGGAGTGGTTTTGGTGGTTTTGTTTTGTTTTTGTTTTGTTTGTTTTTGTAATTAACTTCAAAAATATCACAATAAAGGGGAAGACAGTTGGCAAGGTAAAAAGCTTGTAATGCTATTATTTAATTTTAAAAATGTAGGTAAAAGCCCACTTGCTGCACTTCTGTCTTTCCCCTTCCTCTGATGTGGATACTTCGCCTCTCTCATTGAACCATAGGCAGTAACTTTCATCAAAATGAGTTGGAAGAGATTTAGGGGTGAGGAGAAGTCACCATCAACATTCCTTACCTAGCAAAAATGTTGTTCAGGACAGGCAGGCATTAACAAGGGAGAACTTTAAGATCTAGAGCAACAGTAGAATGAATACAGCTGACAGAAACAGGAGAAATAATTGTAAGCTTGTCAGTTACTGAACTGGAGTGTCTATTCGGCACTGGGTAAGAAAGGCAATTCTGGTATAAGAAAGGTGAAAGAAAGAGCAACTAATAGAAGATTACAGTACAAAGATTACAATTCAGATCAGTTTAAGAAGAGATAGTCCTGCAGATGGGAGGAAAAACAAGGCAAGGAACTGCAGGATCATCTTGAGCTCTATCCAGTGACCTAGGCTAGACCTGTGGAGTCACCAGGGAGCCTGAGCCTGTTTCCCACGAGATCATCAGGCACAACGCTGGATTTAGTGCTTGATTAATTTCCAAGTTAGGTCAACGATAAAGCAGCCATTAAAGGGCATGTTTAAAAGAGAATACAACCACTTGAAACTAAAGCCAAGTCTTAAATTATCTGTGCTGTGACCTGTCCTTGGGAGAACTGCACTTGAAGTAAAACAAGCAGAGAAAACACGTCAAGAGAAGCATGGAGCTGTGCATGCTGCTTGTTAGGATAGCTCTGTACTGCTGTATGCTGCTATAGTTGACTCTTCACAAGACAGCAACTCAAGAATAGGGGCTTTGCAGACATTAATTCAAGCATATATCTTGTCTTCAAATCTACTCTGCAGTAAAAATAAGCCTTAAGTAACTTAAGGAAAAATTACTGGAAAAAAAATTGGAGAGAACAAAAGGACTAATAATATGCCAGCTCATGCACTAAGACCACAGCCTGCAGTTAATCCATTAAGGCAAAGTGTTCTTGAGTTTCAGAATAAAAACAAACCAGTAAAAGCAGCTTGTATGTCAGAAGGAAATGCACAGCAACCCTTGTGACAACTCAGCCATCAATTAACTGCAAACACGTAAACAGCTTTTCCGGCTAGATCTGCACTAAGTGCTTCGGGAATGCTCTGGGGAGAGGACAGAAGAGGCCACAAGAAGCACTCGGATGTGACAATTTGCTTTCAGGACTGTAGCAGGTTAACTTCGATTTTATGTTTAACCTGGAACAAAAGCTGTGTACATTTAACCTTCTGAATACTAGCCCAGTACCTTCTATTGCTCAAAATCGGTGTGACTATTTTCTTAGCCATAAAACTTTTCTGAGTTTTGGAAGGGGAAAGGGACAAGCAGAGCGTGCATTTCTCAGCGGGATATTCGATAATACCGCATCAGATACTGATGCAATATATAGGGTAGTGTAATAATTAGACGATTTTTAATTACCTGCTTCTACCACACACGTTATCTGTTAAGGAAACTTCCCGGTGCGACCATCCCGAAGCCACTCTGGCAATCTCACACCACCTGAGCTGGGACCGAAGTCCCGTCACAGCTACACACGCCGCACTCAGTCAGGTCGGGTTTCCTTACCTGCCCGACCCCGGGTTCCCTGTAACAGAGTCTCAGAAGTCCCGATCCTTCAAATAATTTAATCATGGGGCAATAGCTACGTAACAAAACGACAGGTCTAGCTGATACCTCCGAGGAGGGACCCCTCGAACAATGAAATCCCTGACCTTTTACACCCTCACATTCTGAGGGCGAGAGAGTCTGGGGCCGTCGGCTCCTGTCCTGTGTCTGCGCGTCTGGTCACCTGGAAGGGCCACAGGTCCCCGCGCCCTTTGCCATGCGAAGGGTCGCCAGGTCACAGCCTCCTGCCTCGGGCTCGGGCCCCCCAGCGCTCCACCTGCAGCGCCACTGCAGGTGCACACCGAGCTCCTGGCACTGTCTATGCTGCTCCACACTACACCTGTAACTCGGCTTGGCTGCGCGCCCCGGAGCGCCCGCCCCTCGCCCGGCCCGGCCCCACTCACC
>JAOXXN010000065.1:27115237-27147268 GCA_026770055.1 Myrmophylax atrothorax | reverse complement strand
GCTGTCAGGCGGCACAGAGGGAAGCAGCAGCTCCCACCCGCGTGTCTTAGCTGACCTCTGTGTAGTTAAGTGAGATCAAAGTTTAGAACTCCGCGGAGACTGTCTAGCGTCCTTTAAACGTTGTGGTGTGTATGTGCATCTTTTTTCCTGTGCCCCCCTTTACCTTTCTTAATTAAAGGTGACTTTATTATGGAACCAAAAAGGCTGACTAACAAATTACTGTTCTGCAGAAAGTGAATGGAGCAGCAAATAATGTTGTTTAGAAAGGATGTAGATGAACATACTTGTTATTAGCTGAACAGATTCTTTTTTTTATTATTACTGTGAATTACTTTGATCACCTGTGGATTTAATATTCCATTATTGAACAGAATTTGGTGTTGACCCTGCACGTAAATGCCTTCTGTGCTTTCCTTCACAACCTTTAGTAATTCTATGTTCAAAACACTTTTGCTAGAAGAGTTTAAAACTAAAGGCTGTCAGTTTAAGAGGGAAAGTCAGACAGGTATGTATCAGAAACCTTGCATTTTATGTTCCATTTTTCTGTAACAATCTGCACACATAGTATAGTTCTGAAATTCTTGACTGCAGATTTTTAAAGTTGGGCACTGGCAAGCCTGTGGAATAGGTACCATTTGCACAATACTACACAGCATTAATAAAAGTAGGAAGATGTTTACTGATGGAACTTGTCTTGCATGTGGCAGCCATTATTTGTTTTACTTTTCCTCAGAATTGTAGGAGTATCTATAAAAATCATTAGAAATAGTCCTGTCATCACAGACTGCATCCTTAAGTGAAGTATATTTCTGTGGTCATAACAGGCATATCTGTGGGGTTTTATTCTATATTAGAAACAATTTAAATAAACTAGGAAAAATGTAATTTGATTGCATTATGCTGTCAAAAATTGCAACCCAGGTCAGGTGATCCCTTAAGCTTGAGAGCTGTGTGTAGAGTCAAGAGTGGTACTGAGGGCAGTAGTTGCTATCAGCAGCAAAGCAAAAGCCTTTCATTATCTGGGGACTAAGGCACTGAGTTAGAGCAAGCAATGCCTAACACTGGATATCGTAGTACTGTGAAAAACTCCAAAGAGTGATGTTGAAGAGATCCTCAGCTGCTCACAGGTGATGCTGCTCCACTAAATTGTCTTAATTTTTATGCGATTTCAGGCAACTGAGAGCCTGTGGGCCAGAATTATGTTATTCCAAGAGAGGTGGTTGGCCACCCAGACCGTGTTGTCTGCCACATACCCAAGCAAACTGCAGAAATTTTGGCAGGGAGTATGAGGTGAGGGTATATTGTATTAAGGGAGAGGAGGAGCCTAGGATGTGTACTTAGGTTGTGTTGGTGATGTTAGATTGCAGGCCTGGCTGTAGTGATGCCAGAGACAGTGGTAATCTGGAAGCAGTACACCCAATTTACTGCTGTACTAAAGATGGTACTAGTTAGCTGGAACTAATGTACCCTCACTGACTTGTGCTTTCACTGTGCACAGCTGATCTGAGGGTCCTTTTGCCATGGTGCTAGAATTGGGAAGTTGAGGGAGTGTGAAGCAGAAATGACTGGCTGAATAGAGTGAGCTTTGGCCCTACTGGATTTGTCAAATCTGGCCTGGTCAGACTCTTGCTCTCCTTGCTTCTCTCTGGCTTTGGGTGCTGTTGGTTGCAGTGTAGCACCACATCTGGCTGCAAACTTTCCCACAGCTCTGGGCACATGATACAGGATACCTGTATGATTCTGCAGGAGCCAGGCTGATTCTGGAGTGGATAGTGATGACTCGGGTAATAAATTCTCCTGAACCCAGCCCAACTCCCTGGTTTCTTCTCTGCCTTTGACTCCAGCTCTTCAGGTTGCATGACTGTAGTTGGAAATACTTGAATTGGGGTTTCATGGCATTAGTTAAGTCCTGTCTCTGCCACCTGCTTCTCCATAATGGCTATATTGCTTCCCGAGTTGTCCCGAAAGGGAGTGGTCTGAATTTGGGCACTGACCTGGTAATACATCCTGTCTACCAAACTTAAGTTTACTTGCTTTTCTTTCCAAACAGCATCTGCAGTTTGCTTGGCTGACTGATGGGCCGGGCTTGGCTTGTTTAGTGGTTGGCTAGCAGGCATTGCCAGTGGCCTAACAAAAGCCTGCTTTGCAGGCTGGATCCAGCCCTTTGGTTGGTTATCCATCTGTATTCTAAACAAATTCCAGTTTCACTCCTGCCTGCTCTGGTGGCAGCTACCTGGAATACATGAGCAGGGTTTAGCTACGGAATTATTTAAAAGATTTTCATTTATTCTCAATCCTCAAACTTTGATATATGTGTACCTTCCTAGTGATACTTGCAAAGAAAAGGGATTTTTTTTTGAAAGTTCCATGCTTTGCCATCGCCCAATACTCCTAAACAAAAGGTAAGATGTAAGTGAGGTCATGGTGTATCAGAACAGAAAAGCTTTATTATTGGGATATTTCCTTTAAAGACAGGAAAATGTTGAATTTCGATTTGGGGAAGCAAAACACAATACAGGAGCTTGTGCATTCTGAAGTATTGCAACTCTTTTGGGTCATTCAATGCTATTATATAGTTGAGAAAACGTATATGAGGAATCTTGCTACTGTAGATATGTTGTAATCAAGTAGTAATACAGAGGGGATGTTCACGTTCATGTGCATGCTGTTTCTTAAAATCAATGAAATTTGAGTCAGACATCTTACTTGGAATTGCAGTGATGTCCAATTTTAAATCTAAATTCTCCTAAGAATTACCCTGCTTTGATCAGATGCCATGTCCGTGTAATTGTACATCGCTGTGTTAAAACTGAATTTGTTTAAAATCTCACCTTTCGGTAAACCAGCATATCCTGTAGTGTAATTAAGCCCTGAAATGCATGTAGTCAAAGCAACTGTGTTTAGAACAGTGCAGTATATTAGCAGAGCAGTGTATGCTGTACCCTTGTGTTGGCATCCAGGAAGTGGAGTTCACAAAAGCTGGAACAGGTACCTGGAGCATTGCCCGGGTCCTGTGTATTTAGCACTCTGCTATGGCATCAAGTAGTGCTGTGGGGTTTTTCCTCCTTGTCTCTTTCATGTTTACTCACACTTCTTGGTAATTTTTGTGACTTTTGTGAGTGTAGGGGTGAACTGTGAGGTATCTCTTGGCTTAGCTCAAGTCCACCTAAAGGGCCCAAAGTGTGGTTGCTGCAATACCATTACAGTGTTACAGTGGCGAGAGGTATGTAGCTCCAGGACAATGTAGCTGCAAGTGGATGTTCCTGATAGCATGTGACTGTTTCAGTGTCTTCTGGATGCCAGAGCAGTAGGGAAGCTAGGAATAAACAGATTGGATTTGCTGTATAAGGGAAAGTGTTTGGGAGATCCTGAGTGAGTGCTAAATACGGACAGAGTCACCTGAATTCTATTACACATTGATTTACTGCAGAATCAGACTGTATATAGTGGATCATAAAATTAATGATAATTGAGAAATTAAGTGGTTGTATGATGAGTTTGTGTACACAGAAATTAATTTAAAAACCTACTGTTGTTTTCTCTCCCTCCACCTGCCCCATTAACGAGTTACTTCTTTGTAAATATCGAGTGTTTTGAAGTGCAGCCTGGTGCTAAGACATTTCATGGGTACGCTGTTCCTTCAAGGGTAGGAGACCACAGCATAGATGTTAAGGATCAAACAAAGAAAGAATCAAAGCATTTCCTGTGTTTCTCTAGAAACAAAATAAAAACAGTCTGTGAAATGAATAGTCAGAACTAGAATAAAAAGTTCAATGTTCATCTCATGGAATATTGCAAATAACTCTACACAGATGATGATTTTGCTGTTTTTATAGAAAGAATAACTTTTCCCCCCCAAATATGTATTTGCCCGTTGTTTTGCTTTACTGTGTGCTACTGAATTCCTGTTTTCTCTAGTGTTAGATATACATTGCTATCTACCACATGCAGGTTTGACCCAAAAATTTGGAACATGAGAGGTGATTAGATTTCATACCTCAAATACTTGGAAATTAGGTCTAGAATTTCTGACAATGTTTTGCCTTTTGAACCTGTTTAAGAGCATCCTGCTAATTTTGTAGCATGTTAGGTGGGAGTGTCCATTTGGTAGGGAGGTACAATAGAGATACCCACAGCATGGCAAAGGGAACCACAGACCATGGTTTAACTCCAGCCATCTCCTTGGGCACCTGTTTGTATTCAGGTGTTACCCCCAGGGACTGCGGCTGCGCTGTGTGATTTTGGAGATGTCTGGGATTTAAGGGTGACGTGGGAGCTGCAGTTTCCAAGAGGTTTCGCTGTTTGGGTATGTTTCCCCTGCAGAAAACATTACTTTTAGCTGTCCAGCAGCTGAAATGGTAACAGATGGTGCTGGTGGTTACTTGTCCTTCTCTGGGTGGTCACTGGTTTGCTCTGGTTCAGCTAAACTGGTAGTCATTGGCAACTGCTGGAATCGAGGTAAGAGGCTGTAAGACAAAGCCTTAACAGTCTGGGCTGTCTTTGAGTCTCATTCCCAGCGGGGAAACACCTGCATCATTAAAGCATCTTTTGACATGAACTAGCACCCTGCTTTGGTTTAGAGGCCAAAGTTTAAATGAATATAAAGATCAAACAGTTCTTTTTTGTCTTCAGGTCAGAGTTGATGTTTTGTTAGGACAATGTTAGACAGTCCTGCGTGTTAGCCATGTTGTAGTAGTAGAAAGAACTTTTGAAACCAAACTTGCTTCTTTCAGTGTAATTACTGATGTCCAGAGCAGACCAAAGTTTGGTACTGTGGTTTGGTTTTTTAGCTGTGTTATATAAAGGAGCTGTGTGTCTCATGTGTCAGAGAACAAATTTTACATTTGAGTTTAAACAGTAATTTTAAGAGCTTAGAATCTCTGCTAAAACATTGGCTATACTTTGTTGGAGAACGTGAAACAATTATGAATGTGACAAAACAAATGAGCAAGTTTCCAGTTTAACTCTCTGAACCATGCCCTTCCAGAGACAGTACAATTTATGCTTCAAAAAAAAAGTTTGGTTTGATTTAAGGCAGAGAAGAACTGTGCTAATTAATTTCTAGTGCTTATTTTGGAAGCCTTTTCTTTGGGGAATATGTATCTGAGGCTGAAACAGATTGCCTTGTTTCCTTGTTATTTTTACTAAAAATAATGCCTAAGTGTTCTGTGCTCTACTTGGATCTTATTTTCAGTGTGTTAGAAGACTGATAATTTTACACCAAAATAACGAGAAGGAAAAATTGTACTAAAATTTGAAAAGCAGACCCAAATTTGAAAGTGTTAGTTCAAGAATCTTTTGAAATTTCCTTTCTAAAGAAATTTTGAGTGTTCTGCATGCTCAAAAGAACTTGTGTGTATTTGTCCTTTTAAAGTGTCTTTTATGTTTCCTCAATTGGTTAGACAATATCAGAATAAAAGTTTTCAGAGGTCTGTTGTCCTGCTAATCTCTGTTTAATAGTAACAACTGTTCTATGCATTAAAGTAAGCAGCCTTTTGCATTTGGTATTTGTGTTGAATGACACCTGCCTGAAATCAGTATGTCTCCAGCATTTTAAGTATTTACTTTTAAAATCCTACTTGTGCTTGTTGCTGTGATAGGTGGCTGGGATTGTCATCTCATGCTTGACGGATTTATGGTATGCAAAAACTAAGCATTTTTACTACTTTTAACTGGAATGTTGGGCCAGGTGCAGGTTTTAGTTTGTGCTACTAGTGTTGTCTGTTCCTTCATCATTTATTGTTTAGTGTTTATAAATACTAACTTTCTTTCATTTCACTATTTAGATTAATGTATAGCTCTAAAAATACAGTCTTGAAATTTACGCAATTTCTTTTGCACTAAAAGATCAGCTTGTCAATCAGTGGAGTTGAAGTAGAGTTGCTTTTTATAGTATACCCTAATGCAAGCTGTTAGTTTGAAAAGACTTTAAAATTCAAAGAGAACTGTGCTTAGAAGTTAAATCAAAAATTGTCATGGAAGCAATGGTTACTGAGTTAATGTACATGATAAACCGCTGCAATGATGAAGAAAATCTGTCATAGTGGTGAGAAATCTCATTTGATGCTTGGTCTGCAGGTGAAAAGTGAACTGAGAGAGTTTATTGTTAACTTTTTTCTCTTTTTCCTTATACACTTCTTTAGCTAATTCCTGTTATTATTTGTAGTATTCATAAATGAATGTATTTGTGAAAGACAAAATTGGAGGTATTTACTATAACAATGAGAGCTATTTTGTGTATTTTGTAGCACTATTTGTAGGGAAATGTAATTCCCCATCCTCTGACCTTTTGACATGATTCTTACTTAAAGCATTTATAAAAGCCTACAAACTGTCCTTTTACATGTCTAAGAAACTTACATGTTTGGTTGGAATTGACTTTTGGGAAGATCTCTATATTACACATGGGAAGAAATAGTAGTAGTGTGATCCCACAGAGGAGAATCTATTTCCCATGCAAGAGGAGAGATGATCACCTAATGGTTCATTCTCAAGGGGTATTGTGAGGTTCTGCTTCTGTCAGTTTTCTTCTGAAGAGTCAGTAAAGGTTACAGATCACAGCTTTTCTTATTCAGCACAAATCACTTGTCTTGGCCTGCTCTTTTGACAAAACTACTTACACTTGAGAAACATAGCTCTGCAACTCCTCATGTCTCCCTTTGTCTTCCTCTTCCCTGCAGTTTGAGGATTATCCTCATCTTAAAAAAGGCAAATATGACAGGAACGTGTGATTAAAGGAGGAAAAGAGATGGGCCTGGAGAAGGTTAGAGATACAAAGTATAAAAGAAGAGATAGGAGACCAAGTGTGTTTCTGACATACACTCTTCACCAGTGTCAGGCTCCTGAATGCCCCCTTTGCCTGCTGTTTCCAATACTTGGGAATGCCCACCAGCATGATGTGAATGTTGCACCTTCCATGGGAAGGGTGGTGTGTGCTGTTGCAGTGATAACTCCCTTGGGTCATTCTGGTCCTTGTTTGTGGGGGTTTTATTTTTGGGCTATGTGTATGTCTGTGTGGTCCATGTGCTGGTGTGGCTGTTTCTTTGGCTAACTTTCATTAAAAGTGAGAAAATGACCAAGAAACCCATCAAAAGAAATCTGCTAAGGTCACTAACACAAATATTTACAAGCTGAGACATTTCAGAATTCCAATCTGAGATGAAGCTCTGATTTGCTTTAAATGTATGTGGTGGTGGTTTTTTTCTCCTAAATTCAGAGTGTTTTCCAGTGGAGTATTGTCAGTTAGAGGAGAGTGTGTTCAGGCCTGCTTCCTGTGGGCTTTCCTCTGTTAGTGACAGTCTGTGGAACCCTGTGAGTGTGAGTGCCGGGGGGCTGTGGAGAGCAACTCATAGTAGTATTTTGATTATATGGTAGTGTTTCTTCCTTAATTGTGTTATCTCATGGCCTCTGCCTCTTCAGTACTCTATTTAAGTTTTTTCTTGAGTGGAATCAAATCTGGAAAATGGGCTTCTGTAAGTCTTACTTGTGACAGATATTGGAAGATTAATAGAGATTGACAAAGAAATAAGATTTCTCCTTGTGAAGTCATTTGAATCACACAGTGGTTGAGGTACCTCTGGAGGTCATTCTGTCTAAATTCCCAACTCAAGCAGGGACACCTACAACAGATTCCCTGGGACCACGTCCAGTTGTCTTTTGACTCTGTCGAAGGATGGCATCTCCAAAGCCTCTCAGGGCTCACTGTGCCAGTGCTGGGCAGGAGGCTGGGGGCAAGCCCCATGCTGGCTTGCAGCTGTATTGCACAGCTCCTGGGCTCTTCTCGATTTCCAGCTCATCCTGTCAATAAAAGCAATAAATAAATGAAACCCTGTCTGTGTATTAATTTATATGGTTTTTATATCTCCAACAATTGAGCACTTGCCAGGTATGAGCTCAGGTAAGAGTGAGTGGGGAGAGGGAAGGTGGGACTACTCAAACTGTTGGTTGAGATATTCAAACCTGCATTTCAATATATGTGCACAAGGGGCCAAACTGGCATTGTACAGTCTGTGTTAACTTAGGGGTGTCTTTATGTGGCAGCTTGTGTATTGTTGGTAGTTTTGTGTGTGATTTTACACAGTTGAATATAGTGTACTTAACAGATTTTAATGAAAGGATTAAATTGGTTCTCCCAGGAGGCACAGAGAATGTGGTATAGGTCTGATGTTTACCCTGGTACAGCTTTTAGAAATTAGAAAATCAATGTTCTTGTTTATATTGTGACTATAATGGATATTTCCTGGGTGATGTATAGGTTGAGGGTATATTTTAGTGTATTTACCAAAAGACAGCCAGCCTGCTTGGGAGAGTTCTCTCTCTGCCCTTGTTCCCCCTCCTTCTCTACTTCCTGTCCTCGCTTCTCAGGACAACATTTAAATAGAATTAAAGGCTTTGCACAAGAATGCTTGAAATGCTTGTGAGTTAAACTGTGAGAACCCATTCTACACTTCTGGCAGATTTTCAGGAAAGCTTAGCCCTGTATCTCTTGCAGCTGTGATGTGCTCTGGATCAGCAATGCAGAACCTAAAAACTTCCACCATCTCTTGGGAACAGGACTTAATAAGATAGGAGAGCCGCAGACTGGGATTCTCCTGTGCTTTGCAAAGAGAGCAGGCCAGAGGGTCCCATCCCACCCTCCCATATTTAAAAATACAGTAACCAAGCTGGGAGAGGAATTTGCTAATGCCATAGTGCACTACAGGTAAAACAAAAGCAAGTTACAGAAGAAGACATGTTAAAGGAGGAACATTAAGTTATTAGAGTTTAATTATGATAGGAATAATTCCCTTCCACTCATCTTAAATCAGACATAAAAAAATAAACACGTGCTCAGGTGATTCAGTTTTCAGTTACTTTTTACAATTTAGTCTCTTTCTCAGAACCACCAGCTAAATGTGATATTTTTCTTTAAGTGTTGTTACACTAGTTTGTGATAAATTTGGATTTAACTTTAAATTGCATTTTAAAAATTGGTGTCTTTATGCCCCAGGTAAACATAATTTTTATTTAACAGAAAAAGTTAGTAAGTAATTGAAAAATTTGAACAAGTCATTTGTCTCCTTTTCCTTTTGTTCCTTTGATCTGAATATGCAAAAATAAATATGTACCTGTATATTGGAGTGCATGTATGTGTATGTGTACAGATTGCATGTATGCCACATACAGGTGTGTGCTGAAGCTTTTATGACCAGTGTGGTGATCGCAGGGGTGCTGACTGCTCAGATAAGATTCTAGAACAAAACCAGATTTGTTTGTCAGCATTGAAATTTAAATAAGGGGTTCCTTTCACTTCATGGATGGATCTTCATTTTCAGGTGTTCATGGATAGGTTGAATGTTTTGTGATTCAAGAAATCTGATTAGACTGATCAACCTGGTCTTATAAAATATGATGATATCCTGGTATGATTGTGGACAAATTTGCTCTTCTGTGTGACCACATTTTCCATGGCTTATCTTGTCTATCAGCATCTGCTGTGCATTTTCACCATGATAAATGAAGTAAAGGATCACCTCAGGGTAATGCTGAGGAAGATTGATGGCCAAAATACCAGCAGAGGCCTCAGGCCAAAACTAAACCTAGTAGAAATGCAGTGTGTCCTATTAAAGCCATAAAGCAAGTGCTTAAAATGACTACAACATGGAACAAATGTTTTTTAACAGATTAGTTTTGGGTGATGGATGTTATTGTTAATCTAGCCTGTTTCAACATGGTATTTTGTTTTTCCCTTTAGATTTTTGGTGTAGATAGTGAGATAGACATACAGTTTTTCAGCAAACAAAGATGAAATTTCTACATGATGTTTGCACATCTGGTTTTCAGAGTACTGGGATTGCAGCATTTCTGACTGCATGTGTTCTTGGATTAATTTCTGATTTTGGAGACCTTTTCTAGTGTAGGTAGTAAATTAGGGAGCTGTAGCCTTGTATTATTTACTCTGTTGTAGTTCTATAGTTCTACTACTTAATCAGTTATTGGTGGAACAGGTTGCCCAGAGAAGTTGCAGATGCCCCATTCCTGTAAGTGTTTAAGGGCAGGCTGGGCAGGGTTTTGAGCTGCCTGGACTAGAGGAAAGTGTCCCTGTCCATAGCAGGATGTTGGAACTAGATGATTCTTAAGGTCCCTTCCAACCCAAACCATTCTATGATTCTGTGATCTTTGTCAGTTTTGTTGGGCACTTTATTGATTCAGTTGATGTAGGTTGTGTTTTAATTCAGAGTTGAAGGCTTTTTGCATTTCACATAACATGATGTGCATTTTTATTCCTTAACTACTTTGAGCCTTCTTGCAGCCTGAACTCTGGTGCTGGCTTTGCTCATTCCTTGCTTGCTGGCCTAGAGGAAATTCCCTTCAGAGCTATTTCTGAAGTTACATACATGTTTTTTTTGTTGTGCTTGAGTCCTGTGTGCAGTTTTGGGCACCACAGTCTAAGTAGGGTATAAAGCTGTTGGAGAGTGTCCAGAGGAGGGCTGCAAAAATAGTGGAGGGCCTTGAGGGGAAGCCGTATGAGGAGTGGCTGAGGGCAGTTGGTTTGTTTATCCAGGAGAAGAGGAAACTGAGGGAGACCTCATTGGAGTCTACAACTTCCTCAGGAGGAGAATTGGAGTGACACACTGATCTCTTCTCTGTGGTGAACAGTGACAGGACCTGAGGGAATGGCCCCAAGCTGTATTAGGGTCCGTTTAGGTTGGTTATTAAGAAAATGTTCTTCACCCAGTGGGGAGTTGGGCACTGGCACAGGCTTCCCAGGGAAGTGGTCATGGCTCCAATTCTGCCAGAGTTCAAGAAGCATTTGGTCAGTGCTCTCAGGCACGTGTGACTCTTGGGTCTGTCCTGTGTTGGAGTCTGATCCTTGTGGGTCCCTTCCAACTTAGGGTATTTTGTGATTTTTGGACATAAACCAAGGTTTTGTATGAAAGGATGTTGGCTTTAGGGGTCTTGTTATCTGATTTGCAGTGGGGGAACCCCCCTGAAAGTTATTTCTAAATAATAGTAATAATGTGAAAGAAGGAATATTTAGACTTGAAAGACAGAAATAAGACAATTGTAAAGAATGGTTCAGGGAAGTAGAGAAGATGCAAGTAAAATTGGGGACTAAGAACCTCAAGTCAAAACACAAGTGCTTTCATTAATTGTTTTACAAAAAAGAAATTGCGTTTAGGCTGGTTTGCCAAGGACATTAAACTTATCTGATCACTGGGATTCTTTCTCCCTCAGTACCAATTGACCTCTGATGAGCAGTTCAACAAGGCTTTCAAAGACCATTAAGCAGGTACATGTTTTGTGACCATAAGCAGTCTGAGGAATGAATCCCAACCTTTTTCCCAGCTGTGACTGCTGTTGTTTCCATTTGTCAGCAGCTGAACTGACATTGCACTTTGTGTATTGGTTGTCCTGTTGGGAAGCATGTAGTTGAAAATTAATTAGTGCACAGGTTGCTCTTCAGTAATGCAGCCCTTGCCAGCTCTTGCCTTACTGTTTTAACAGAAGATTTCGGAGGAACAGAGGTTACTGTGTTGGGTACTGAAATGAAAATAGCAGAGACATTCTTGGGAAACGGTGGTTTCTTGGATCGTACTGCTCACAAAACTGACTTCTGATGTAGAAAAGACATCTGAATTCACATTAGAAGTGCTTAATCCTATTTTCTTTATTCATTTGTTTATTTTTATGTATGGCTGTGCTTTTTGTTGCAGTGGTGTGATGAAAGATTCGACTTCCAAGCCACGTTCTTACAGTGCTTGGCAAAACATGTGCCAAATATTTACTCCGCTGAAATGGACCCCTTGGTGGAGAAACAAGAAGAAATGGTCCAGGCAGCAATATTATATCCCCTGGAATGTTACTTGTTTGGGGAGGACCCTGATGTATTCCTGGAGAAACTACAGCAGAGTGGAACGTCCCAGCTCTGTGGAAAGGTGTTCAAAGGAGGGGAGACGACCTACTCTTGCAGGTAGGAGTGATGAAGGTGTGCTACCATAAATGTTCCCATGGGAGATAATGCAGCAAAGTGGTTTAATAAAGTCAGCCATGCTGCTAACTGTTCATTGCTGGTGTCACAGTAGGTCTTTGCTTAACTGATGGTGGCATTTGCTTTACATTTCCAACCATTTTAGAGTGAGGAAAACTGCATAGGAAAAGAAGGTTCTGGCAGAGAAATGGGGAAGGAAGTGAAAAGGATGCTAAAGGTACTGAAAATCATGGGTTAAAGATGTTGGATGATAGGGTATGAGTATGGAGTCTGTACCTGAACTAGGGGGAAACAGGCACAAAAATCTGCCCAGTGATCACTCTTCCAAAGTCTGAAACAGAATCCAGCATTTTTGAGTGTCATCAGTCCTTTACTTAACACATAGTTGTGTGACCAGTGGTTGTTTTTTCACCTTTTTTCTCAGCCTCGAGTATATTAAATACAGCAGCTCTCTGATTCGATAGAATTAATTTTATTAATTCATATTCATACAATTATATTAAACAACGAGAATAATTAAAACATTAATATAAAAAAGCCAGTGATCTTTTTGGCCAATGTAAATATTGCAACTGTGCTGGCAATTAATGAACATTAGTATGATGCTATTGTCTTAGTTTCTGTTCTTCAGTTTATTTTAAAAATGTGGAAAATTTAATGAGAAATATTGAAAGATTATTATTAAGGATGAAAAATACTATTGTGGCTAAAAAAATCCAGCCCATAGAATTTAGGAAATGTCAAAAATGAAAGTTCTCTGTAAATGTTTATGAATTACACCGTAAAGTTTTCATCAGTCATATACTCCACAGCTTTTTCTAGGAATAAGTGCTGTGTGTGAAAGGAGAGTAGTCTTTGAAGAAACCCTTCTGTGTGCACTAGAAAGTGTGTAGTGAGTGTGACAGTTGTATGAAGGAAAAGGATTGGCAAGGCCCTTTAGTGCTGCTGTAACAGGAATAATTTCGTTCCTGCCTCTGCACAGTTCTTGTGTGATAGCAGGCAAAAAGACAGCACTCTGTATCTCAGAGGTGGTTTCTTTTTCTTTTTTTTTTGAGTCCCTGTCTTGCAAAAATGGGGTAGTATTTATAAAAGATGCTGTATGTGCATACTGCTGCAACTAAAGCTAGGTTCACGTTTGCTTTAGGCTTTTAAAATGCTAAAAATAGTAGATACTCTGAAGTATTAAAGTCTAAACATCATGAATTGGGCATTTAAATGTAGCAGGCACTTTGGGCTTAATTTTTCTTTCTTTTAACTCACCTTTCAGAAAATTTATGGTAATAAATGAATGTTACTGGAGTATTAAATTATTGCAATGATTATTAGAATCTGAATGTTTGAAAGGAAGCTATTTTTGTAATTAGAATTACCATGCTGTTTTAGTTGTATTGTCAAAGAGGCTTGAACTAAATGTTGAACAGTGATGTAAAGTAAGATACCTGATATATTGTTGTTTAGCACCTGTCATCCACATTTTGCATACAATGAAACACCATTTAAAAGTGACCATGTTGTAAGGGAAAAAGGCAATATAAAAAAAGTATGTATGTGGAACATAGCAAAAAATGGAATTAGATTGCCCATGAGTGTAATTCCAGATTTTCTGGTATGTAAGTGCATGAGTGAAACTGTTGGAATTAAATTTCAAAGTGTATATTCTTGGCTCATTTACAAAAGGAATTCTCGTTAGATTTTAATGTCTGTCTTCTCAGCAGAAGTGTAGCCTAAGTCTAATTGGCAAACTGACTACAGGTGTTGGAAACAATAATAAAGCCTAACTCAGAGTCCTCATGGGTTTTTATAGCCACTTATTCTTAGGAAAATCTTAAAAAGTCATCAGCAAATTTTAAAAGTAGAAGTTGAGCATGTTTTTGACAGAAATTGATAGAACAGGTTTGAATACATGGTTTAAACCTAATCAGACTGACTTTCCTCTTTCTGTGACATGGAGTAGCCAATGTTTTAATAATTTGAATCTGTTGTTAATCTCAATTTTTTTCTTTATTTCAGAGCAGCATTTTCCTTTTTGCATGAAAACTCCATGTGTTTGTTTTAGAAGGTTTTCCAGTTACAGTTCCCATTTTTGTTGCAGAGACTGTGCAGTTGATCCAACTTGTGTGCTCTGTATTGACTGCTTCCAGAACAGCATTCACAAGAACCACCGGTACAAGGTAGGGAAATCTTACTTTCAGAATTGGTACTTGCAGCTTTGGAGAAGTTTTTTTGATGATATAATATACTGTATATAAACCATTAGTAATTTCATTGTTTAAAAAAAAGAAATTCTGGGATTCATGAAACACACAATCTCTCTCTCTTGTGTTTCTAACTATGTGAAGCCTCTTTTGAGAATAGCAGCTTCCTAATTGAAGAACCAAAGGGTAAAGGCTGGTTTATGAATGCATACAATTGTTACTCTCTTTGGCAGTATCACAGATGTGTAGGTCAGAGCAAAAAACTGTGACTGAAAATGACAGTTGTGTCCTAAGTCCCAGTTAGTGCTGTTGGGAAATTTAGAATGAGTGTGCAAGTACAGGGGCCATTATGTAGAACTTACAGTGCAGTCTCTGCAGGTCTACTTTGTTCCTCCATTTAGATTTGCATAATCTACTTAATGCCTTAGTGTGGACTATGATGAAGTTAAATCAAATGTTAAGCATCAATATTTTTTTGTGTGTTAATTGAGGAGATTGTTCTAAAACTGAATTGTCTGTCTCTGATACCCTTTCGATTATCTTTGAACCAAATCTGTGTTATCTTTGAGACAGATTCCCATACTTTAATTAAAGAAGGTTCTTTTAAATGATTTGTAGAAAACTTACTGCTTAAAGTGTGATCTCCTGATTCTTTCCCAGGCCTCCTTTTTTGCTTGCCCTCTTCACTGAGAACACTAATTTCGACATCCTTGGAAACAGAAATGGAAAACAGTATATTTAGTGTCATTTTGAAAGCTGGACTAAGTCTGCTGCAAGGGGCAAGACAATGTACAGAAACATTATGTATTCAATTTAATTATCTTTCATTACCAGAAAGGGGAATATATTTTTTTCATTTCAGATTTTCTATTGATTAGTATGATACCCATTGAAGAGGTTTGTCTTACCTCTATTGCCTGTTGGTTATAAATCCCCTTTAAGTGGGTGTTTTTCAGTGAGACACATTTGGAAGGGGTCCCAGCAATCTCAAAAGTGGGTTCTAAAATGCAGCATTTTGCCTCTCTGTGTGTGTCTTTGTGTACTGATCTGAACATATATTGCAGATACTGACTCAAAGATGTACAAAAACTATTCAGATAATGCAGATGTAACTTGTCTATACGTATGCATGCACACACACAGTTTACTGGGAGGTAGGATGAAAATCCAGGGAAAATAGACAGGAATAACTATGCAGCAGTTTGGAACCACAGCTGGCCTGAGAAGCTGTTGTCATTTCCCTGTTTTTCAGTAACTGCTTCAGGCAAGACAGCAGCTGTGCAAATAGGTAGTTGAATCAGAACAGATTTGCTGCACTTTCATTGCAAAGGTGCAATCTAAAGAATAGAGGTTGTGCTCTTTATAGATTAGTATAATAATTTATGTTGGAAGGGACCTGAGGAGGTCACCTTGTCCACCCTCCTGCTCAGAGTACGTCTCGTTAGATCAGGTTATTTTAAAATGTTTCAAGTAAATAACAGATTTTTGAATGTCTTTTTATTGGGTCACTGAGGTTTTTTTATAGTTGTTTCAGGATTGGGGAATTGGAATAAGCCAAGAGTAATTGTTTTTGCTTGAGTTTAGTCTGAACTTTTTGCCCAAATGAGAGATCAGAGTTTGTACTTCCCTGAAAGTGCAGCGCACAGTTAAGGTTACAAGAATGTTTTCAGATGTGATCATATTATCTTTAGTTTGGTTAGAAGTGGAAGTACTACTAACTGTCTGTTTAATACGTGCATGTTCTTCTTTATATTATTTTTTTAACTTTATGAAGTAATTTGTAAAGAAAGCAATAAGCAACTTTGCTATAATTTTGGGAATAAACCCAGAAATTATTGTTTTGCCATTTACGAAGCACTTGTTTGTCTGTGATAGGCCTTTTCACCTACTTTCTGGCTGAATGTATTTAAGACTTGTATACCTTTTTGTTGTAGCAACTGTATGTCCTCCTTTATTTTCTGCTCAAAAAATTTACATCTTACAAAAAAAAGTGTTGTGGTAAGTCTGTTGGTTATGCAGTGGCTCTTCTAATTTTTAAGTAGGTATTTATACTTGTATTTGACTTAATGTGCATTTCTATTTTTCTCATGCTTTTTATGTGCATATTTTCTGACTTAAATCCATGATTTTTACAGATGCACAGCTCTACTGGAGGTGGATTTTGTGACTGTGGGGATACAGAGGCATGGAAGGCTGGACCGTTGTGTACTAAGCATGAGCTCGGGTCATCAGGTTCTCCAAAAGAGGTAAGAATATTGCTTAAAGTGAAGTAATAGATATTGTAAGTATTGCTTTTTATATTTTAAAAAGTGCTTATTCCTGTATGTGTATTGTATAATTCATGTGGCAGGTTCAGTTGAGTTGAATTGGGATTTCTTTGGTCAAGGTGTTTGGGATCAAATACATGTATTGGACATGCTTTGTTCCTTTTTTTTTTCTTCTTTTTTCTTTTTGTTAGGAGGCAGATTCATCTGCCTGTCTTGTGCATTTCAGTCTTTCATTTGGAATTAAAATTGCAGTCGCTTGCTCTTTTCTCTGCTACGTGTATTACTCAGTTCTTATTTGCAAATAATTGGCTTCCCAGTGGTAAGTAAATGTTTAGATGTAATACTTGATTTTAATACATTTTCTCTTTCCCAAGTTGCTGCATTACTGAACAATTGTTTTTGTCAGTTACTTCTGGTGTATCTGTCACTATGACTAAAATAAGTATCTGTGTCTTTAAACTAATGTCATGCTAGGATGTCTCATGCTTATTTGTACCTCATAAAGCAGCATATTGGTGAGGAACATGCCAACTTACAAGGAATTCTCAAAGAGAATGTAGGCATATCACTTGCCTCAGGTAATTTTTTTTTTCCTTGGAGTCCTGCATTCTGAGATAATCAGGACAGAAATCCTTAGCATTTTCATTGCAAATAGACCCCTAACTCCTCATGGTTTTGTTGCAAAACTACTGTTAGTTATGATCTGGCAAAAAAGTCAAATGGAAGATGAATAAAGAATGCTGGATTTACAGAAAAATGAGGCATTTGTTCATCCTTCAAAAAATTCCATGAAAATTAATGGATTTCAGAGATAAAAATAGTTGATGCTCCAGGAAGGTGTCATCTGTTTATCACTTGGAGCTTGTTGCTGTAAAGCTTACCTGCTTATCCTTCAGTTAAGAAATACAATCTACTTTGTTTAGGATTTCTTTGGAGTATCTCCTAGCTTTAAAATTGAGGTCTGCATGAGATCATCTAACAATTGTTTCAGCACTTTACTGTTGGCAATAATAGTATTTTTTATTCCAACAACTCTGACCAGTGTCCTTCTTACTTTCTGCTGGGAAACTTGGTTCTGTGCAAGGTACAGATTTTGATCTCAAGGATCTGCTATTTGCATCTATGGCAGTATATTCTGCTTTTTACCTCCCTTTCCTTTAGAACAGCTTTTTCATAGTAATGAAGTAAAAAATTTTAAGAACACCAACAGCATTATCAATTTTACCAGAAAGGTTGTTTCATTCTTGTTTAAAATCACACTGTCCAAATTTTGTGGGCTCTTTTTCAAAACCAAGTTTAAACAGAGCTTTAAGGGGAATCGTGTGTGTTCAAGAGTTGCTCAGCATTTTGTTTGGATGAAAATGAGCTGCTCAGAATCTGCTACTCTTCAGGGCATTTGGATACAATGGAGATACAGTTAAAAGATAGATCCTATCGATAGTGACCACAGCTAGCAACAGTATCTCTTTGTTTTCCACTTAATGGAGAACTAGAATCATATCTGTGATAAGGAAACTGGAAGTCCAGAGTTACGTTACAGCTACTCTCAAATAAGCTGGAGCATACTCCTACCTTAAATGCTTCCTGAGAGTTGTGAGTGATAGAAACCATGTAATTAGGCAATTATTTGAATTTGAAGAAGTCGAAGGTTGCATGTTGGTTCTGATCAATATATGTGGCTACTGTGCAGTCAGTATCTGCAGACTCTCTAGTAAGAGTAGAAATACAACTGCTACAATAACGCAGTGCATCAGCAGATTAACATATACTATATGCAACTGTTAGCATTTTGGGTGAACCTAAAATTTTAGGCAACTTCACACAATTACTGCAGGAGATATCAGCTTCTGTTTCTGTGTCGTGTTTGCGCATGAAATTACTAGATTTGGTTGCATTGCCATTCATAACAACATTATATACCATTTCTGTATGTGTATGCTGAAAGGAAGATGGTCATCCAGGCCCGTGGATTGCAGTTGTCCTGTCATACAGTGTCATTGCAGTGTAGCTGTCTTGTACCTCAATACTGATCACTTCATTCTTACGTGTGGATTTAGTAATAAGGGTTTTTTGCTTATAACCTCAATTTCTCTCCTGCTTAAATGCTTACAGAAATGATTAATAATGTCATATGATGTAGACAATTCACTTGATGAACTTTGTCTGGGTGGATGGGAAATATGTCAGTTGACAGGGGGTATTTTGAAGGATCTCTAAGCATGGGATGGGATTTCTGAATAGAACAGTTAGTGTTCCTTGGGTAATTTTGATTGTTGTAAGTGTTTGCCAGCATACCCACACAAATAAGAAAAGAAAGAAACACAGGAGAAGAATTTTGGTCTAGACTGCAAACTGTTAATAACTCTGGGTATACAGGAAACTGTTAAACAGCTTTTTTAAATGTAAGTTTAAAAAAAGCACAAAGTTTTCTTGCACATTTGGTGATGCCTTTCTTAGTCTGATCCTAGATAAAACATGGATACATTAAAAAAAGAAATACTACTGAGATCCCTTGGGATGAAAGAATTTTGAGGGGAAGAAATTAGGTGAGGGTAATTTGCTTGAAAATCATAACAAGGGTAATGTCCTGAAAGAAATATAATAATAAGGTATTCTACCTATGCCATTCCAAAATTTTTAAAATTTCTTTTCCATATTAATATTATTTCATGTTTTACAGAATTCTGAATGTCAGTTGAATGAAGAAATTATGGAGCACTCTAGGAGGGTGTTTCCCTCTGTGGTAAAATACATTGTAGATATGCTTATCTGGGAAGAAGAGAAGGAACTGCCTCTGGAGCTCACAATTAGGTAGGGACTATTTCCAACTTTGTTTTCAAGGCATTAGAAACTTTGATTATAATTTTGTCTGGGGTATTCTCATACTTGTGCAGACATATTGGTATTGAAATGCAGCATAGCATTTTTGGCATAGACTTATATAGAGAAAAACTTCTGATGCTTTGTGGTAAAAGTAGTGTGTGACTGTGCTCCATCAGTCACCAAAGGGAGCTGCTCCTGAGCCAAGGCTGGTCTAGTGCAGGGGTAGGTCTTGGTGTACAGGGGAGGAAATGCCAGGGCAGTGGAGAGACCTGCCAGGAGCCAGCAGCTCTTGTGCAAGACACTGACACGGCCTGTCCTAAGGAACAGAGGAGAGCTGGTAGATCTTTAAGGATGCTTTCCATGGAACTCAAGAGTTCTCGCTCCCAAGGTGTAAGAAATCAGTAAAAGGAGGAAAAAGACTGACATGTCTGAATTGAGATCTGCAGTCAAACCAAAGGACAAGAAGGAGGTGCACACACAGTGGAAGCAGGGAGAGGTGTCCTGGGAGGAGTACAGGGATGCTGCCCAGTTGTGTAGGGATGAGGTTACGAAGGTCAAGACACAGCTGGAGCTGAACTGGGCAAGGGCTTCTACAGGTGTGTCAGCCAGAAGAGGGAGAACAAAGGAACCATACCTCTCCTGAGCAAGATTAGCAAACCAGTAACAGACCAGGAGACTGAGGTACTCAACTTTTCTGCCTCAATCTTCACTGGCAGTCTTTCTTCTTGCACATCTCAAGTGAATGGGGACTGTGGGAGCAAAGTCCCTCCCACTGTAAGAGAAGATCAGGTTTGTGACCACCTGAGGAACCTGATTATACTTAAGTTTATGGGACCTGGTGAGATGCATCCCAGAGTCCTGAGGGAGTCGGTTGATGTAGCTGTCAGGCTATTCTCCATGCTATTTGAGAAGTGATGGCAGTGAGGTGAAGTCCCTGGTAATTAAAAAAGGGAAGCATTGCACTCATTTTTAAAAAGGATAGAAAGGAAGACCCTGAGAACAATCAGGTAGTTTCACCTCTGTGCCTCAGAAGGTCATGGAACAGGTCCTCCTAGAAGCTGTACTAAGGAACATGAAGGACAGGGATGATTTGGGTCAGCCAGCACAGCTTCACTAAGGGCAGGTCCTGCCTGACCAACCTTGTGGCCTCCTAGAACGGAGTGGCTGCATTGATGGACAAGGGAAGGGCTGTGGATGTGTTATGTGTGGACTTCTGTAAGCCCCTTGACATGGTCCCCCACAACATCGTTTTCTATGAATTGGAGGGAGATGGATTTGATGGGTAGACTGTTCAGTGGATAAAGGATTGGCTGGATGGTCACATCCAGAGAGTAGTGGTCAATGGCTCAATGTCCAGGTGGAGATCAGTGACAAATGGTGTCCCTCAGGGATCTGTATTGGAACTGGTACTGTTTAATTGGGGTCAAGTGCACCCTCATCAAGTCTGCATATGGCACCAAGCCGTGTGGTGCAGTTCACATGTATGAGGGGCAGGACACCGTCCAGAGGAGGAACCTGAACAACCTTGAAAAGTGGGTCCATTTGAACCTAATGACATTCAACAAGGCCTGGTACAAGGTGCTACACATGGGTCAGGGTATCAGTACAGACTGGGGAATGAACAGATGGAGCGCATCCCTGCAGAGGAGGACTTGGGGGTGCTGGTGAGTGAGAGGCTGGACTGGAGCTGCCAATGTGGGCTTGGAGCCAAGAAGGCCAACTGTGACAACTGTGTCAAAAGTAGCAAGGCCAGCAAGTTGAAGGAGGTGATTCTTCTGCTCTGGTGAGATCCACTTGAAGTGCTGTGTCCAGATTTAGAGCCCCTGGCATAGGGAAGACATGGACCTGTTGGAGCAGGTCCAGAGAAGGGCCGTAAAATTGAAGGCCTGGAGCACCTCTGCTGCTGAGAGAGCTAGGATTGTTCAGTCTGGAGAGGAGAAGGCTCCAGGAAGACTTTATTACAGCCTTTCAGTACTTGAAAGAGGCTCTAAGAAAGATGGAGACAAACATTTTAGCAAGGTCTGGTGCAACAGGATAAGGGCTAATGGTTTTAAACTGAAGGAGGGGAGGGTAGATTTAAACTAAATACAAGGAGGACATTTTTTAGATGGTGACACATTGCAACTGATTGTCCAGAGGGGTGAGGGATGGCAGGATCCTGAAAACCTTCAAGGTCAGGTTGCATGGGACTCTGAGCCACCTGATCTCATTGAAGATGCCCCTGCTTATTGTAGGGAGGCTGGACTAGATGAACTTTAAAGGTCATTTCCAACCCAAACTGCTCTATAGTATGAAAAACGAAAAAGACTGTATATCACATTACAAGACAAGTGGGTTCATAAAACAGCAGAGAAAGGAAATAATAATAAGAGAATAGGAAATAACATAAACATTTCTCCCTTGTACTTGATAAATGGTTTCTTGGCCTTTTCTGATATAGGTGATGACGTGTGTGTCATTGACAGGAAGAATATACTTTATTTTTTTCTGTATTTATTTTTACATTCCTCTCAAGCTATCAAGTAAGCTGTTGCTTGTATTTGATAGGACACTGTTTACAGTTTTATTTTCATTTGTATAATGATATGTTATCTCTTTCCCAGTAGAGAGAAAGTAGACAGCTACTACTGTGTCCTTTTCAATGATGAACACCATTCTTACGACCATGTCATCTACAGCCTGCAAAGGGCCCTTGGCTGCGAACTTGGTGAAGCCCAGTTGCATACTACTGCCATAGATAAAGAGGTTAGTGCCTTTGGGGTGGGAGAGAAGTCAACTTTTAATCATTAAGAATTGCCACTATAGTCTCTTGGTTATAGAATATTTGTTTTCTTGGTTGCTGGAGCTTGAGGAGAGAAAGGCACATTGCAGGGTAACTGTTAGTCAGAGCTTGCTTCAAGAAAGTTGTTGGTTTGGGTTTTTTTTAAACTATATTAAATTTTTCAGGACAAAAAGCCAGTTTCTCAAGAAAGGGAAGAGCTGATGTATCTGAAGTTACTTCCTTCTTACTCAGTGTATTTTGTTATTTTTTTTCTTCTCAGCTGAGATTGTTTATTTTAGTAATACTTCTCTGAAAAATGTGCAAGTCAGAAATACACCCATTCAGTTATATTTAATCAGAAATGTACCTTATATTTTGCAAGAGTTAGTGCTTTTTCTGGCTCAGACTTCATTTGGAAATGTTTAAAGTTCAAATTAAAGAAATAAAACCAGGGAGAATCCATGAAGGAATGTGGATGAACCTGACAGTTTTACTCCTTCATTTTTTGAATTAATATCCCACGTAAAGACCTTATCCTAGTAATGTAAATTTTTTTTCCAGTGAGGTGGGGAAAAAAAGCATGATCAGTGTTCAAATTATCTTAATTGTAACCATATTTTTTTACCTCAGAGAAGTGTAGCTTGCACGTGAAGCAACTTGGGCTAAAGCTATATGTGTATTTGTTTTATATTTACATATAAAACATCTTACTAATATCAGAATAATTTCTTAATCTGTAAAAACTGTTTTTTGTTTGTTTCTCTTTGTTGAGTAATGAAAATCTAGTTGTATTTAGTTAGTGGTGTTAGTCTTACGTAATTAGAAGTCTTGTCCTGTGTTTGCAGGTTTTATACAAAATGTATATACGTGCATGTTTATAGAATAACTTTCAAACATTTCCCTTGCGAAGATTCCTTTTGATTTAAGTCTAAATTTTGGATCAAGAATTTATCAGGCTTTTCTTTTCATGAAGTACCTGCCTGAACAGGACTAGGTTATGGTGTTACTTCCTCTCTCCTGGTGTGTAGTTCTGCCATGTGGAGAAGTTGCTCATTACCTTTGAGTGGAATTTAGAGTCTAAGCTTGGCCTGTTGTTGGCTTTACTGAGAGAGGTATTAAACCCAGGTTCACAATGCAGACTGCTATTTCATACAGAGAAGTGAGAAATAGTAGGAAAGATTGTAGAAAAGTAGTTCAGGATGAGTGCACTGTGTACTAGGAAGAAAGTTCCCATGGTTTGTATTTAAAGTAGTATGCAGAAATCTTTTTCATTTGTTTTAATGTGTACATGAATTTTCCTTATCTAATAATATGAGCATACCCAGACCTTACTTTGGTTTTATGTTGTTAATTTAAATAGCTTTTTTCCTAAAGACAATGATGTTAATTTTGATATCCTTCTAGATAGATAATAACACCATGAGTGATGTTGGTCACTTTTTCTAGTATGTATAAAAAATGTAATAAAAAGGATTAGACTTGTCACATTTTGGGATTCTTTATATTGGTCTCGTGCTCATTATTTTTTTTAAACAGGGTCGTAGAGCTGTTAAGGCAGGACATTATGCCTCTTGTCAGGAAGCAAAAGAAGAAATTAAGGTAACTTCCTAAAATAATTTTCTCATTAAAACAAAATCAGCCTCATCAGTATTAATAGTGAAGATACTTATCTGCTCTAAAGTCTTTAGTACTTCCATGATTTTATATCTTGCCTGTGCACTTCTTAAAATTAATTTACCCCACTGCATTTGGGATGGATAGATACATAGATATCTATCTATATATCTCAAGAAATAAAAGATCAAACTGTTTTCCTTTTTTTTTGCTTGGGAGAGATACTGGGTGGTGAAGATAAGTAATGAAATGAAGGGGAAGCCATTTATTTTATTTTATGTAAACTAATATTTACCTGACTCCTAGAGACATTCTGAAAACGTTTCTCAGCGGCCACTTCACGTGGAGGTTCTGCATGCCGATGTTATGGCACACCAGAAGTTTGCCTTACGTCTTGGTTCTTGGCTGAACAAACTCATGAGCTATTCAAGTAAGCATAACTCATTTTTGGTACAATAATGCCAGGGCGCTGTTTGAATGAGTACTTCTCTCAGAAATGTCTTCAGCAGTGTTGTATATGATAGTCCCTTAATTAAAATACTTTTATGTTCCTCATAATTAGTAAATAAATAGTACAGTAGCATGGGTGCTGATATCCATCAGTGTGGTTACGAATAGCAGTACTTTTCTGTTCCTTCTTGCTGAAATAAATGTCTTTCCCCGCTTGAGCTCTGTGTTCCTCTAGAAATTTTATTATTCTCAGTTTCAGCACCACACACCCTGTTTCAGAGACTGATGTATTTAAAAGCTGCTGTCCCCAGTGCAGGTGGAAAGCTGCAGAACATCTCTGTCAGTGTAAACATATATCCTCTGCTTGAATTAATTCTGCTTCAGATTTGATAGCTGTTACTGATTAGACAGTGCCACTAAAACAAGCCAAGTAAAGTCTTAATTGAAAACATCTAGTAGTGAAAAGTCTTACTTTAAGCTTTCAGACATTGTTCTGATATTTGATGATGCTTATGGTTTTAAAGAAGATCTCTGAATCAATGATTTATGTTACTTTTTTCATACCTCTGTTTTGCCACACTGAAGCAATTATAAAATTTCTCTTCACAGGACAAATATGCACTACTCACTGCTTATCTTCCTTCTTGATAGGGTAAATCTGGCTTTAGCCTCTTTTGTAAGGATAATAGAGTCAATTTCTTGCCTTTCTTTTTCTGAATACTTGCCATTTTTTCCCTTGAAATAAATAGATCAAAATTGTACCTGTTCATAATTCTTTATGCTAATTTACAAATTTTATCCCTCTGTTCTTTTCAAGTTTGTATTTTTTTTCATGGATGGTATTTTGTTGCTGGTCTGAGTTCCTCAGACAGTTCTTTTAATCGGTATGAGTTTTTGACTTTGTGGTTTGTTTCAAGGTTTCTGCTGAAATTTTGATTTTTATCCACAGCTTTCTTCCTGGATAATGTTTTGCATTTTTGGTTTCATGAAGTTCCCTAAAATGCAAACTGACAGCTAATTTTTCAGCTGTTGCCTCTGAGTGAGTATAGACAAGTTGGTGTCAGTGCCCCAGCAAATCTCCACAACTCAGTCAGCTTATGAGTTAAACTAAAAAGAAGTGTCCCATGTAGGGTGTAGCATTTTGGCTTGGGAAATTGCTATAGGTTGACAGATACTTTAGTATGTTGTAAGAGGGTCTTAAAGTACAAAGACTTAAGTCAAGCACTCCTGGCCTTGCTGTTCTGGATTATGTATGTAGAGACTTTAAGAGGCTGAGGTTCTGTACTCAGCTGGAACTTTTTTGTGGTCTGATGCTTCTGTTCTTTTCTTGCTTTTTCTTCAAGTGGTAGAATGTGGATTAAGAAACATTTTATAATGTGTGTTTCCAGGTTGTCAGGAACTTGATTCATCACACTTTTCCTGTTCAAATCTGTAATTTAAGTCTTCATTTCTGAATATTAGTAACCCAGAGGTGACTGCAAATGTTGATCCCTAAAACTACTAGCAAGTGCCAGTATTTACTAGTATTTACTGATTGTATTTAGCTAGTATTTACTGATAGGTGCAAGAAAATAAAATAATTTCTGACTTTCTACAAAAGACTGACTTTCCAGGCCCAAGGCAGGGACCAGCATAGACTTGCCTGGGCTGTGCATTTCTCTGCTGAAATCTTGAATTCTTCTTATGGATCTGCTTTGCAAGCTGTCTAAATTATTTTAATTTTAAAATACTCTTATACATCACAGGATTTATTAAATTAATCAGGAAAGAATAATAGGAAGAAATTTGTAAAGGAAAGAGTATGTGGGAGTATATTCAAGAAAAAACAGTGTTAAAAATAATTCATACTTCTTCTTTTTGTCTTCAAGAATGGAATTCTGTAATTCTTATTTTCTTGGGTCATGCAATTTAATTATCAAAGCATTCTTGTACAAATGAATAGTTTTCTTCCTCTAGGTGACTTCCGCCAGATCTTTTGTCAAATATGTCTGAAAGAAGAGGCTGGGTCTGAAAAGCCATGCTTTATAAGCAAGTTGATGCTGTGGGATGCAAAACTCCATAAAGGTTGGTGTGCCCACGTTGCTGTAACCTGAAGAGGCAAATTAATTTTTCGTTTGTGTGTAACAAATGGATAAAATTAACTGCTAAGCAGGTAGAATTACATTTCTTCTTAGTTTGTATAGTATGTATTTTATACAGCCTTTAGTTTTACAGCTGAGCTCATTGTTTTTGGGTTATATATTTGCCCCCTCAATTTTTTCCTGATTTTATGTATCTTGAAAAATCTTTTCACAAGATGTAGCCTATGACTGACATGGTGCTTACCCCGTGATTTAAATGCATACCAATTAATGTCAAAACCAGAAAAAAATAATAACCATTGCAAGGCTTTTAATGATTTTTTAATTATAGTTTGTTAATTGGTTCCATTTTTTTCACAAAAAGCTGCATCTTAGTACAACAAAGTGACATGCACTGTATTGGCTTTTTGCAGGGGCAAGGAAGGTTCTTCATGAACTTATCTTCAGCAGTTTTTTCATGGAAATGGAGTACAAAAAACTTTTTGCTGTGGAATTTGTGAAGGTAAATGGTTGTTTGCTTTTTATACTAGGAATTTGTACTAGTTTTGTAAAATTTCATCCCAAATTGAGAATTGTTTCAGTGTAAACAATGGATTTTCAGCAAGCACAGCTGCAATAACTAGCTCAGCCTTTATAGAGTGCAGTTAATTAATTTCCACATTATTGTTTTGTTAGAATCATGTAGATATATATGGTTATTTGAATGCTGTTAGTAGTCCATGTATTTTTTGAAATGGCAGATGAATTGCAACTGAAACTGGCCTTTCTTTTTTTGAAAATTAGATACAATGGTTCAGCAATATACAAAATGTAAGATAAAGTGGTTGGGGTTTTTTTTAGGGTGGGACCTTTTAATGTCAGTGAAGATGATTGACATGTCATGGTTTTCTCTGGACTGAAAGCAAAGACTTGCATTACTCATTGTGCATGTCTTTTATAGACAGCTGTTGAATAACTATGCATGCAGTTCACTGCAGGAGGAAGATTTGTTTTATAAGAAGTTAATGCCTATATGGATGTTTTTTCAGATATTTAGTACCTTTTCTTGGGGAATATTGGTTGTAGGAGAAAAAGACTTTGTTTCAGTCTGGCAAATTGGTTAAATTTGTCCTTGTCTTCAGTATTAAGGCAATGGGGCCCATATTGAATTGCTTTGGTTCATTGAGGACATGGTGCCATTTTTGTAGTCTGAACTGCTTCTGTTAGAAGGACACAGAGATGTAATTCTTGTAAATAAAAAAGTAAGCATTTTTATTAACATTTATTTAATATGCCCAACATTATCTTTTTCTAGTATTACAAGGCGTTGCAAAAAGAATACATCAGTGATGATCACGACAGAGTTCTCTCTGTGACAGCACTCTCAGTTCAGATGTTCACTGTACCCACTCTGGTATGTACAGCCTGTCTCTGCAGGAAATGTAAAATAAGCTTGACAATTGCCAGCAGTACCACCTTTGAAGACAGTTGTACTTGGCAGAGAGTCTTTATGCATTGCTGAGTTTGAATGTGAATGATTTTGAGATGTATCAAGGGCCAGTATAAAAGCAGGAGCTTTCATTACAGAACGAACAGGCAATGCAAATAAGTGTAAATTTAGGCACATTGGACTCCACTTTAACTCTCTGTGTTTATTGACTGTTCACATTTACCTCCTTATGTAACCCTAAAAATGGGGCAAGGGGGTAAAAAATGGTTAAATGTCTTTTTGAGGGGGTCAAATATAGTAAATCGTGCTTGTGGGGGGAAATATACCTGTAGGTTTGAAAGGTTATGTGTTTCTTGCCTGAAATACTAATGTAAGCGTTCTTTTTTTGCATGATTTTTCAAGAAAAAAGTAACATATCCATTATATAGGTGCTGTTAGAGTTAAACAGACATACAAAATTGATAGCAGTTTTGTTCCTACATAATAAATGCTGTGGGAGGTTTGTTTGTTTTGGACTCTTTGCAAAGGCTTAAAATAATTTCTAATCAGAAAGACTGGATTCAAAGGAAAAAAAATTGCCAATTTTGTTCAACAAAAAGAGTAGGAATAAGAAATTTTCGTTTTCTTTTTGCAGGCCCGACATCTTATTGAAGAGCAAAATGTAATCACTACCGTTACAGAGACACTTCTAGAAGTGCTTCCAGAGTACCTAGACAAAAATGATAAATTCAACTTCCAAGGCTACAGTCAGGACAAACTGAATCGGGTATATGCAGTAATATATGACCTCAGGTAAGTGTAAGCTGAGAAGCTGGAGCAATTCTAAGACGACTGGTAGTAGGATGAGGTGTTTCAATTCAGAATCTGATGATAAAACTGCTTTAAAAGCAAACCCGAAACCAAACCCCTCAAAAAACCACACATGATATTGTAATGTTTTGTTTTTCAGTGGAAACTTAAAATTTTAAAATATGAAAATTTTAAAGACAAGTTTTGATTTTCACTAATCCTGCTGCATGTAACATTTACATAAATAAGTAAAATATTTCTAAGATGGTATGGGAAATTTTGCTTCTATTCATTATCATTCTGGGAAAGCTGTATAATCCTTATCTGCATAGGATTTTCTACTCAGGCAGGTACCAAATTAATAAATTGAGTAATGTAAAAGCAAACCACCCCAGATACCTTGGAGTTAAAAAATTATTTCAAATGATGGAGTCAGACCAAACTACTGGCAGCTCTAGTGTATGGTGAAAATTTTCTAAGTAGTTTCAGATGGGGAGAGTGATGTAAAATGATGATGCAATTGATTGTTTTAAAACAAAAGCCACTTATAATAATATAAACATAAGCAGAAGAGAAGTCTGGGCAAAGGATGATAATGTTTTCTTTGGGAACAGGTATGTCTTAGTCAGCAAGCCCACGTTATGGACAGACCGCTTGAGAGAGCGTTTTTTGGAAGGATTTGTTTCTTTCCTAAGGATTCTAACTTGCATGCAGGTACAATGCATTTAAATAATTTCTTTCTAATATTCTGTTACACAGATATTACAGCTTTTCTGTTTGCTCCTCTTTTTGCCCATAACAATGTTGTGTAATTACAATGGTAAATTCTTCAGTCTTTGTCTTGGGTAGATGAAAATGTAAGTTTACTTTATAGAGGTAATACTCATCGGTTTAGCTACATGTATCCAAACAATCTGGATTTTACCATTTGCCTGTGGGATTTTGTTTTGTTTTAGGCCTGTGGTTACTGATTTAGCTTGAGTATTTTGTGGGATCTCCATTACAGGGAATGGAGGAGATAAAAAGGCAGATTGGTCAGCACATTGAGGTGGACCCTGACTGGGAAGCAGCTATTGCTATACAGATGCAGCTCAAAAACATTCTTCTGATGTTCCAGGAGTGGTGTGCCTGTGATGTAAGTGTATCACTTGTCTGGAATTTTCACAAGCATGCCTTCTGTGAGTATTCCTCAGGGCTTCAAATAGCAAATTTTTTAAAAAGCTTACTATTATTCAATATAGTTCTCCATAAAAAACGAGTCTGAAAGAATGAATTTGTGGTGTGACGAAGAGAAGGGATTGACTGCATGATTTTTAAATATAACCTATGCATTTGTTTCAAATTCTAGGAAGAGCTGTTGCTCAGGGCCTACAGAGAATGCCATAAAGCTGTGATGAGGTGTAGCACAAACGGCCGCTCTCGGGAAAAGACAGTGTTTCACTTATGTGGCCATACCCTGGAGAACAGACCTTACAGAGTGTCTGCAGATCCTGTCAGCATACATTTGCCACTGTCTAGGACTCTTGCTGGTAGGTGGTGTATTTTGATTGCTATTTAAATTACATTTATCATCTACCTCTATTTCTTTACTCCAGAAGGAATTTGGATTCAGTGTTTCACAGATCAGTTGCTGACTTTCTGATAGTCTCATGATCAGACAAATGTGTTCCCTGTATGTCCCACTATAGGAAAGTTTTCCTCAAAAAAACATTTGCCATGGAGGCTGGAAGAAGTTTTTTTTTAAACAGAAGAGAGAGAAGAAAGTTAGATGAGAAGGAAAAATTTCCCTTTTTAATGAAATGATCAGTTTTCTCTGGACTATTTGAATTTATATGATTCTGTTTCTATCTGCTTTGTCTAAATGAGTGTTTATTATTACAGTGTCTTGAATTTATTTTCCAGCCACATATATCTCAGGACTGTTAAAATGCTCCTCATAAAAGACATATGTTTGCACCATGCCAGGACAGATTTGCAGTCAGAACTCAAAGGGCCACAGCAGTGGGTGATTGCTGCTTTCTGTAGAAAACAAATGAAATCATAGGCTATTATTAAGCTGTAGATTGTTTATCACATCATTTGATACCAAGATACCATCTGTTAAGCCTTGTAGTCTTGAATTTCACTTACTATTGAGATGTGATTTAAATATGAAACAAAAATTTTGCAAATGCTATTTAGCAACTCAATTTAAATGGTATTAACTAATTCAATGAGTAAACTGGTGAGAACTGTAGTGATAATGTAATAGATGTTATCTTAGGAAAAAAAACCCAAGGAAAGTATGAAGTCTCCTAAATAAACTGACTTCTTATCTGTCTTCTCTAAGCTGTGGATGATTTAGCTAACTTTTATAAAGGGTTGGAGGACAACCTTACTGATCTTCGTTTATTTTCTGATTTTTCTTTCTATTGGTTTCTGTAGGTCTTCATGTACGATTAAGTAAGACTGGAGCCATCTCGAGATTACACGAGTTTGTTTCTCCTGTAAGTTTTTTTTTTGTCTCCTCAAATGCTTCTTTTGATTTATACTCTGGGAAGAAAAAGCCTAAAATTATATCCTGTAACCTTCGTGGCTCACGCACAAGTTATTTTGCAGCTGTCAGTATGTCTTTGTTCACTAGAACTTACACTTCTAAAATTATTGACTTATTCTTACTTCATTTTTTTTCTTTTTTAAATTCTAGGAAGAATTTCAAGTGGAGCTGCTGGTAGAATATCCTTTGCGATGTCTTGTCTTGGTGGCTCAGGTTGCTGCAGAGATGTGGAGAAGGAATGGGCTCTCCCTGATAAGCCAGGTACTCCCTACAGGAGAGAGTGGCAAGTTGGTCCTAATGGTGTGTGCAAGGGTTGCTCAGTAATGCTCCCAGCAGTGGTTTCATCCAGTGCAGAGAGGGGTCATGGGGGTCACTCCTACACTAAATAGAAAGGTTTCGGAGGGGAATTAAGGTTACATGGTTTTATTTCCAGCTTCAGCAGTGGCTTGCCTCCCTGGACCCTGTATTGCATAAGTATTTTCATCTCTGTTATGACTGTTTCTTACTCTGTGAAACAGTAGTAATGTTACTGGTGTCTACTTGTAAGCTGCTTTCAGATCTCATAATCACTGCATAAGTACTGTTAGTACTGTTGCTTACAAAATGTGGGAAGTTTCTCTTGGCGTGTGGAAATTATTACATGCAAAAGTTAAACTGTTTTAGTATCATACCAGAGTTTTGAGAGCCATAGCTGGCATACAAACATTTTCTAATACTTGTGACTTTGATTGCAAGAGTAAAGGTAAAAGGAAGAGTCTTCCATTGCATTTGCCTTCTTTGGCTTGGCTTCGGTTTTTTTTTTTCTTCCTTTGATGGCAGAAATTCTCTTCTGATCTTGCACAGGAACCTTTGGTGAAATCAAAGTAAATATTGGTAGCACCCTGTAGAATTGTCTTTCTGAGAACTGGGGTAGCAGGAGGAGGGTGTTTTGATTTTAATCAATAGCAGCCATTAGAACTATGTTCTCTTGGTAGCGGGTATGAAGTAAAGCAAAGGCTTTCTCTGGGTAGGTGAGAAAACGTTTAGCACTTCCATCAGAGCACTCATTTATTTTGAGAGAAATACGGATTTTGCTTTTCTCAGTAATGGTGTGGTACAATTTTAAAAAGCCTCAG
>JAOXXN010000065.1:27056502-27094101 GCA_026770055.1 Myrmophylax atrothorax | reverse complement strand
TTTTCCCTTTATCTTGTTTATTCAATTTATGGTCGATTGTAGATATTCTAAAGTTGTGATTACCCTCTCTCGAGATCTAATTAAGTCTCGATAATAATAGAATTGTAATCTATAATCTGAGAAGGCAGGGAGTGATCATGTTCCACGTTACTAATTGTAACATTAAACTTATTCAATTAATACATTCAGGTTGACTAAGATCATTGACCTGCAGGCATCTCCTGTACAGTTAAGTATCTAACAGCTGTGAAATAGTGCTCCCTCTCATTATCTGGGGATAAGATGGATGTGTAGCATCCCTGTAAAGGTAACTTGTTGCTTTTAAGCATTGCATAGGGATACTTGAAAACAATACTAAATCCAGAGAGAGAATGTGTTACCGTCTTTCCTGTGAAACCATGTTCCTTTAAATCCTTAGTTAGCAAGATCTGAAAACTTGAAAATTTTTAAAAAGCTTGCTACAACTATTTATCTGGGAAACATACAGTGCCATTTAGTTTAGGTTTTTTTTCAAGAGAATTCTCATCAGAATGAAGTTAAGCTTTAAAAAGTAGTACATATCCTAAGAATAAATTGATATTAGGTGCTGTAGAACAAAGCAACTTTATTTTTTTTGTGTTTAATTTCAAGAAAACCTCTTGGAAACGGAGGGGAAGCGTTTATTTGGGTCTCTACAAAATAGACAGGTATGGACAAGTATGATACACAAAGTATTTTAAACAGAAAATTTGTCAAGGGAATTCTCCCAGTATGTTTAGATTGATATTGTAAAGAGCACTTTGGAAGGGTAATATTTTTACTTATATGTGAAATTTCAATTCATTTATCAGTGTGTTTTCTGTTTGTAGAAGTAGATGCGTTTTTACAATTTCATTTCTCTCTTATGTCTACCCTTTTTTCCTCTTCAACCCTTTTCTCTTGCGCTCTAGCACAGTGGCCTTAAAGCATTAGTGCAGTTTGCAGCTGCTCAGAGAACAACATCACCACAGATCCTGATTCAGAAACATCTGATTCGTCTTCTAGGAGGTATTGTGTTCCTTTTATTTACAACCCTTCTTTGTACAGAAGTTTCTGTTCCAAAGTGGCACACACATTAATAAAGCAGAGAAGGAAGGGTCCGACTGCTTGACAGCAGTGCTAACTTCAGTTTCTCTAATGTTGCCTGAAATCATGAGGTGTTGATGGAACTTAAGGAGTCAAAAATTCTGTTAACTAATATCACTGACTTACCCAAAAAGTCCTCTATCCCAGATTGCATAAGCCTAGAGATACTGAGGTCTGGAATATTTACAGGTGGTTAACAAACTATTTCTGGCAGTGTTCAAAATTACTCAAATTCTGTTCTGAAAAGGTGCATAAAGCCATAAAATGGGTATTTCTCTTTCAATTGTGAGGCTTCATCTTCTCGGCATGAGAAGAGAAGTCTTTGGAGAGGCCTCATTGTGACATTCCAATATCTTAAGGGGGCTTATTAAGATGAGGGAGAGGGACTTTTTAAACAGGTAGATAGTAACAGGACAAGAGAGAATGGTTTCAAACTGAAAGAGAGGGCAGGTTTACAGTAGAAGTTTGGAAGAAATTCTTTACTCAGAAGGTGGTCAGGCACTGGAACAGGTTGCTCAGACAAGTTGTGGGTGCCCCATCCATGGAAGTGTTCAAATCCCAGGCTGGGTACAGCCCTGAGCAACCTGGTCTAGTGAGTGGCATCTCTGCCCTTGGCAGGGGGGTTGGAACTGGGTGATCTTTAAGGTCCCTTCCGACCCAAACCGTTCTAAGATGCTGTGATTTTTTTATTTTATTTTTTTTAGTGCTTCCAAAAGGCTGCTTGCAGCCTAGTTTAAGATGTTTTGGTCTCTCGAAGAGCTAGTTTGAGGCACGTAACTGTCCTTCATGTTTCATACTGATTAGGTTAGTATGGTGGCCTTTGTGAGCTCCACTCTTGGATTTGCCTTCTATTTGGTGAGGTTGTTAGAAGTGGTTCTTAGGCTTTTGTATTGGGAGAGGTTGTGAGGCACCCAGTGTTGCAGTGCCTAAGCACATTCACCATTAACAGTGTACTTTATTACAGCTTATTAGCTTTATTAGAGAAATAAATTGTAGATTTCTAAATCAGATCTTTGAAGACATGTTAATTAAAATTGTGAGCTCTTTGGGCATGTGGAGGTAGCTAAACAATCAATTACAGAAGTTGTAAGCAGTTAGTTGAATAGATACTTAGTTCAAGAGACTTGGACTTTTTTTCGATGAAAACATTAACATGATAGAGGCTCTAAAATCAGATTCTGAGACCTCAGTTCAACTCAAAAGAAGAAAATATGTATCAAATGTATAACTGATATCTCTGTTTCGTAGTTCTCCTACCAAACTTTAAAGTGGAGGACACTCCATCACTCTTAGAAGTAGATATATTCCACATTTTGGTAAGCAAGTTTATTTTATTCTTCATATTAATACTTTCTTTTGAGCATAAATTTCTATGTACTTTACCCTTTAGATAGTCCTGCATTATCTGTTCTCTTGCATGAATCAAATGATTATACATGAGCAGCAATCAAATTACTGCTGTATGTGTTTGGTTTTTGTTCTGCTGTTCTTCTAATTTTTAAGTCTTTTCTGTCTTGCTTTTACTAAATTTCATGCTTGCAGTCTCAATCTTCTGTTTACCACCTCCATTGTAATTAAAACATAAAAAACCCCTAAGAAATGCACCCACTCAGCTTCTTTCTCTGTTTCCCTCTGTCTCAATTGGTATCTCATACCTTCGGACTCCTTCATAGTCTCTCTCATTACCTTCTGTACTCTCCTTAGCCTCTTCTTTCTGTTTTTAATACAAATCTGTATTATAGTTTCTTCTGCTGTTAAAAAAAAACACAAACAGGCACAAAAACAATGAAAAAATCCAACAAAACCAAACTCACCAAATAAATTCTGTTTTGCCCTGATTGCCTTTCTATCTAATGCTGTCTCGCTTCTCACTTTTTTCAGTGTGCTTTGTCTTACATCAAAGAACAGAAATTAAGCTTTTTAGGAACTGGAGAACCTGTGCTGGTGAATCTCTAAACTGGCAATTACAACGAAAGTATATCTGAGGGGGCACAAGTGGTTAATACTTTCCAGTGAATTTTCCTATACTTCGAATTAAAACTAGCAAAATGAATTAATGTATTTAAATAGTCTACAGAAATGAGATATGAATGTACAGTGAAAATATAATTTTTATTATTCTCATAGTTCTTACCAAATTTTTTTTCCTTTAATACTTGCCTCTTCGTTTTTACTGTAGGTGGGAGTTGTGTTATCCTTTCCATCTTTATACTGGGAGGATGCTGTAGACTTGCAACCTTCATCTATTAGTTCAGCCTATAACCACCTCTACCTCTTCCATCTGACAACACTGGCACACATAATGCAAATTGTCATCTCTTCAGCAACAGGTAGATGGGTATTTGGTTTGGATTTTTCTGGCATTTTTACAGAGTTTCTTAAAAATAATGGATTAATGCCCATAGTGTTTTCCAGATATCAAATTTCTCCTAAGTGACGATGCTAGGTAGGAATAACTGTTTTCTGGTAAAAAATAAACAGCTTCAGAGCATTTTATTAAAGCAGTTTGGTGTACTTAGCCTAAGAAAACAAAGTAGTTATTGATTTATTAATACTTGCTCCAGTCAGTCATTTCAGAGTGGTAACTTATCCCCCTTCACTCCTTGTAGGAGAAGCAAAGCTCTGCCGAGAAGCATCACTGAGTTGTGCAGTGACGGACAGGAACTAATTTTTGCTTTATCCTTCAACCTCGTAAATACCCAGATCTGAAATACAGAATCCTGTAAACTGATAGGAAAGAATTTCACTTGTCTCTGTATTTCATAATACTGTTAAAAACTGTCAGTAACCTATAGGCTTTCTAGCTACTGCTATCCTTTTTCTTCGGCATGATGGGAATGAAAAAAACCTACCAAATTTTAAAAAATTTCTGTAGCTTAAACTATGTAGGACAGCAGCTGCAAAAGTTTAAGGGAAGGAAGCAATTCTTTACGTGAGGATGAGCAATGTAATAAGTAATTCTAATTCTTCCTTATAGCATACAGTCTTAGGAGAACATTTTTTAGGCAGAAAACAGAAAATATAAAAGAATTAAGCAAAATAAAGTGGAAATACTTCTGTAATGCAATAAAATAAAAAAGGTTCAGTATATATAAAAGAGTAGTGTATCACAGTGGAGTGTATTTACAGTGGATTCTTTTTTTTGTCTGCAGAATCCCCCACTGCTTGCTCACCTGAAAACAGTGAGGAGGCACAGTCTGCACAGTCTTTCTGTAGAGAGGTTTGCCAGTACACTAGTGGGTAAGTAGCAGTTCAGTTGTAGCATTAGATTGTCCTGGAAAGATGGCAATCCGTGGGGATTGACCTGCACTAACACAGAAAACAGAAAAAAACCAGATCCGTTTTGTATGGGGACTTAGCGCAATGCCTTGTGCTTGCTTGCCATGTTCCTGAACACAAACCAGGGAGAGAAACAGTTTTAGTTAAAGTAGCTACTCTTTGTGGACAACAGAGCAAATTATTAGTCTGAGGATGAAAAAATACCTGTATCCATTCTGGGGAGAAACAGAACCAACTACAGCATTTATTTTTCCTTTTCTTTGATTATTTTGTTTTAGACCTCTGGCATTATAGATGGAATCCAGAAAGAAGGAAACAGTTCTACTATAAAAAGGGGAGAAAATGTAAAGCTGAACACAGTTGTTCATTTGAGTGCCCATCTTTCAGATTTTTTGATAGATTTTCTGATGCAGAGTCTTTAGCACTTCAGTGCCTGTGTGCAATCAACTAGAAAATATGGATGCATCCTCTACAAACTCTGCTTTGATTTATCTTCACCAAGGCTAATTGCAAAGATATATTTCTCCATGACTGACAATGACACTTCTCTAAAAGTTTTGCCTAAATTTTTTAAACATTTGACATTTGGTATTTAAATAACAGGAGGATTTTTTTCTGAGGCATGAGCTTAGAAGCATAGGTACTGTGCATTTTGGAAAATTAGGTTACTGTACCAAGATGCCGAGGTACAAAATCAAATGCCAGCCTTTAGGCAAGCCAGCTCCAATAGTTTTGGTGTTTTAGTTTCTGCATAAGCATTTTCATCTAACTCTGACCTATCTGTGCTTAAACAGCACAGTCTGCATATTAATTTTGCAATGGTCTGTGATGTTATAATATGGCTTGATAGGTTCTTCCTCACAAAGTACTGGCCAACATTTGTGTGAACTACTTGTTCACATAAATGTGAATTTAACTGTTTAAAATTTTGAGAAAACAATAACAGTGTAAGCAAGTTAAATTTACTCTGAAATTTAGACTAAATTCTCATACTGCACAAATGACAAGAATAATTACTAAGATGAGTATCACTGCAGTGTTTTTTGTCAAAAATTGGGTTGGTCTAGCTTTATTTTAAACAATCTGAGTGTTGGTGTTGTGACTTCCATAATGGAGTATGAGTTATTTATTTTTTTATTCTGCTTGGGTTTTTGTTCCTGAAGAGTATTTATGCTGGTTTAATGTGATTTTTGTCTCATTTTTAACTGTATTCATCAAAACACCTACTGAATCAAAAATTTTCACAATTTCAAAAAGTTGCCGACTTTTGGTAATAAAAAGCAACCAGTGTAAGAATCAATTGCTTTGTGTGATACTGTGTTGCACAGTTTATATCAGGTTATCTTGAGAAGCCTAGAGATGGACAGCAATGTATTTCATAATCCTGAGATAAATATAAGTTGACATAATTTGGAGACTTAATGTAAGTGTTGTGCATAAACTCAGGGCAAAGGGAAGTTGGAAGTTAAGTCCTGGTGGCTGTGTTTCACAGAATTTGGGGTACATCAGTGTTGCTTCTACACAGCTGCCATTCTACCAATGCTAGCCAAAGTGCTGAAAGGATTTGCAATGTGAATTACTGCAGCTATTTCTCATTTATGTATTACAGTTGCTTTAGTCAGGATATTCCAGGCTGGCGTGTGTGGGATTGTGTTAAAAAAGGCATCATGCCTTACCTTCGTTGTGCTGCTTTATTTTTTCATTATTTGCTGGGAGTTTCTCCACCTGAGGAACTACTACAAGGTAAATATGAGAAAGCAGATGTATATATGTATGGCTGTTTACTCTTTTCTGAAAGAATTTTAAATGTTCACAATAACATAATGATAGTCAATACATTAAAATAAGACTTGGAAAGTAAAGGAATTGCTAATTTGTGTAGATAGAGACTGGTATGAGAAACTGGGTTGTCTTGGCCTTATTTGCATAGAAGAGTCTTACTTCTGAGTATGTGAAAATATGTGAACTATCAATGATGTATTGGCAGTAAGTAAGTGTGGATACAAAGATTCTGTGATTTAAGGATAACTGTAGGCATTTAGATCACCTGAGAAGTAGCATGGTAGGTATTTTAAAAAGCCCCAAACATTTTCATGTAGTTGCTAATGATAGTAAATGCTAAAGATAAGCCAAGAAGAAATAAAGCACATTATAAAACTGGCACCTCTTCCTTATAGGATCCTAATGCCTTACAGATACTGCAACCAAAAATAGATATTTTTGTCTTCTCTCAGAATGTGGGGAACACAGAATCATCAACTATTTGGAAAGGAGACCAAAAATCTATGAATAACTGAGACAAAATGTAACATACGCAACATATACAAGAAAAATATAAAATCGATTTATATAAACTGTGAACTAAATTTGCATTTTATTAGGATATATGAATCAAAATCTCTGCACTTTGGGATATGCTATTACCCTTATCATTAGTCTGGAACTTTGATTCTATAGGGAGGAGTCTTTCTGGTGAACCAACAATGCCATTTTTTGTAGCAGAGATAATAAATAACTACCCAGAAAACTATTAAATTAGCCCAGCTTTATGTAATCTGTTAGCACTGGTGTGATTGTAGCAAAATTTAATATCATTGAAGGCCATGAGGGTAGTGAAAAGCTAAAATGCAAGTAGACCAATCTACTGCATTTAGATGTGTTACCTATGACGCAGCAATTTAAGCAAGGAATTCTGTTATTACAGTAACTTATGCATGACTAAAAAATTATTTAAAATATATATCACATTTGTTTAAGCAGATCCTCAGCTAATCCAAATTATTATAGCTCTCATTGAGTCAGTGGAGTAACATCCAATTGTGCTAGCTAGGAGCTATGCTGAAGCTGTAGGATACTTACTGCTCTGTGGAAAAGGGATCAGGAGCTTCCTAGGTTTGAGTGTCTTATTCAGCAGTGCTGGAACACTTACACAGTTGTTCATGTTTTCTTTTTTCTTATGCAGATTCTGAAGAAGGGCAATTCAAGGCACTTTGTAGTTACCTCTCTCTACCTACAAATTTGTTCCTGCTCTTCCATGACCATTGGGACACAGTAAATCCATTGCTTCAAAGGTACTAACTGGGTCTGGACAGGCCACGTTCTTCTGTTGTGATTCCATGTGGGAATTCTGGACCAAATTTGTTAGTAAATGGTTGAGCTCCAATTCATACTGAAGTTCTAAACATTTGTTATGCATAGGTACACCAAATCTCTTGAAGGCACTCCAAAAACATAAAACATTCTGTATTTTACGGTAATTCCAATACTAAATAATTACAGTTTGAGGGACTACTGCTTGCAGACCTATATGAAACCATACAGACAAAACTTACTATAAGCCTTTGCTTGTGTGATATGCCACTTACTGTTCATTGGACTATTTTTAGTCTGTCTAGAGCAAAAGTGCTGATTACATGAGCTATAAAATGAAAATATGGAAAATTATGTAGCTGGCATGGTGAGGCTTTGGACAATTTCTTCTCTGCATTTCCAAAATAGACTGATGGATGTTGAAATTGGCTTCATGGTTAAAAGGTACTGTCTGAGTGTTATGTACATTGCTATCTGGAACATGGAATCATATAGAATGGTAAGTGTTGGGAGGACCTTAAAGATCATCTAATCCCAACTCTCCCTGCCATGGGCAGGGACACCTTTCACTAGACCAGATTACTCGAGTCCTTACCCAGCCTGGCCTTGAACACTACCAGGGTTGGGACATCTACATCTTGTCTGGGCAACCTGTTCCAGTGCCTCACCACGCTCACAGTAAATAATTTTTTCCCAGTATCTAACCTAAATTTCCCCTCTCTGTTTGTGAAAGACAGTAGCAGTAAAGAAAGAATTGGTTAAATTCTGCTTTCAAAAACTCAAGCTAAAGGAGAGAGACACCCTCTCCCATCCCCAACTGCAAATAATTTAGCTATATTGTGTTGGAGAATCAATCTGTGTATTTAATGTGACCATTTGAGTTGCTTAGTGATAAATCTTGGTTCTTGTCAGAATTCTCTGGCTCTCACTAGATTTTACTGCATTGATGTTTGGTTAGGTATTTTTAACATCTGTTCTGTGTTGTTGTCTAGATTTCTGTAATTCAGGGACATTCTGAACTGCTGACATAGAGTCCATATGGCTGACCTAAACTACGTACTATCATCAATTCCTTGTGTAGTATAAATTAACTTTCACAAGTAAATTATTAAATAAGTTTGTAATACTTGTTCCTACGTGTTTGCTCAATGACATGATGGTGCTTCTAAGAGAACCCATAAGTTCTTGTGAACATTGAAAAATGATCACTAGAGGCAGGGTTAGCAAATGGTTACAGTGCTCCCATGCAGGATCAGGGATTTCAAGTAGGAGGCTACATATTTAATGTAATAGTAACAGTTGCCAAATAATCATGCAAGTTCCCATATGTTTTCTCACAGAAGTTATTTCAGAAGACTAAATTTGATGATTGTTGAGAAATGTGTTAAATGAAGCATACTAGAATGACCATCTGCTACAGTTCCTTCTCCTCCTTTTCACAGAAATAACTTAGAAGATATCTTAAACATACCAATTCCTCTGCTCAGTCAGTGACTGGCCAATATCTACCATAGTTTTGGTAGGCGCATTTGCCGTTCTAAGCAAGCATACAACATACAACAAGCCATTGTCAAATAACAATTAGGTGGTGATTATTAAATAAAACCAGAAAATGTTTTCCTATTAGAGAGGGTGATATTTATTATGCTGTGTCTTCCAGGACGTATTTTCCAAAAGGTGCTGTGTATTGTAGCCCTCTTTGGGAACTTGAGTGTATCTGAAGGCTGCTTGCACTTTTGCATTCTGTTAACCCTGTGTTTTCCTGTGCATGATGATAATTTTAAGTGTTTTTTCATGTAGGTTGTATATGTAAAGTAATATGTATATGTATCATATACAAGCTTAAAATCTTCTGAAGAAAAAGCATAAAAACCCTGTTTCTCCTGTGAATTTTTAGCTAGAACTATAAATGCTTTTTCAGTGTTCTGTGTTTGTTTATCACTTAGTAGTTTAGTTTAGTGATCCTAAATGTATATTTTTATCAAATGCTGTGATCTACAAATGTTTGTTTGAAATAGGTGGTGTGCTGACCCGGTGGTGTTAAGTTGTTTGAAGGGGAAAAGCATTGCAATAAGGTAAGCTTATTGTTGTTTTTTCCTGGTTTTGACCTAGAACAGTTGAAAGAATTAAGTGCTTGTTGTGGCCAAGTTAAAGAGCTTGTATTTTGATCCTTCTGCTCTATTGCTAAAAGTACATTTGCCTTTAAATGGCCATGTATTATTCCTTATGCAGTGACTCTTCATTGAGAATGTACAACATTGTTAGAAAAGTAATCTAGCCTGCTCTAGAAAAAAACAAAAGCTAACTGAGGTATGAAATGTCTTCATATATGAAGGTCTATGTATGAAATTTAATTTCTACACCTTTGCTGGAATATAGAAATGTTGACGCTCCCATGTGGAGCCTGTCACTTGGGATTCTAGACCTGAGAATTGCTCTAGAACTGCAGAAGTTGGCAGAAATGACTGCAAGCTTAGCAGGAGTTCATAGTTATCCATTCTGTTACTTACTTTGATCTTTATTATTCTCATAATATAGTTCTTCTTCACTTACCCAGGTATCCTAGGAAAAGAAATCATTTAATAGAGCTTCCTGAAGACTATAGCTGCCTTCTGAACCAAGCCTCTCAGTTTAGGTAAGATGTGACATATTTGGCTGTCTTCCTAAGTGTTTGTCACTGTTAGTGATTTTTATATTCTTGCAGTTACTGTTTCTGTATTGTTAAAACAATACAGAAATTATTTTGTAGTAGAAGTGAAGACACTGTTATGGATCTACTGGCCAACAGTAGCACCTGTTCATTTTAAATGTGAAACACAACAGCTTAGTAAATGAAATCACTTGTATTTGATAAGGTGACATATAAAATTATTAAAGCATAATCCTGGTGATTTTTCTCCAATGCAATTTGGTTTGGCCGTAAGCCTGAAAATTATTTTCTGCACTGGCCGCAACAAGCCCAGTTGATTGGCACTGCTTTATGCCAAGGAGAGTGAATCATAGGAAAATTCAGGTCAGAAGGGACTTCAGCTGATCATCTAATTCAACCTCCTGCTAAAAGCAGATATCTTGCAAATAAAATATTTTAAGCAATGTGAAAACACAGCCCAAGGAGGCAGATATGTCAAATGATTATGACTTAGTATGTCTCAGTTTTTTGTTTGATTGTGGGTTGGGGTTTTTTTGTCAGTTGGCTGTGTCTTTTTGTTGTTGTTTTTTAAGGAACATTATCTCTGATTAACATTTTCAAATGCCTTCATTCCTGCTGTAACATTCTGGTTACTCTTCTTTTAGATGTCCACGATCTTCTGATGATGAACAAAAACATCCAGTATTATGTTTATTCTGTGGGGCTATGTTATGTTCCCAGAATACTTGCTGCCAAGAACTGGTGAATGGGGAGGAGTTGGGAGCCTGTACTTCTCATGCTCTTCAATGTGGAGCTGGAGTCTGTATGCTTCTCAAGTAAGTAGAATTTAATGTGTTAAAGAGTAAAGGGAAGTATTTCAACATCAAAAATCACAATGTTGCCAAAGCACTTGATTCTTTTTGTCTGAGATGAAGAACTATTGCTTTAATGTGAATTATAGCTTACCAAAAAGTGAAGAATCTGCTTGGAGTTGTATTTTAAATGTTGCTATTTTTTCCCTTAAGAATCAGGGAATGCAAAGTTGTCCTTATTGAAGGTAAAACCAGGGGCTGCTTATACCCTGCACCCTACTTGGATGAATATGGAGAAACAGATCCAGGTCTAAAGTAAGTAAATATTTGACTTTCTGTATTTCCATTTTGTAACTCTTTCTTTCTTACACCCATTGGACAACAGTCTTCTTGCCATCATGTACAGCACTGTAATATGTGTCTTGGCCTGGTGTTGTACTTGGTTACCTTCAAATTCCTGATGTAAATGGATAGTTTATAATGGGAAAAAAACCCTTTTTTACTTTTCTCAAGAATACTTTGAATGCTTTTCATTAGGAACATGCAACAACTGCCATTGCTGAAATGTCCTCTTGGAAATGAGAGTTGTTGCTTGTCACATGCAGCATTTTTTTTACATTTCCAATAGACTTGTTGGAATTGGTGTTCCTGCAAATATTTAATATAGTCTAGTGTTAAAGTTAGATTATTAATGGAGCAGTTTGCAGTTGCTATTCTGATATGGTAACTGGTTATTCTCTTGTTTTCTTCTATGAAGAAGAGGGAATCCGCTGCACTTGTGTCGCGAGCGTTACCGGAAGCTCCATCTGCTGTGGCAGCAACACTGCATCATAGAGGAGATTGCCAGGAGCCAGGAAACCAATCAGATCGTTTTTGGATTCAACTGGCAACTGCTCTGAGTCTCTTTGTTTTTTAGTGAAAACTCTTACCTTTGGCAGTGCTTTTGGAAAAGGAAAGGAGGGTGGCAGTAAAAAAAACCTACTCAAGTGAATTCTGTAGTTCAGACACAATTGATACAGTGAAAAAGAATCTCATGTCATATGTTTTCCTCATTTTTTTTCTCCTTTCTAAAAGGAAAACCACATTCTGTAATTACTACAGGTCCAGAAATATTTCTACTTTTTTCAGAAGTTGTGATTGTTTCACATGTTTTCATGAGGACAGCTTCCCAAATGCTGTGCTTCAGAGCACACAGCATACTTCTGTCATTTCCATGTCTTGAAAACATACCTAAATGCTGTTGCCAAGGAAAAGTCTCCTTTACTTTCTTCCTGGGTTCTTTTCCCAACCTTTAGTGAAGCTTTAAATAGGTCAAGATAATACTGGAGTGGAAGTGGTGCCAGGCCTTTATTTGTCCGTAGCAACAGGTACAATAAAGAATAAATTTTACAGAACACATCTGCATTCAGGTATGTGCTGAGAATTAATGGCGAGTTTTCATTAATGAACTCCTCAGATCAGAAGTGTGGGATAGAAAGTGTGTGGTGGGAATTACCATCTTGCTTGTTGCATCAAAAAATTAGGTCTGTGCTTTTTGCATTGCCAGAACTGCACTTTATCTAAAGAATTTGTCCTCTGTTAATGTTGTATATCCTGAGAGGTCCTGAGAGGGCTACACTATTTGGCTAAGTTGTGGTTTTACTTCTTTTACAGTTTGTCTTCTGAGATTTTCCCCAAGAATCAAATGTAAAAATACTGCTGCTGGGTAGTTGTAGTGTAACTCTGCAAGTCATTCAAGAGCCAGAGACTTCAGTAAAGTAAACAACCTTCAAAGCTATCAGTGGACTAAAATCAAGTCCCCAAAGCAGCAAGTTTTAGAATCAGAAATGTTTGCCCATGTTTGAGGGATTTTCCACTCTTCATCCTCTGTTCCTATTGCTTGGAGCATGTTTTGGAGCCCGCATAAATGAAATGGTGTGTTTTGGGGGGGCATGGTTAGTGCCAGGTAGAGCAGAAAAGGCAAAAAGGGGTGGCTAAGCCTGTTTCTTGGCCCTTCAGTTAATAGCACATTGGGATTGAACTCTTTCAATGATACCTGATTTTGCTTCAGTTCTAAATTGTCTGTTGTTCTGTTCTTGAATTTCAACCATAATACACATGAGAGAATTTATAACGTGATGGGTGAAAATGCTTTCCCAGGGAACACCATTTCCGTATGAAAGTTTGAAGTTTTCATTACCCTAAATTTGCCTGCGCCTTTGCTATTTGGATTCTTTTGTGCCATTTTAATAAGGCTTTTAAGAGGAGATTTTGAAATTAGTGTATTGAGAATGTGTTTTTGTATGATGTCTTTTTTGGTTTTTTGTTTCGTTTTCTTTTGCCATGATTGTATGAGAGATCACAGAATCACAAATAATGATTTGGACTTAAATATCATTCTGGTTTAAAGTTTTTGGAGTATGTATGTTTGTATGAGTGCACTGAACAGCACCATAACTAATCTAAAAGTGGAATACCGGTAAACTCAATATTGTTCTGGTTTTAAATACTTTTTAAAAACTTTTTCCGTAATCCTTCCCTGGTGATATAAGTCACTGGCTGTGGTATATTTTCCAGATATTCTGTTTCTTGAAGTTAAGACCATTCTCCTTACTTTGATTCTATCAGATTTTACACCTGAATGTTAAACTCTTTGAAGACAAACATTAATTCTGTTAGTCCTCATATACTGAATTTAGAACTGTTGTCATGAAAACTTGCATGCACTGGTGATTTTTATGTCATCAAAACACTTCTTACCAACAAAAATATTGAATTAAGGCTAGCAAATATATGCCTCATTGATACCAAGCCTGTATTCTCTTACTGTTTCCCTCTGATAGTTACCTATTCATGTATCAAAACTTTCAGTTATCTCACACTTCACTGATACAAAAATTCCATTATCAAATATGGAGTTTGATCACTTTGTTTTCTGTCTGAACTGTAATATATAAAGACAGGAGCTGGTATGAGCAAGTGAGCTCACTTAAAGCTCTAGAAATCTCTTTGTAGCTGAAGAAGTGGGAAGGGAAATTGCATCTTTCTGTACATTTGCACATACTAATTTGGCAAATGGGCTCCCATATCATTCACGGACTAGCGTGGTTGTCTTTCATTTCATAAATTACTATGCAGTTTTGTTCACTGTGAGTATAATCTGTATTTAGTGATTGCAAGATGCTTATGCCACTGATCTCTGTTCCATCCAAGCTGACAGAAGTTATTTGATAATGCACATACTGGTATCTTTAATTGCAAAAATGTAAATTTGAAACTTGTATAATGTTCTTGTGCTTTTGAAATAAAATATCTTGTATATGTATATTTAAAAAAAAGGGAAATAAAGTAACTTCTCGTAGATTATTCAATTTTTTTTGAAGGCGCTTTGACACCTCAGTTCTTTTCACAAGAGCAGTATGGCAGTGTCTGTCAGTGTGAAAAAGGAGAGGAGTTAGTAAGTGGTTGGTAAACTGTACCAGTTGTCCCTGTAGTCTGTGTCATTGTTGTACCATTAGGAATGGTGGTATGCTTTCTCTTACATAAAGAGGTGTTCCACTTGGAACTTGTCCCAGTATTTTGCAGGTGCAAATTCCTGCAGTGTCTACCTCAATTTGTAAAACAAGTCTTAAGTACAGAATTTAATATTTAGATGTCCTAAAACTGAATTAGTTCAGTGATTTTGGTTTTATATCTTGTCAAATAAGAACTGGCAGATATTTAACTTCTAGAAAGGGAAACCTTATGGTGTTGGTCTAATGTGCTGTGTGATACATATTTATTATGAAGTTAAGCAAACAGTCAAGAAATGTTTTGTCTAGAAAGGGCTGGTACTTCTTGTCCCCTTTTATGATACAGGCTGCTGACTGTCATCACGTCCTCTGCTGGTTTAGTTTTGGGCACTGTTAAGCTTACAGAATTTGGGCTTTAGTGGTGCTGCTCTTCATGCTTATTCTTAGTAAAGCAAATGTATTTTAAGAACCAATTCCTGAAAAGGTAAAAAGTAGAGGTAGCTAAAGACTACTAGTAAAAATGTTCTACAGAATATTAGAACGAGAGTCCTATTAATTAGGGGGGAAAGGAAAAAAGCCACAGCACTATTTCTTGCATGGTGTAAAAATCTCAATGTACAGAAAATATAGAGGAATATTTTGGCCATCATGTGCTTTGCTTTATGGTTGAAATCTGCTTATTTTCTAGACAATATCTTGAATAATCTCCATTGTAAACTAGTCAGTTTTGTGATACAACCTCTAAGTTCGTTACTTAGATTCTTCTAACCTATTACTTGACGAGATCTTCAAAGATACTTTCTTAAAAATGGAAGTAGTTTCATTTCTGTGACACAATCTTTTTTATTAGTTTTTATGAGTTTTTTGCAGGTAGACTAAATTTGAGGGTTGATACAGGAAACAAGTGTCTAATAATGATAATCCACTCCTATGCAAGTCTCTCAAACCTAGTTATTTCTAATCATAGCTACATTTTTCTAAACTTACATTCAGTGTGGTTGAAAGCAAAGCTGTGTAATGGAAATGTGCATTGAAGGAGAGCAAGCTGAAATTCCAAGGGATTATATACATGATTTCATTAATGGTGAGTAAGAGGAGATGAGGTATAAAGTTAAACATGAAACATTAAAATGGGACTTGAGTTTTCTTTTTATTTCTGTGTGACTGTTGTTCACGAGATCAGTGTCAAACAACTTCAGTCCATCAGATTTAATTTTAAAAGGTTTCTAGGCTTCATGCTTGAGTGAATGAGCTGCAGCAGATGTTGTGAAGCACAAAGTGGGGGCTGTGGATTTTATGATTGATTTGAGTCCTTGTTATATTTGTGAAGAGCCGTGGTTAGTTTTTTTCAGTTGACTGCGGAGCCTTTTGTCTCCTCCTTAATTGTGCCTGAAGTGTAATGTTTGCCTCTTGGGGTACAAGTGGAGGTGCAGGCTGGTGCTCAGAGAGGGCTCATCGCAGTGTACCAGTGTTCCTGCATGAGCTGTGTTCAGTGTTCATTTAACAAAACCCTAGATGTGCCACATTTTTATATTTCCTGCTTTATGGTCAATGTAGCACTAGTGTTTTCAGTGGTATTCAGAAATCTCTAGAGTATTGTAATTACAATTTCTGCAGAAGTTGTCATAGAGCCTTCACCAGAAACTGAGCATTACAGTGTTTTTTCTTTTTTTGATTAAGAACTTGAGAAAGAAGATAGTTCCTTACTTTGGAAGTTGCTGTATTGTATTAATTCTGTCTGGATTAAGCATTAATAACAAATAGGATAAGAAGTGTCCCCCAAGTCGTATTTATTTCTGTATCTGAGCAGATGCCCCGGCTTAAAGGCTTGGCTCACTAATGCTGTCTTTGTCTTTATAGATTACGGAGAATTAAAGCTGGAGTCTGTGCTGCTACCCGAGTTTGTTGTCTTGACCCAGTGGTTGTGATGTTCAGTACTGCAGGAAATCCAAACTATTGTGGCAGGTGCTGTAAAGGAGGCTGGATACATAGGGTGCACTGGCACATTCTGGGGAAACCAGTATATACAAAGCAAAGAAGAAAGCATTTATTAACTAAAGCAAATTTTATCCTGATTACTGTGAAATGAGCTGTCATCTTTTTGTAATATCTCTAATCAGTGGAGACTCTGAAGGCCTAGACAGGATAGAAATTAAGACTCTAATGACTTAATAAGTACTGGTAATAGGCCAGACAAGGAGTGTTCCCTGTGAAGTGTATGCTGAAACTCAGTTAATTTCAAAAGCAACCACATTCCACTGCTGCAGTTTCTGGCAGTTGGCTGAGTGATAAAGCTTAACTTGCTAAATGCTAACTAGTCTTTTATACTAAAATGTTTTCCCCTCATATGCAAGTAAATGAGCTTGTGTGGGGGCAAGGGATGTAGCTGGACACTTTCACCTCTGCTCTTCCTGTTAATGTGTGGCAGCAACTACTGCATGACATTTCTGTGTCTTTACAGAGATGCTCAAGCTGGATGATCAGTTCACCCTTCCAAATCTGTTTTTTCAGAGCAGATCTTGACAACTCCATCAACTAGAAGGTTATCAAAGGAGTAAGCTCAGAGTTCTTGTGATTCTGCAAGCTCAAGAGTTGACAGAGAAGGATTTTTAAGTGGTGGAAAATGTCAGGTTTCATCTGCTTCTACAATTAAATGTGTTTTGCCATGAGGAAATATGGAGATGTTTCCTAAAATACAATGTAAGATTTTATTTATTTATTATCTAATATCCTGGTTCACAACCATTTTCATCATGCTGAAGCATTCATCTCTTTTTTAATTGTTGAAAGCATTTTATTTTTTAGAATTTGCATGTTCTTAGTCCTCTTGATTCAATTTTTTCCTTAATAAAAACATAGAGGAGTAATTTCTGTTTTTCTTGGATTTTTTTTCTGATTATTTTACAGCTTTTGGTTTTTGAGTTCTAGGACTGTTTTTCCCAGATGTAGATAGACTAAAATTGTGTTGAGGAAGTGACTGGTATTGACTGACACATGTGGTACTTTGCATACTTTACCTGAAAAAAAATATACTGCATTAAAACCCCCCTATACTGTTGGGAAGTCTGATTAATTTGCAGTACCTGACTGTCTTTGAACTCTCAAGGCACTACAACTTTTCCATATTCATTCTCTTCCAGTCTGTATCAGCTAATTATAGAGCTGCTGGACAGTATTTTTGGCTCTCAGAAATGGCTGAAGGAATTAGGCACCAGTTAACTTTTAATTCCGTAATGGGCAAAGTGATTGCAATGAAGACTAGAAGTACAGACACACAGGTAAATGCAGTGCAAGAGTTAACAGCTGATGTAGAAGGAAGTTTCAGCTTACAAACCGAGTTATCTGAAGGAGTTTTAACATACTTAAGTATAGGCCTAAAATGTTAAGCATTGAAGCAATTGCATTTGAAATTACCATCATGCACATAACCTGCTTGAATTACACTCCAGATTATTGCATTGCACAATTTATTTACAATATATCCTTACAGTGTAATTCTTGCTTTTTCTAGTGTTACCAAATACAACAGTTGTTAGGTAAAGGAATTTCTGCACAATTTCAAAAGCAGGAATGGTTCTGCTTTGACTATCCTAAAATACAACTTCTTTTACTTGATTATCCACAAAGAATGCACTCACAGCAGTAACAAGTAAAATACTTTATTTAGTCTTTTAACCTCTATTTTGTATCATTTATGTTTTTCTTGCTTACTCCTAATGGTGAATTACAGTTGTAGGGCATCTATAATTGCAAATGTCTTGGGCATTGAAGGCTTTCACTCGATGAATTGACAAAGTTCCTGAACACTGTACTAGAGTGTAATGGGAGACCTGTCAGTTTGACTTTGCCTTCATTGATTTCAAATAGTCATTTACCTGCCTGCCCCTCGATCAATCTGTTAAGTACTTTTGAAATGAGGAGCTTTAAACATCTAGGATCATCAGTGTTTGTTTCAGGGGATGTATCTACTTGTTTTTAAACTTGTGCTATCACACCCTACTTGGAATTTCAGATATCCTATGAGCTTTCAGTTTTCTTAAGCAGAGAACTCCTTTCAGCAGTGCCCTTTGACTTTGGATGAGGTGTGGCTTTCTCTAAACTATGGATGGGGGAAAATTAAAAGATATTTCAGACTTCGTTTGAAAAATAAATGAAATACACTATGGTAACTTTTATTGCCTTCAATTTCACCTAGCTAGTAGGTTCTGTTAGAAGAGCTGCAATATATGTACATTTTGGCTAAAATTTCCCCTCTCCCAACTTGGACTAGCAGTTTTCATTACAGTTTTTGTCTTTTTTTGTAAAGAATCTTTTTGTCCAGTGTAATAATTTTTGAGGGGGGATTTCCCTGCTGCCAGGTTGCCTGTAGGTGTAATGACAGTAACGAGAAACTCATAAGTATTAGACTAACTGTATGTTAGTAGTTGTAGACCCATCTGGAATACTTGCTCTGGCATATTCAGACCATGATATAAGTCTGTAAGCAAAGGAGAGAAAGTGGGGAAAATTCCAAAAGTTTTGTGCAGTGTTGAAAATCAGGGATTTCACAAGTAAAAATGCATCCATCCAAAAAGTATCAGCATTTTTGGAGCTGTTACCAGTCTGTGGTTTGTTCAATTATCTTACTATTTTTTTCCTTTTTTTTCCCCACCAGTGAAAAATCCGGTAACTGTAGGACTGCAATACGGCAAAGCTACGTTTGTGATGTCATTCCTTCAAAGATTTGCCTACCTAGCTGCAGGGATGGATTTTGTTGTAACATTGTTTTTGCCACAGTCTGTGTTTTGAACATCAATGTTGGGGTCGTTCATGCCTGATACAGTGGAGATCTGGTTGGCTTTGCCGAGGTTCTTAATGATACTGATGTTGTATTTGGCAGTTTCCACAAAACTGTTTTCCAGTAACCAACCATCTGATTCCCCCTCCAGATCTCCAAGCAGAAGGACATTCTTCATGGCTGTTTGTAGGTACCGGACACCAATAAGTACAGAAAGCTGCAAGAAACAGTTAATGCTTAAACAGTGAGTCGAAATTACAGCCTCAGTCCTACCACTTAGTCAGCTTTCTGACTCGTGTATTTACAGGCCTCATAATTAATGAGCAAAGCAGACAAACTCTATCTGAGCAATATATCCAATCACTCTCCCAATTATTTACATTTTTTTAGAAAGAAATATATGAGGGAGAGATGAATTGATTCTTTCTTCATTCTTCAGGTAACAATCCCCTTGCATGTTATTAGCACTTAAGTACCTAGAATTACTCAGGAACCTGGCAGCTTCAGAGATTGCAACTAATTGATGTAGAATGGATGATTAATGGGACCGTTGGTCACTGAAAGAAAAAATGGTAGTATGTTAATTTCCATTGATTTTTTCTCATTGACCTTGATTAAATCAGTATTTGCTCCAAGGAGGTTTAATCATTCATGTAAGCCATATGTTCTTACATGCCAAGGCATGAAAATTAAAAAGGATGGCTCAAGTATAAGTTTTGGGGAAAGCCCCACTTTCATATTTCTATTGCAATAGAGATGAACATCAATATTTAAGGGAGCAGAGAGAGCCAACTGACAGCTTTTTCACATGCTGCCAAAGGCCTGTTGTTCCTGGCACCACCATCTAGCACTGCCTGAGGATTGTTGTGAACTATTTTAATTACAGTGCTAGTATTTGTGTAATAGAGCAATAATCAGAAAACCAAAACTTACTAAAATGACAAGAAAACTGTACTGTAGCCTGTGCCATTGCAAGGTCCTTTATTTGTAGATGACAACATCCAGACGGCTCTGTTTGCAGAGGTCAGCAGGAAGACTGCAGCTTTGCAGGGGTGTATGCTTGCCTCTGATGTGCTTCTTTTGATTGCATAATCAGCAGCCTAATCTACATCTCAAAGGATGTGCCATGTTTGCAAGTACTGTCTGTCATGAAACTATGTAATATAAAAAGGAGGCTTTGAGATATTAATACTTATGCTCAATTTCAACTATAAGCAAAAGTAATCTATTGAGACAAAACCTGCTCATATTTTGTATATTCTTTGTTAAAACTGACTTAAAACAACCCTCAGACCTTGTCACCCACTTTTCTTGCAGTTGTGTCACTGCATATGTCATCCTGTATCTGATTCAGTAAATGCTTCAGTGAAGGAAATATGCTATATTCTATTGAAAAAGCTCTGTAAATATACACGATTATATACATAATTTCTAATAGTTCAATGAAATTTGCTTCTGCTCTGTGGACTTGGGGACAGTTGTCTGCACTAAAGGAAGGCCTGCAACATTCCTGAAAGTGCTTGTGGACTTTGAATGCTGAGGCACTTCACCAGATTAGTTTCCCATCCTAGAGAGATGGAAAACTGATTGATCCGATGCAGACCATTTGTGTGAGCCTTACCTCAAACAACCAGATAAGCAATGCTGCAATGCCGATGGATCTCATAATAGCTGTGTAGTAATCCAGCAGGGCCTCTCTGCAGCCTCGCACCCAGATGTTGAGCTCCTCCGTCAGGAAGTCGTAGTTGTAGTGAGCGCTGTTGTTAGTCAGCTGGTACTGGATGCAGGGCCGTGGGGAGCTGGGGTTGCAGCAGCTGAAGGGTACTCCATCCACCAGGAACTTCCCGTCAACGTTGCTCTTCAGACGGCTGCAGCAGGACAGAAAGCTGGTGTTACAAGCGTGGTGTCAGCAGCAGGCGGTGCCTGTGGCTTTAGCAGGGAAATAACGCAAGTCTGCTGTGGTATAGGCCTTTCCAGTGTAACAAAAGGAAAATGAGGATGTGTTTTCAGCTGGAAAAGTTGCTAACTACAGGGAAATTAAGTTTTTAATTTTCTGTATTAAAGACTGGTATGATCACAGTACCTCACATGGTTCTTGGTACTGTGCCACAAGACGTGGGTTCAGTGTTCACAGAGATGCTGGCTTTTTAGGTGTCTGTGCTGAAAATACTATAGGCAGTTTCAGAATTTTTATCTTGGTGGAACTCTAATGTAAGTTATGTCCTTTCAAAACCTATGTTTGCTCCTTCTGGATTGATTTTCAATGCAATCATTCTTTAGGAGAGAACCTAATACACAAACAACTGCATGCCATGAGAACCACTGCAAATTGCTAGCCTTTCATCACTGCACCCATTGCAATGGCTCTTTCAGCACATATTTTGAAACTAATTCACAAGGGAGTTTCTGCTTCTTGTAACTCTTAAAAAAGTTACTTTCTGTAACTTTAAAAAATTTATTTATTGCTAAAAATTATTCCTTTCCCTCCCCCATAAGATCAGCAGATAAAAATTATTGCTTTCCCACCCCTGTAAAATCAGCAGGAAAACAAGTGGCGAAAGACAAAAAAAGTAGGAATTAAAAAAAAAAATCATAGGATGGAAGGAGAACACAGTCTCAGATGGACCACGATTTTCTGGAGCAGTTCAATGAATCCTTGATACCTGTTTTCCTTGTATTACCTTCTCTTTAACTAGTGCATCCTTGTCTGGACTTCTGTTTCCAGAAGAAACTTTCTGTCTTCAAAGAAACAAGTTTTCCAGAAACTGGAGAATACCTAAGATGCTGAGAGATGAGATACTCTCATACCTTGGGGAAGCAGCCTCTAAACATGTATCCATTTTCATGCTCACTGCAAAAGGCTGATTACCAGAGACAGCCCCACAGGTGAGAACCATTGTTTGGTTTAATAAAGGCCAGGCCCTTTACCCTTTGTAAGGGAGCCAGAATATATGAAAGTCAACTTTCACTTTGGTAGCCATCTTTCACCATTTGCCAATAGTCGATTTTACAAATAATATTTCTCTGTTGCACTACAGCTGATCTAAATTAGAGGGAAGGAAGTCATTATGAGATGCTCCTCAGGTGATTGGAAGAGGCAGAACAGTGTTGTTCTGGCATTTTGGGACTAAATGTAACCTTCAAATGAAACATAAGCTGCTAGGAAGGTTAGTATTTGTGGCAGTGCTGTGATGACAGAATAATTACATTTATTTTATTGCTGTGAGACTGCTAAATAAAACCTTCTCTTTTTTCTCCCTCTAGTTTTCTTTTTTCCTTTATTTTTCTTTTTTGTTTCCCCCCTCCTTTTTTTTTCTTCCCCCCTTTTCCCCATGTTTCTTCCCATCCTTTTTTCACTTGGGTGATGGTGTGTTTTGTTTCACATTCTCTCAATGACATCTTTTTCAAAGATCTTTCTAAGTAAATCAGGAAGTTCATGTGCCATTTCACACGCAGGAGTGGGATAGGCCTGAATTCCTCTCCATTTTCAAGTCTAGCTCTTGACTTTGTTGCTGTCATATTCCTGTAATGGCAGCAGGATGAAATGGATGCAGAAGAACCCAAATAATGCACCCAAACTAGACTGCAGTGTGTGAGCTGTGCCATGGGCACAGACAAAACCACACGCTGGAAGGGAAATAAGGAAAGCAGCCAGAGAGGCACAGAAAAAAAGACTTGAATGTGGGAGGAGAAAAGAAAACTCTTAGAAGGAGGAGAGGAAGACTGACACAATTATGAAAGGGAAGCTTTTACCTGGGTCAGGAAAATGCCCTCTGTATTTCAGGGCTTCATGAATCTTTAAAGACCAAATATAGTACAGCATCTAAAAAGGTTAAAATACAATCTCTTAAACTGGGTTTTAAGCTTTTCTTTTGATCCCAAGCATCAGTTCAATTTTTTTTTTTAATTCTTCCTGCCAGGTGTTATAAAGAGGGATCTTCTTTCTACTGCCCACAGCATAATTTTCCAGACTTGGGTTATGTCCTCCTGCTATTGTGTTTCTTCTGTCAGCAGCAAATTAAAGAATGTTGTATCTTGGTACTGTTGGAAGGGAAGACCTCAGTAACAGAGCTGAGTAAGTGAGACATTCACTGGTGTTTGTTGTTGCAATTCAAAATTGTTATGGTATTGTCAAGCAAAAATTTAGGACTAAAAAGAGATTATTTTCACACAACCAAAACAAAGACAGGATTGTACTGTTGTAACCTGCTTAATCTGCCTGCCATACTCCCATTGACAGTCTCTGTGCCTTGTCACATTGTGGTGTTGGCAGTGGAGTTATAGAGGAGAGGGGAGGGAAGGGGGTTAGGAAGAGAGGTGAAAACTTCTGTTCTGCAAAGGTTACATGTAAGTTGACAATATGTCATTTCTCAGCTGCTTTGCCTCTTGATCTACCAACTACTGACTGATATACAGTACAGGTTAAAACCAAAAAAAGATTTGATTCCTTCTCCATCCTTTCTGAGCATTACCAGCTGGGCTTTGCTTCCAAGGATTTCACATTGAAATGTTTCTGTACCAGATTCATGGTACAATCTGGTTATACAGCACCAGTTTGGATTCTGGCAATCCAGATGAAATTAACTGATTTATACACAGCAAAAGAAATTCTGACATTACTTCCCTCACAGACCTTCTGCTGAAATCAGGCAAAAATTAGCTGACAATGTGTTCTCAAAATAATTTGCAGACCACAGGTCTTCAGAAGAAAACAGTTTAGTTAGATCCTGAGTAAAACCTTGCTCTTTCTGCATGTCTCACAGAAATAAAAGGCAGTGTATTTTACTTTTGAGTTCGCAGTAAGATAATACCCTTAAGTTCTTTGTTGTCATGTCACTTTTCAGTGTACAACCAGGATTTAAAACATCTCTGGGTCAATCTGTTCTATGTGGCGCTTTCTACCTTCTCTCTTGAGAACACTTGTAAATCTTTCCTTATTTCCATGGACAACTGTCTTATGTGTGCTGATGCCCTCTAGTCTGTACTCTCCAAGGTCCTGCCCTCTGGTATATTTGCAACTCTATATAGACACTTTGCTATGATGGCAGTTTCAAGTTGCAAATTCTGTGAAAATGTGATCTTTGGCCTCCCTTTCTCTGCCTTTATTGTCAGAGATTTTTGAGTTCAACAAAACAAAGCACTTAACAAATGCCAGTCAAGGTCTTTGTGTTTGTCTTCCCAAGGAATACAAAGCTACTACACTCTTGACAGTGAGGACTTTTTTCAGCTTCGTAAGAATTATTACACACTAAATTGTCTACTTTTAGAATTTTTAATTGTTACTTTTTCTACTGTCTGTAAATATTACCAGACTCCTTTTAAGCATATAATTTCACAGTTGCTATATTGTGTGAAGCACCACCATAGAAAAAAGGGGTTTCCTCCTTTTTTATGCAATGTACATGATGTTTGGCAGTTTCTCACACATGAACATAGAGATTTGAATGTGGCCTTGCAAAATCTAATACCTTGAAGGAGAAAGGTCTTGCAGTGTTTAGGATTGACTATGCAATGTACTGACAGTATACTCATTTTTTTCTTTCCATAATCAGCTCACTGTAACTTAAATTGAATTTTTGAGGTAGCTAATTTGTCCCATTAGAAAAAGAAAGATTCATCTTTTCTTTGCTTAGTGTCCCTAAAAGATTAGCAAAAGGCAATTTTGATTGTGCATGTAGTTAGCATATTTTGTGAGTAACGTGATTATTCTATAGGGGGGTTTTATTAAGATGCAAAGATCCAGTAAAAAGACTTTGCCTTCTTGAATGAGTTTTCCTCCTAGAATTTTTTGTTATGATTAATAAATACTTACTCCTGAACCTCCTTGGAAGCCATATTCAGGTAACGAGCAGATACCCACTGAATTTCAAACCAATCTCTGAAGCCATTGTTTCCACAGCAATGGAATCCAATTTGTAACAAATCCACTGTTTTCTTTAAGAAACAGCGTCCAGGTATGTCTGTGTCTTTATAGAACTTAATAGCATCCCTCAGTCCCAGGTAGAGAGACTCCTCCAGCTCGTTCCTCATGGTGTAGCACATGAGAGCGCCCACCAGGATGCAGAAGGTAAAGCAGAAGGTACATACAATATATGGCAGCATAACCAGTTTCCATCGAGAGAACTTGTTGGCATCTGAGCAGTCATAGCAGATTTTGCCACCCAGAAAGTTGATGATACATGCTATGACCCCTACAGAGATCAGCATGTTGGGGACAGAGTTAATGTCCCCTTTTGCCATCACTTCGTTGCGCTTCTTGATCTCTATTTTCAGAAAGAGGCCAAGACTGAAGAGAACGATCCCACTCACTACAGAAACCCAGTTGAGTATCCATAAGATCTGAGCCAACTTGTCCCTCTTAGTTTTGGTGAATTTTACTTTGAGGACAGCCATAGTCAGATCAGCATTAGGAAAAGAAGTGCAGGTCAAGAGAAGCTTGTAAGCTGATTAGGAGCATGTGTCCAAGGCATGCAGTAGGAATCTGAAGGGGAGAGAGAGAGAGATTACTGTCTGTTTGACCAGGTATTTATAGAGACTACAGAGAACTTCCTGTACAGCGTCATGCACTCGGCGTCCTGCCAAGGGAGTGCCCCACTGAAATTTACTGCTTAAATTTCATAAAAACAAGTGAACAGTATAACCAGGGACCCTATGGATTTTTGTCAAGAGCAATTTTCTGTGCAGGCCTTCTGATGTCTGGGAGTGAGCTGGTGTGCTGTCTTTCCTTTCAGAACACTCACAGTGTCTTTCCCTTGTACTTGTTGCCTGTATTTTCTTGACAATTATAGGTATTTATTATTCCTAGATTACTGTGTTATAGCCAGGTTGGTGTTCAAAAGTTGAACAAACAGGACAAACAAACAAACATATACAGCATAATTATATAAGCCTTTTTTCCCTATAGAGAAAATGAGAAAATAACATCAGAAACAGTATCCTATGGGTATTTTTAGTAATTTAATTGATTATGTACAGTAAAACATGATTTTGCTATCAAAAAACAAGTATTATGCCTACACTTACACTCCTAAGATTTGATCACTCTGGCAAAAAACTGCAGGGGGAAATTACTGTTGTTATCAACAGAGACAAAATGTTACATAAATAGCTAAACTATCAATGACTGTGCTGGTTTTCTAGCAAATATTATCAAAATGTTATTAACTTTTAAATGTTTTGACCTAAATATATTTTTGGAGAACATCCTCCACTGCATTTTTCCACTTGATCTGGCATAAAAAAGCATTTTTATGTGAAGTATCAAACCACCCCACAAAAAGAAGCAAATCACACCATAAGAAAAAATCCAGCAGTTTAAGGTGTTCTATTTTTTCTCTACCTGATTGACCTCCCTTTCTTTTGGAAAATTCTTTCATCTTAAAAAGCAGTTCTTGGAATAGCATGATGTATTAAATGAGGCCTATTTAATCTTCAGGGAATCTCTCCTGTCTTAACCTCTGCTCCTGCAGCTAAAGTTGCTGCTTCTTTGTCTTGAGAACTGTGACAATCACACCTTAATCACATGCTCCTACCACCAACCATAGACTGGTTTTCTTTCCAAATCCCCCATATTCCAGTCAGAATCCTAAATGTCATTCCCACACAAATGGGATGAATTGTAGATTGTGATCACAGTGTGATAATCCTATTGATGATAGATACCTCTGTGCAAACAAATCCAGAGAATAGTCACTGATAAAATTGTAATACTCTTCACACCATTTTTCTACAAGATCCTTCAGACCTCATTTGAAAGGATCATGCTTTGCTGACCAGAATGAAGCCTCCACACGAATTCAGCTGCCAGCCTGCCTGCTAAGCCTGGAGACACTGTCTTTGATTGCTTCACTGGTTAAGCAGTGGATGACTTGACCTTAAATAGCTTGTGATAAGGGCTGCTAATAAGTTTTTTTGCCCCTGATACTCAGGTCCAAGAGCTCACAATAGAGAGAATCTGTTGTGAAATTCCCTGACTGCTGATATGCACTTCATGTTCAATGGCCAGGGCATATGAATGAACACATCACTCACTGCTTCTACAACATACATGTCTGTACTTCCAAAATGCCTCTAACTCTTTAGGGACACATAGTTACAGTGTCACTGAAAACACTGTTTTGCTTTTAATATTTGAACAAATGTTGTAAACAGTTCTACCTTTACTTAAAGTTCATCTACTCAAGAGGCATTGTTGATTTTGGAAGATGTAAATTTCACAGAATATCCTGAGTCGGAAGGGGCCCACAGGGATCATAAAGTCCAACTCCTGGCTCTGCACAGGACACCTCAGCCATACCACCATGGGACTGAGAGTGTTGTCCAAATGCTCCTTGAGCCTTGTCAGGCTTGTGGCCGTGACTACTTCAGAGGAGGCACCAGCTTGTCCAGGCTCATGGAGGATCCCTGTGGCATAAGGAGAGACTGAGGCTCAAGCACAAACCGGAGTTTAACACACCATTATCCTCCTTCTGGGGAAAGTTTTAGCTGTCCATTACTGCAAACTGGGAGGCTTTTTAATTTGAGACTTTCTGTCATATTTCAACCATAGAGAAATTTGAAGCTGAATTCATAAGCAGGGTTTCATTCACGTAGCTATTCTCACGTAGCTCCCTCCCCCATTTTCAGACGCCTAAAGTTTTTTAAAAAATAAATTTCTGTGCAAGAGAAACTCTCCTAGCAATTCCTTGCTTCCACTAATTCTCATGTGTTTTTTCCACCTTCCTTGGTACAATTTTAGTATTGTTGTAAGACCAGATTTCACGGAATATTCACATTCATCTAACAGGGGTACCCCACACCGCAGTCCTCCACCAGCATAAGACCTGTGATTTCATATGAGCCCTAATGCCAGAGGAGGGGGCTGGAATGACTGGTTGTCCTATGCAGTGACCATCTGTGGACTGATCCTGGCTGTCACTGATACACCTGGAATTGCACAAAGGATCTTTGGGACACACTGTGCTTCTTGTGAAACTCAGTGCATTAAATCTGGGACAGAAGAACCAGCTACCCATTCTATTCCTGTGTTCCCTACTTCTACATGGATATTTGAGATTATTTTTACCTATGCTAACAATTTACTGAATTTATTTCAGATAATGAGAAGACTCTCTTCCCATCATAATGTGTTTTGTAAATATACCATAACATTATTCTTTCCCTAATTTTTTAATGAAGTATTGAATGAATTTGTTGCATAAGATGTATTGCAACACTCATACAGCTTCTAGTAGCGTTTTTTGGGCACCATGAAGAAAGTTCTCCCAGCTGAAAGAACTGAAGTGCAGTTATGAGCTAAAAGTGTCAGTCTTGCTCTGCAACATGTATCTGTTCTTCTCCAAGTTATGTTTGGCAGCAGGTTACTGTAAAACCACAAACACTCCCAGCAGTTGGAGTGGAATCAACACCTCTATCAAAGTTCTTAGAAACCTTTGCACATGAGCCACTCCACCATTATGAATCATACACACACACACACACATTTTTTCCCTGGTTATGGGAGAGCAAATTGGATTTTATTGGTTAAAGGGAGAAATAATTCTTTCAGCAGAAGAAGCCAAATAAATATGGAAATTTCTCCCATAACATCAATACTGTTCTCAAGCTTTCCTTGTCTACCTCATTTGAAACACAGGTTCCATCACTATACAGTATTTTGCTTCCAAGATGCCACCTACTTGTTCCTTTGCTATCAAATTCCACTAACTACACAGAACATGACATAGCACAGCTATTTATTTGTTAATAACATTTACTTATGAGACAAAAATTGTCTGAAAAAATTTGGCTTTCAATTTTATTATAAACAAACCACATCTTATTTTACTGATATTGCTAAAATCTGCTCTTTTAGGTAAACACACACTCCTATTTGTGACACTGTAAAAGGAACTACTAACCTGCTTCAGAGGACTGAACAGGATCTTGAAACTGGTAACTTGCTGAATACAAGGAAGAAAATACCTGCATTGGACATCCTGAGTATGATGGAAATACTGATTTCCTGATGTCTTTTCAGTTGTTCTGCCTTCACACTGACTCGCCAATGGAGATAGAAGAAAAGACTTCAACTCTCCTGCCCGTGCTAATCTCTCATCTCTAATCGTAGCTAAGAGATTTATTTCAAGGTTCTTATGCCACCAGGTTAAATCCTGCAAAACAGGCCAATTAACTGAGTGTGAACTGAGATCTCATCAACAAAATCATTCATAGGAACTTCTACCATTTTACCCCTCTGGAGGTTTGCTCTAGTAAAGCGACAGAGACTGTTTTTCAGTATTTGTTTATGTCTTCAATAGTTCTTAATTTGTTCTTAACAATAAATATGCTTTCAAAAGAGAGAAAATGAGAATAACGAAACTTTGTGATTCTGTGGGAAGGGAAAATCTATCTTAGGCAATCACCATTTACATTCACTATTAAGTGCTTTACCCATCATTCCATATTTTGTTGCTTTGGATGGAATTGTCTGTCTTCTGTGTATTGTGAATGTGACTGTGTCTGAGGAAGGAACCAAGAGCAATTGGATCATCCTGTATGACTCACAGTAGATTCTGGTTTGGGAATATTTCCAGGTTTGAGAACAATCTAGTAGAAACCTGTTTGTAGACTCTTATCTAGCTCTATTCCAAGCCAGAACCAAATGCAAAAGCATCATGTCCTCTGGCATTTCTGGGCCCAACATTTGTGGGATGCACATGGCTGGGTTGACTTGGCAGCAGTAGTGGCAACAAGCTGAGTCTGCAGCAATGCTTGGTCAAGTTAGTGGCGATGTCGGTCCCAGAACCGAATCACTAAGCAGGACCAGGTTTGGGCTGTCGGGTCCATAACACATCGGCACAGCAGAGGAAGCTCAGTGAGCACATGACTGACTGCAAGGGACCCTGCATCAACCATTGTTACATGTATGAATATTCTCAGAAGCATAAACTGTCCTCTCCTAGCTAATAGTGAGCAATAAAATAATACCCTGATATTACTGTGATTCTAACTCTGTATTCTGGACATACACCTGCTCACCTTGTTTAGAGTCTCATGTAAAGGCAGACACCCTCTGTGTGCAGCAGTGTTATCACACGTGTTACTGGGGAAAGGTGAAAGATCAGTTACCACTGCAACTCACTCTGTCAAAGTCTGGTGTAAAGCAGAGACTGAATTTCTAGCTACAGTATTCTGAAAGTTAAAAACAATTAAATCTTGTTCAGTTGGCAGAAGCCATTTCATATATTACTGCATGGAAGAGGAAAGCTCATAATTGTCAGCATCATTCTGTTGTGTCCATGTAGCGAAAATCGCCGAGGACATCTTCCAACAGGATAAAGTCATACAGTGAAGTTCTCTCCCTTATCAGTTTTTCTGATACAATCACACTAATAATTAATGTTTATGCTACAACCTCCATCCAACCATGCATTGTCCAATACTGCATGGCAAACATACAGACATGCTTCCTTGACATGGAGGGAAGTCCCTGGAGCCAAACAGGCTCAGTGTTCATTTTGCTGGCAGTTTCAGTTCAGAAAAATGTAATTTACCATAACTTCACCTTTTTAAAGAAGATATCTGAAGTAGGGGCTTCAAGCTTTCTATCTTGCTTATGTGCTAATGTTTCAGCCATATGTGATGCATCTGGGACCTGTTGGATCTACTGCATTTGGATGCCACAAATGCTTGTATATGATCAAATATACCACAAATGCATTGAATTAGTCCTGTGCACATGGATCATTCATGCTTTGGACTTGCTGTACTTGTGAAGACCCCTGAGAATATGATAGATTTGTTCAAATGTGTACACTTGTGTACAGATGACTCTACAGAAGCATATTTAACAAGTATAATGTATTCCTTGTGTACAGCACAAGTAAATGTACACATTCTGAGCTATTGTTCTGGCTGGGATGTGATATGTTAGAAATCCTGGACAAATGACTGAAGTCTTTTCTATGCTCAGAAAAAGTTCACTTGTGAAAACTCCCTGTAACTGCAGAACTCCAGATATGTGCTGTCCCTGAGTATTAGAAAACATTGGCTCAGTTACCTACTGGCAGAAAAATGCACCTTCCCTGAGGTTGCTTTGCAACACAAACTGTACTCGCATGCATGAAAGCAAGCAAGCAGGAGAGGGCAGTGCTGCTGTATGTAGCTTTTTTCTACAAAACAGAGTAAGAAGCTCTTTTTAAAATTTGTGTTACAGAGATTAGAGGTCGTTCACACAGCTAATGGAAGCTTAAGAATACATCATTTTAAGAAATTACTTAAATGCAATCTTAATGCAATTAGAAGTCAATGCTCCCTGTATTTTTTGTTCCATCTCATATTGGGAAATGGTTTCAGCTGCAAAGTTAATATCAAAAGCTGAATTACTCAGAAATTAGTTCTGTTCTATGGAAATCTATAATTCTTACCCTTCTGGGAAGCCTGGGCACCAAGACCACAGAGCAGCATTTTGTAGCTCTGCAGGAGTAGTTGTGGGACTGACATCTAACACCCAGTGGTATAGAAAGAAATCCCACACAGTCCTGCTCAGTGGAGATTGCTGTGCTGTGACTTTGGGTCTAAAAGAGGTAAATTTAATAAATGTTTGGCCAATTACTTACCTATTTAGAACCATCTATATTTAAGTCCACAAGCAAGGATAGGTGTGTTACAAATCAGTGGAATAAAATAACTAGTTGGGATGATGCATGCTGCAAAGTTTCAGTTTACATCTAGTTTCCAAAAATTAATGTTTTGAAGTTTTGTTTTGTTTTTGTATTTGGATGGCTTTTCCTTTCATGTTTTATTTAAAGTAAATGATAACTAATGATACGAGGTTTTGGAGTACAATACTAAAAGCGGAGGCACTCAGTGAGTCTGATGCAAGCAGGTACTATACGACCTTTCCTTAATATGTCAGTGCCTCAGAGGACAAGTCCATATTCAGGAAGAGATTCTTGATGATATGTGTTAATGAGGAGGGGACATGAACAAGGGAGTTCAGACCATCTGCTTTTTTTGGCTTCTGTAAAGTTGTGAACCACATGGTAGATACCAAGAGACTTAAGTTATTAAGCAACTGGGTCTTTGCAGAATATTCATTTCTCAATTACATTTCTGAACTCTTAGGAGGGAAATATAGTGGTATTCAGATGATTGTGGTTTTTTTAGTTAGATAAAGATGTAAAGTTAAGTCACAACATTTGAAATTCTTATGGAATTGCAGAGTTGGCAGAGGGAATGTCAAAACTCAAAGGCAAGAAGTAATGGTGATAGAAAATAATTTAAAAGAACCCAGTCTGTACATTAAAATGACACAAAGCCTATTGAAAACTAAGTCAATTATGTGTTTTTCCAACTACAGCTATACACTGTACTACAGTTGTACCTACTGGACGATGTTCCATGAAAAATACAAACACTGTAACTGTAGCTCATTTAATTACCTGAAGAACATATCACAGATTAAACAAATCAGAAAAAGAAGTCGTACAATTTCCATTTTTCAGATGTTTAAAGGTTATAAAAATATGAATGCTGAAGCTAGCCTCAGGCAAAAAGGATGTTTTAGCAGACCTGCAAGAACTGCACTGCACATGGACAGCTAGTCTTTCAGGCTACTGTATATTGCATGAAACTCCATGCTTGTACCTGTCAAGCTGCTGTCTTCAATCCACAGAAGCTGTGCTGACCACAACCTCTGAGTCATCCACTCCTGACTCATGGTGAGTCATTACAAATGGAAAACTAAGGCACAGAAATTCACCTTAAAATCAGATCAGCAGTCAGTAGTAAAGATGGAAGTGAACCCATATTTTAAATTGGTTGGCAACCTAAACCTTCCATCTTGGCTGTAACTTTATTCCTGAAGAATAGAATCTATTTTTACAACCCTATTCATAATTAGACCATGCAGCAATCTTGCTTTTCACCCTTGTACCTTATTCACCATGGTTCTTATCCTCACAAGCTACTTAACAGGAAGCTTTGTGCAGAATGGAATTATACACGTATTATGAGGAGTGGCAAGAGAACTCCCCGTACATAATGAGGTAAAATTTTCATAGCATTGATACTTTGGTGCACTATACTACCAACTGACCCTTCTTCCCCTAGCAAAGTAGTCAGACATACACTCTCACATTTCTCCTTGAAGAGACCCCCCTATACTAATCAGAAGCTCTCCCTGTTCTCAGCTTATTATAAACCTGAGGTTAAACCTATTTTTCACTCTCTAGAATGTAATCTGAACTGCACAGTATTACTCAGGACATCTTGTAGGGAATTTGAGATTCTTCTAGAAAAAAAAGACAGTTATCAAGAGAAAAACGCTCCCAGAGTCTTTCTGAAGCTGTCAAATAGACAAAAGCCAGCACCTAGACACAGTGCTCTCAGAGCTCTTCTGAAAAAGATCCCAGATCCCCCTATCCCTTCAGTGGTGACTTCATGCTTTTAGACACTCTATGTCCAGAAACCATGATTTGTGAAAAAAGACTGAAGGGACTCAGGGTCCTTAGAGGAAAGAAGACTGATATGAGAGGTGAAAATAGTGTTCAACTAATTTTATAGGTAGTTGCACCGAGAAAGGGAATAAATTCCTCTGGTGATAGAATATGAGGAGAATAACAGGTAAAATCAATCTTGTAGTGAGAATAGTGAAACAGTCCATGAAAAAGCTTGATTGCCATCAACAGAACAAACAGGCTGACAGACACTGGCCAGGAATCTTGTAGGGACAGTTGGTCCTTCCTTGACAAAAGGGCTGAATTAGAAGTCTCAAGGTCTATAATTTTTTATTTGCTATGAAATGGGTACCTGTTTAAACATCTCAAAAATTTGATAAGCGCTTTCCTGTCTTTGGTCGATACTTCCTTTGCTCATTGACTTTTCCTGGAAATCAGCTTATCAAATGCATTTACCTTTCTACTCTTTAGTGAGAGCATTGTTTCCACCTCCATTTACACATTAATTTTTAGTTACAATATTCAGCAAATTCCAGGATTTGGTGGATGTTCATTTACTGACTAACTAAACCTATGAATCTTCCATCTCTAGGAAGTCTGTGCTCCCTGCTATCTATATCCTCCTTTTATTTTTTTCTTTCTTTTTCTCTCCTCTCTTTCCTGAAAATCATTTGATTTCTGACTCTCCAAAAATTTTTCTGAGCTTTGTCTTCCACTTCTGTGGTCAACTAAGCAGAAACATTATTCAAAACTTCTGACTCATACAGAAACCAATAAATAACCCCAAGCCCCTGATGTCCAGGCAAGGAACTTCCAAGAAGTGTTTGAAACCAGTGACTCTGTACTTTGTAAGATGTCATCTACTCTCATATATGTTTATTTGAAGAAAATAACTGCAGAGTTCAGGTGATCTTGCATGTTCTTAATCATGTCACCCTTCTCCATCAGCAGACACATCTGCATGAGTTTGTGTCTAGGTGTGGGTTTTAATTTTTAAAGATTCCTTGAAGAAACATTAGATCATTCCTTTCAGACAAAAACATCTTTACAGGACTGGGAATGGTTTTTCATACAGTGAAACTTCTCAGCAAGTTGTATTCCCATGCATGTGTCATGCATATACCAGCACAACTAAATTTTTTGTTCACATATTTCCATAGCAACTACATGGTTATAATACAGTTTGGTCAGGTAAGCCTCTGGAATTTTGAAGTAATTTCTGACAGTAATCCTCCTGCTCTCTAACCTCAGTGTTCTGGTCTGCAGTACTTTTCTTCTCCTTGGAGCTTACAGCCAAGTTAGACATTTAGGATTGAACCAAGACAAGCCAGTTTGTGTTGTAGCTTAAGTCCCACCCACACAGCTGCTCGCTCACTCCCCTCACCCCTGTCTCAGTGAGTCTGTTGTCAACATTATTCTCAGACTAAATCCAAAACACTGTACCAGCTCCTAAAAAGAAACAACTCTATCCTGGCTGAAACCAGGACAGTTTGCTTTACTGATTTACTTTGCACCACCTGACATACACGAAAGCCTTCAGGACAAATACAGAGGTGCTCACTTGCAGTGGTTTACAGCTGCAAAAAGACACATTTTTTCATTGAGATAGTCAATGGGCACTAACAATGTAAAAACTGAATTAAGGGCATAGGACAGCTTTTGGCTCAGGATAACTTCTTCCAAGGCAAACAAACACAATGCATCTAAGCTGAACCACTTGTACTATCAAAAAAAAAAAAAAGCTAGAGTAGCTTGATTTCATATTACATAATGGGCTGGTGTTTTTTTGGAGTTTTTGTGTGTGCTGAAGATATTCTGCAAGTTTGCACTGACAGAGGAAATGCTGGTATCTGTTATATTTACCATCATCTCAGAACCAAAAATAGTAGAACAGAAAGCCTTGACAAACCTCTTGGTGTATTTCTGGAGCAGTGAGTTAAAAAAGATTAGATCTTTTCTGTAAAGACCTCCTTTGCATAAGTGGAGACAGATTTTCCTTTTGAAAAGGCTCAGTTTTACTTTATTTTTTCCCCGGCTTGACTTTTATTCGAACCATTCCAGTTTAGTCTAGTTATGAAAAGTGCATGGTAATTTGGAAACTAACAGATCACCATAACTAAGTGGTGATGAAGGGAAAGGCTATTTAGTCTTTCAAAGTTTGCAGTGTGCATGCTGACTTACAGTATGCTAAGAAGATGTACTCCTGATACAATTTCCATGCTAACATGCATGTCAATGTCATTGAATTAGATAATGAATTAATTTGTGACGTTCCAAAGTGATCAGAAAAACTATGCCCCTTGGATCTGCAATGATAAACAGGTAAACAGACAAACTGGATAAACAAGTCTGTCAAGGCCTTTCTATTCTCTTTAATTGAATCAGAAAATTTTCCTGAAGAATTGTACACCTCAGGCAACATGTCAATTATTTGGAGAACAATAAAGTACTCTTCACAAATGGATTCATATTCATGATCCCCTCATTACATCCAACTCCTTACATCTAAGAGGTGTTTAGGGCATTCATCTACCCTCAATTATAATCTGAGAGGAAAAGTCCTGCCTTCTTTGGAGTGAATGTGAAACAATTATTTGTTGGTGCATAAGAACAAGTTCAAGGAGCAGGCTATCCCAGAATAACTGTCGCCTTTGCAATGCCTTTAAGACAGATTTGGAAAAATATGTATCTCTAGGAGAATATTTTCCAACTGAGAAACCGTAAGTGCCTTTCAAAGGTAAGCAAAGCTCATAATTACATTTTGTACTTGAATAAAAAACGTACTGGGGGAAAAAAAAGCGCAACTCTCTCTACCTATTGCCATCAATGGTGGTTTGTTTCCATCCACCAAACAAACATTTCCTGATGATACCACTTTCTTACTAACTTGTTCAATTGTTAGGATGCATTATACACATGTGAATTCTCCATATACAGGGAAATATATGCTTATCACCAGTGCTCATCCACACCACTACGCCTCGAGGCAGTTCACTTTGTGAATGAAGAAGCATCTGGCTGAAGCTGACACGGAACAAGCCCCAGCTGTCTGGGCTCACTGTTGGGTTCGCAGCTCCCACTTCGGGGAGCTCATTGTAAATTGCGAGAGTTAAGATCTTCCTACTCATTCCAAAGAAGCAGTAAGAGAAGAAGCCCTGCTCTTTAACTATGATATCCTTGTGATGAATGAAGAAAGGGCTTAAATTATTCACACTATCATCTTATCTGGCTGCCAGTAGGCAAATAAAGGCACTTTTTTGTCCCTTTGGAAAACTTCACACGAGGGGAAGACTGCGGTGTGTTCATTCTCCTCATCCAAGCTGCTGCGAGCACAGCCAATTTGTCCTTCCCTTTTTGCACAGCACAGGCCCCTCCTGGCCTCTGCTCTGCCAGATGGATGCAGCCTCTGGGCTGACCTTGTGGCCTACGATCGCGTCCTGTCGGCTGTCGTGTGATGACGGCACGATGGCACCCACTGAGGACCGCCCGCTCCGCGTCCTCACGGGGCTGGAGAGTCCTGCCTGCAGTAAGAGAGGGGAAGCCTTGCCCTCGAAGGCCGTACTCACCCAGGCACGGCACACATCCACTGTTCCCTGCTGTCACAGCGCCGAGCCCAGGGGCGACAGCGGCGCTGTGACACCGGGGAGCGCCGGTTCCCGCAGGCACAGCGGGCCTGAGCCGCCGCCACCCGCCCGCTCCGCCCAAGCCTCTTCTCCCTCAGCCCTCCTGGCCCCACCGGGGCCTGGGCAGCGGCCTGCGCCCGCCGGGTCCCCCGCCCGGGTGCGGACAGGATCGCCGAGCCCCGCCAGAGGCAACGCAGCGAGGACGCGGCTCCCGGCCGGGAGCGGCCATGTGGGGGCCCTGCGCCAGCCCCAGTGCCCGCACGGGCGCTGCCCCTCGGGCCCCGGTCGGGTGCGGGAGCTGCAGCGCCCATCCCGCCCGTCGGCGCGGGGGTTGCGCGGGGGCGGCCCCGGCT
>JAOXXN010000065.1:27044843-27055481 GCA_026770055.1 Myrmophylax atrothorax | reverse complement strand
AGCCCGGGGGGACACGGCTCGCCGAGGGCGCTTGTGCCAGCGGGGGCCGGGCGGGGCGAGCCTGGCCGTGGAGTTACGGCCGGCAGGTCCGGCGGACTCGCAGCAGTCACCACCGGCCTCCGCGGAGAACTCAGATTTATAGGCACGAGATTTTTTTTTTGTCCCTCCCACTTGCTGCAGGAAGGCAAACAGTACAGATATTTGCGTGTTCTGACGGCGAAAGATCGCTGGTTTGAAATAGCTGCGTGTGTAGTTGGGGCTCTGGGCTGTGGCACGGTGTGGCGATGCTGTGCGGGCACGGCGGGTCGGGCAGCGCTGGCTGTCCCTGCGCTCCGAGCGCCGGAGCCATTAGCGGCACCGGCATCGATCCGTGCATACAGATATGCCCGGCTAGGCCGCGGTGCTCGCCCCGCGCCGCTAACACGGAGCACACAAACTGCATATGAACCGGGGCAGAAACACTATTATACGTGCTTTTAGCTTTACAAAAAAGGAAACGGGAAGATACCTTGTTCCCAAGTCTACAGATGGTCTCTGGAGCTGCAGCTGTATCCTTGTGCTTCTGTTGTCACTCTAGAGCAAAAGCAGTGAAAGGACAAAGATCGGTACGAGGTTTCCAAAATCTCTGGTGTGAGCCAGAACAGTTGGGAACAACTGCTACTGTGAGTGGGGCTGGACTTGTGAATAATAGTAATACTACTGATGTATTGTCATGGGGGTGGAGGGGAACGGACACAAAGGAATGACCCCAGAGTACAGCACAGCCTTTTGAGAACCTTCTACTGTATTTATAACTAAGATGGAAAGGACTACAGAAAATGAGTTATAAAACAGCCTGTAAAGGCTTTCTTAGTTGGGCTGTATGTGCAGTTGAATTTCAGCTTAAATGTTCTGAATTAGTAAGCTATATTGTATGAAAGTTGAGAGCCCTAAAGTAAAGTGTACTCTATTTATTTAAGTATCTTGTTAGCCTTAAAGCTTGTGATTAGTTTCCATATTGTTCTAGAGAAAACGAGTAATTTTTTAATAAATTCTGCATAGTTAATACCATGCCTCTGTTGAACACCTGCTATGCTTTTAGGTGCGTTACTTCCTTTTAGCTCTTGTATCTGAGAAAAAAAATAGATTAGAGCTTATTTAGCTGCTGTTGTTTGATTTCAGTAATGTTGTTTGAGCTCTTAATGATGTGAACTCACGGTACAAAGATACCCAACAATTTTATTCTGTGTTAAATTGCCCAGAATACTTTAGTGATGATTATTCATTTGCTTTACAGTGTGAATTGCTTTTAAAAAGTAGTAAAAATTTCTTAATCTGTTAAACCAGAAGTATGCTTATTTACATTTGGCCTGTAAAAGAAATTATATATAGGAAAGTTTGACTGCAGTAGTATGTGTCGTCATTGGTTTAAAGTTGTTTTGAAAAGAGTGCATAAAGACATCATAGTTTAAAAAATGTGAAGATGGAACTAATTATTTCTGACAAATACTTTGTTCTTCTCGGATATATTCCTGATGTACCATTAAGCACCTGAAGTTCTGCATCTTTTTAAACTTCCTATTTGGGAAGGATGGGGCTAGAATGAGAAGAAGAAATTGAGTGACTGGAATATTGAGATGTTGTCTGTGTACTGCTGCCACATACTGCAGGCTCTGATTCCTCTAACATCACAAAGCCCAGAGGTTTTTATAATGTGGCTGATTATATCAAGAAGATTTTTTGAGTATGACAGAAGAGGGGTTTGAGTGGAGTTTTCCTTGTTCAAAACTGGCTTCTAAATAAGCAGCTTCTACCTGTACTAGATACATGTGAACAAAAGGGTAGGCATTTACTTAGTACTTAGTGTGTGAAGTTGCACTGTATCGTATGTTAATATACTACTGTGTTTTCTGTGTTAGTTAAGGCTTGTTTGTCTAGGGGCAATGAATTGATACTCTGCAAAGGAGATTGACAGTTTCTGTGTATTCCTGGGTGTTTCCTTGTCTCTTTCTTTTTCCCTGGGAAAGCACTACACAAAGCCTTTGTGTTTGGCTAGAGGGGAGGAGAAACAGCTGCCTTTTCAGTACAAGACACCAGGATTCCTCATGGTCTCACAGGGATGCGTTGTTGTATGTGGATCAGCTGCTGTCCTTCCTCCCTGGTTCTGTTAAAAACGCTCTCCTCATGACACAGAAACCTGACTTTCCTTGGATTGATCTCACAGAGCAGTGTCTTGTGCCATGTATACGGTAGATCAGTCTGATGGGCCAGTTGCTCAAGGATAGGTGGGCAAGAGTTAAAACACGGAAAATTGACTAAATGAGAGGTGTGTGTTAGGGAGTCCAAGACCTACAGATTGTGTTGTGTTTAAATATTGCTTGTTATGAACTTGACTTCTTGTCCCTGATTGAGATGAAAGAAACTTGTTCAAACGGTTAATCTTTTACTTGGTTTTATTTTGTTTAACAGTTTAGTATCTAGGGTACTTAAATGGGAATTAAACATGTTAATTTTTAGAAGAGGAAATAAGAACTATTTCAGTTGGATGAGAGAGTACAACTCAATCAAGCAGTTTCATTTTTCTGCTCTCCATGCACCGAGTGCCTTAATGGTTGCACCGTATTCTGTGTCACCCAGTGGTAGAATAAAAGTTGACCTTCCTGTCATTGTTGGAAACCTTAGTTACAATATAGTGTGGCTTTTAGTGCCTATATCTTGTGTGTTCGTTCAAAATAACTGATTTGAACATGTCATACAATTTTTTACTTATCCTTTACAACTTTATTATATTTATTAAAATTTTAGAGTTGGAATGTTCCGCTCCTCTCTCCTGCTTCTGTGCTGCATTTTAAGTAGCGTGCCTTTGAGGGAATTTAGTAACTCTGATTTTTTTTTTTTCCTAAGCTGCTTGTGAAATTGAGGTGGCATTCTTAGCAGTTTAAATTTATAGACTGTATTAGCTTATAGATCACTAATCTTGAAACCTAAGTAGTGAAAAATTCAAACAATAAACTCTGGCCTTCTGAGACTTCACCTCTTGATCTAGTTGCGAATATTTTCCTCATTTTTGACATGTTGTGCAAGTCATAACTTTTGATAATTTATTTTTCAATTAATGAAGACAAATCTTTGAAAACCTTAAGGAATTTTTTTGGGGAGAAGGAAAAGGTTTAATTAGAGAAGAGTGAGAAAAGGAAGACACACTGAGAAACTGAAGGAGTCTTTAGTGTTTTTAACACCTAGTTACACCAAGTTACTGAGGAAGCCATGGATCAAACCCATCACAAAACTGGTTAAAAATTTTAAAATGTGCTCATTGTTGTGTTTTTCTGTAGTTCTTGTACTGCATAGTTGAGAATAATTATATGATGAAAAGGATCACAAATGCTATTTCATGCTGTTGCTTTGTCTCTGAAGAGATTAATCAGTTATTGAGAATTAGCTTATTTGCACTGATGAGGAACTCTATCTGGTAATTCTTCCTTTTGGGGGAATGTGTGTGTGCATTGTTTAGCTTTGTATTTCAGTGCAGAAGTGTCTGAGTCGTTGGAAGAGTTGAAGGCCTCTTCCCTGGCTGGGTTTTCATGGATGAAGCTTGCCAGCTCACTGATGATATTGATGCAGAGACTAATTAATTTTTTTTCCCATACAAAACTGTCTGATGTATAAAGGAAAGGTAAAATATGCTGAACTTGCTTTGAGAGCTTGTAAAAGATGTGATGTCTCTTTAATATGAAGCTGTTTTTTTCTGTCTGGATGTTGCAAAGCACTTTGTTACTTGTTGCAGGGGCAGGTTACTGTGTGGAGAAAAACCAGGGTTGTTGTTGTCCTGGTTTGTTTAAATGGAAATAATTTTAACGCTTTTTGGATGTGCTTCAGGTTACACCAAAATTGTACGTTGAACTTGTCCACAGTTAGGAAAGTTCTTACCTTTTAGAGTTTGTGTCATTTCAGTGTTTGGGAATTGTCTCCAGTCAACAGCTGCTTCTTGATTCTGAGGGAGAGTTTGTTCTGCTCTCTGTCACTTCCCAGGTGATTCATAAATCGTATCTGCTGCTTCCATCTCTGCAGTGTCTCAGGGTACTAACATTTTGTGAGAGTTTTAACAACATATATTTGATATAATGTAGTGAGAATTAGATTGCTTTATTGTGTGGTGTATCAGCAGAATGTGTCTCGTAGCTTTTAAGTTTGCTGCTGTAGTGATGCTTCAAATGCCACTCACGACAAGCAGTGTGGCTTCTGAGCAAATGAAGTATGTCAGTTTAGCTTTGCACTGGTTAAGTATTTTAAAAATAGGAGTCAGTGATCTGTAAATAGAATATGCTTTTCAGCATCAAACTGGTGACTTTTTAGAATATATTTGTATTGTTATGTTATTTGCTGTCTTGAAGAACTTATTTTCCTGTCTTTCTATTTATCAGCATCTTGAGTTAAATAGATCCAGAATGGGCATTATCAACTGCTAGAAATTGTATCAGACAAAGAGTGTTACTCCTCAAGTTTGATTGAATGCCCTTACTTCATATGTGACACTTTGATTTTCCATTTCCAGTAGTCTATAAATAAAATCAAACTATAATTCCCTAAGTCAAGTCAGCCTTACAAATGTACTATGAGAGCTGAAGGAGGGGAATTGATGCTGAATCGTGATTCTTTTTCTGCATGAAGTTTATGTGCTGTTTTGTCAAGCTCTATAGGTTATTGTGATAATCATGGTGATTTGGGTGAAATGATAGTTTTTACAGTTTTCCTAGTGGGGAAACCTGTTGAACAGTTCATCTGCTTGGAGAAAAATCGTAAAAGAATCACAGGATAGATGAGTATGAAGAAGGTATTTATTGGTCTTGCGGAGAAATGTGTTAGCTAACTCAGGCAGTTCTTGTCTTGACTAGCCAAGAGCTAAGAACTGAGTGCTGAAGCTGAGGAGAAGCCGTGAACCTCCCACAGTAATGCTGATGAGTGCAGGAAAGAAGCTCCATTATTGACTGTCTGGTGATAGTTGTCATTTATTTATAGCTGTACATAGATAGAAGATTATTTTTCACATTAACTCCTGCAGATGAAATTGCACATTGTTGTTGAGCCAGTCTAAGAGCTGGCTGCTGTTCATGAGTGGGTAATGATGTTCTCTGCTCGTGCCTTTTCCAGTGCCCACTGATCTCTGAGCTGTGCTGAGTCAACTCGCTCACTTGACAGAGAATGATTTTTAGAAAGGAAGTTGTTTGGGCTGAGATGGGTTTATAACTCTTGCTAAGTTATACTGTTATATGCAACTTCACCTTGAATGTGTAGCTGAGATTGTCACAACCAGGTCCTTTCTTTTACTGTAGCCTGGGTGCTCAGCTGACAGGTCTTTCTGCCTGTTGTCAACTCAGGGAAAATGCAAGAGAAAGAGGAACCCTGTAAGTGAATGGCTGCTTTGAGGTGTTGGTGTACTTTCTTCTCTGTTGATTTGAAGGAAATTTGGGCTAGATGCTAATTTCAGGCTGGGCATTTCTTCCTGTTTTGATGTATGTCATCAGTTTTGGGCCTGGATACCTCAGTCAGGTGGCAGTGCTTCTGTGTGTATCTTCAAAGACTGGACTAACCTTTCTGTCAACATTCAATTTCCCCCTGACCTCCCTTGCAATCAGGGAGCAGGGCTATTTTGTCTGTCCTGGTGGAATTGGTAGGTAATATTTTAATTCTGTTGTGAGGCCCTGCATCAGCATATAGTGGCTCATTGGAATTTCTTTTTCTAGAGTAAAGGTTTGGACAGAATTGATTTGTGATCTGAATCAGGACCATGGCCTGCCATAAAGTAGCTGTGCAGTAAATGTGGCTCATATTTGGTGTTGGTGTACTATTCTGTGCTCTTACATTCCTTGCTCTGAAACATGTAAAAGCTCTAATCTCAGTCTGAATAAACAAGAATATGGTTATTACTACTCATACCTGTATTATTACTGTTCTAGTTTCTGGTATTAGTAAAAAAAAATGTACACAGATTTCACCCATATCATTGAATGCCTCCTGTTTCTTAGTAGAAATCTCATAACCCTCCTTGCCATGTGATTGTGTATCCACAATGTTCCCTTGCAGAGGAGAAATGAGGTTTCGTTTAAATAATGATTTCAAAATGAAGTGTCTCCTCACAGCTCAGAATTGAATATCCTTAAAGCAAGTTTAATGATTGATGGTGTGTTATTTTAAGTAAATTTGAGAACTCAGAGAATACTGTTATTATTTTAGGGTTATTAGACATGACACCATAATGGCAAAATGTTACTGTTTCCATATCTACAAAATTAAATCTGCTCTCAGTCAATCTGAAGTAAAACTTCTGGTTTTAGGTGTATTATTTATATAGAGCAAGTGTTTAAACGTATGAAATACACAAATATGGCATGTTATAGGTCAAAACAATACAATCAGGATTATTTTTGTAGCCCAGGCGTTGATTTGGAGAGATTTGGCATTGAATGTCTTTATTTACATACAGACAATATTTCTTAAAATATGTGACGCCAGTATGCAATAGTTTTTATTATTTAAGTAAGGATGAAATGAAAGGCTGTAAAGATTTTTGTGAAACTTTGCTTTTGTGTTTTAAGGAATAGTTGTACCTTTTTTTTGGAAGATAATTAAAATCTGATCTTGCACTATTAGCTGTTCTGATGTGTAAGAAATTAATGTAATTTTTGAATCTCTCGATCCCCATGTATAAACTACATAAACTTACTGATTTTTATGCCTCATCATTCTGCCATGTTTCATTTTTTTTCAGTGAATCCCTAGACTGTTTTTGAGTACTTTTGTGGACTTAAGACAGTCCCAGCAAACCAGACATGCCTGGGATAATTGTGTTTTCATAATGAAATATGCTTGTGTAATTAATTTTCAAAGACAAAAACCTCATCACTTAGCCTGACTACTTGAAGACCAAGGGAACTGTTTTGATTATTGAGGCAACTTTGTGTGTAACACCAGCTTCCCTAGGACTTCCCTGAATCAGTGTGCTAACAGTAGTTCAGTAAGAGCATATAATGTAGAAAATCATTCCATTGTCTTTTAAAAATTGTCAGTAATGAGGAATCCACTGAAATAATTAATGAAGTATTTTAATACGAGAATATATTTATTGATGAAAATTAAAGACCTTGGAGATATTTTTTTAAGTAATCTAGAGACTGAAACTTCTACTTGTATGATTTGTGTGTTAGGAACTCAATACATAGCAGTATTTTGATAATTGGGTTTTCTGTATTTTTTTTTAAATAATCTTTTCTTGAAATGTGATTACCAGAACTGGATATAATATTGTAGCAATCCTACAGTGGGCAGACAGAGAAGTATTACAATCTCTTGTGGTGTTTAATTGCCTACTCATCCACAGTTGTCATGACCTTAACACTTGAGCAGATGCATTTGTCAGAACTGATTGATAACTGCATCCCGATACTCCATTTATTCTTTGTTTCTTGATGTATAATATCTTCTTTTATCCAAGTTGGCACAAGAGTAGTTTGCTTGAGGTCTGATTAAACAGTTGATGCAGTTCATTTTATACCACTTCCTGATCTCAGTATCAGCTACAAACTTTATAATTTTTCCCTGGTAAAAAATGTTTCAGTATTAAGTCAGAAATTGATTCTTATGGGAATAATAAGAAAAATATTAGTTAAGTCAACTTACAGTTCTATTTGGGGACCTATTATTTAATGTATAATCTATTGATTTTCTGCCATTTTAGTTTCTTAAAAGAGACTGTGCTGTGTGATATAAACTTAGATGTCTTACAGAAGTAGAAGTGCCATGATAATTATTATCTTTATAGGCCAAACTTTATAGTACAAACATAGTAAAAAGTTCCATAGGAAGGGGAACTTGGTTTAATGACAGTAGTTAGATTGTCCTCCTTTAATTCTTTAATGCTCGAGTCCTCGTATTTGCCTGGAACTGATCTTGAACTGATGGCCCATTACCAAAGTAGTTTTATTTATCCGTTCCAAACATTATTAATTCATTAACTGTCTTCTGGAGTGATCTGTGTCTCAGGAATCTGCAATGATCAATCAGAGACCTCCTTGAAAATACCTATAAAGATAAAAGTTATTCAAATGCGTCCTTCTCAACCTGTCTGACTTAGTAGCATCTCACTAATATTTATCCTGGGACTAGAAGACTCAGCGCCGCTCGGGGCCGTCCCGGCCTGCCCCGGCTGCCCCCCGGGCCGGAGGAGGCGCGCCCGCCGGAGCTGGCCAGGGTGCTGAGCCGAGCCGGGCCGGGCCGGGCTGAGCCCCGGCCGGGAGCTGAGCGGGCCTCGAGAGCCGCCCGGCAGCACGCCAGGAGTCGATGGCTTCGTTGCAAAAAGGAGGCTGCCACTGACAGTAGCATCTCATCTCCGAATATCACTGTATCCTGAGACTGGCACAGAGAATCTTCATGCCTTTGCTGCTTACCCAGAGAGCTGCAGCACCTGCTTTAAGCAGCCCCAGGCATGCTAAACTCCTCATCAGGAGCAGATTCTCTGCCATCCAGATTATATCAAATGTATCTATACCATCCTCGAACAAGAGATACAAACTTTTCCCAGTGCACTTCGGTAAGAAATCACTGTGCATCACAGTGAACTTTCAGACAAATGTATAAAGGGCAGAGACATTTTTCTACCTATAGCCTAACAGTTTTCAGGAATGATCTGTTTTGTCATCTCAACTCTGACTTCAAGAGAACCCTATAAAGCAGCCTCCAAAGATGAACCTGCAAAGTAACACTAGAAAACAACTATAAACATCTTCCAGCTTATTGCAGATACTAGTTTCATTTTTAACTCCATGTCCCACAAGTTCCTCTGTTCTGTCCTCTTGTGCACGCCACTCACTTCTTTATGATATACTTGAAAGGTGATTAGTGATAGCACTGTTTTAATTATTATTAAACATACCCCCCTCTTATTTTTGTAACTCACTTTTAAAAGTACCATACCCCATTTAGTAAGTGTTAGGGCATATTTATTTGAACTTACATGTAGCTACATTGCCAAAATTGCTGCCATTTTAGGTAGGTAGTTATGGTTAAAGACATGAATCCTCATTGATACAATTACAGAGTGTTGTATTTCCATAAAAATATAATAGTGTATATGTATTGAACATGAAATATATATGTAAATAATGCACACATGTATGTGTGATGTATGTATATATGTATATTAAAAAGTGTGTTGTGTAATGTTCTTTATTACACTGTGTGTTAGTATGGCACTGTTACAAACAATACTACATTTCTGATTCCCTGTATTAATTTTTGCTTTGATGCAGATTTATCAGCCTGCAGTCTTGATCAAAGCAAAAGCTCTTTGATGGCCACCTCAGCAATTAGGAGGAAGTAGTAACAAGAACTGTGAGAAAAGCAAGAAGTTGTTTGAATATCTGGCATCTTCCTCCTTCTTCCCCTTTCCATAAAATTCCTTTTCCTCAGGCCTTTGCTGGCGAGAGATTTGAATGCCTTTCTGCTGTGAGGACTCCGTGGCTCTCAGACTGAGAGTCTGAATTTCTTGGCATGGCTGTTACTCCATGTAATGCAAAGCAGTATTGCCCAGGTTAGAACAAAGCATACAAATGGGTAAGTGATGGAATCTGAAGGAGGCAGCTGGAGGTGTATAAAAGGCAAAAATAGAGGAGTAGTTTATTTATTTAGGCTTCATGTGTGTGAATTGGATGTTACAGTCTAAACATGGTGATGGGACATAATTTCCCTGAATAGTGTTTTTTTAATCTATGGCATGTTTTGATAAGTTTGCTTCATTTCTTATGCATCACCATATGCATGGAAATTCTATTTCACACACACAGAGGCACAAAAAAGTAATCTCTAACTGGTTTATTGAAGTACTTTAATATTTTGAGAGTACGACTATTGCTCTATCCATGGTACTTTGTTCTCTTAAAAGTAAAATGTATGCCTCTCACATACTTTCTTGATTTTTCAGCTTTAAAATTATTACTGAACAATTGTTAGTGGTTATTGAACTGTTATTTACTGGCTATAAACTGGTTATTTACGGGACTGAAGCACAGCTACTGGATGGAAGCAAATTAAAAACACCTTTTGCAATTAGTACTGCAGCCATCAACATTTAAGTAAAAATTCTAAAAATGCACCTACGACTGGAATCCCTTCTCTTGTTCCCATCACCAGACCAGCTCAACAGACTTTCCAGGGTCAGATTGTCCTTTTGTCAGCCTTGACAACTGACAGTGATCAGCAAATGGATAAGAAAGCATATTTTTACCCTGTTTTTTTCTGTATGCTGTAGGATCTTGTGCAGTTTTACATATTTAATAATGTGGTAAAAGCCTAGTGCTCTTGGGGGAGGAAGTTCTGTGTCACTAAAAGTGTGTGATCACTTTAGCAAGCAATGTAGAAATCTTTGTATTGTTCTTTCCTGTATGCAAATAGTGCTGTATCAAAACCAGGTGTATGTGCTGAATGTAGTCAGGAAAACAAAACAAAGAAAGCCTCCGTGGTGTTAATTTCATTGCTGTTTAAAGAGTGAATTGATGCACCTTTGTTAAAGGTAGAATTCCACCTCATAATGTTAGTTATTGGTATTGGTTTTTAACAAGCATGTGAAAATCTGCATTTGAATGAGAGGGGCAAGAAGGAATAGAA
>JAOXXN010000065.1:27034285-27044743 GCA_026770055.1 Myrmophylax atrothorax | reverse complement strand
AAATATGGGAAGAGTATTATATTTGGAGACCCTGAGGCTAGACACTCACCCCAGGATAAAATGGAAGGGACATGTGAAAAATAGAAGTGATAGAACAAACTGTGCTTAGAGATTACAAATGCTTCTTCCATACAAGGATTTATAATTTTTAAAAAAATAACAATCTCACATAACTACCAGAAAAGAAGAGTTTACTTGAGTTGAATTGGTTTGCTTTATGATGTTATTCCCACAACAGTTACTCACCAGTTTTAAGGTTGTAGCTTCTTTTAAGTAACTTGCAAAAGATTAACAAAATTTTAGTTCTAGTTGGACCTCATTAGTTCAGATAATTTGAATTTATGTTGTTACAGGGAGCAGAATTTCTTTGTCTTCTCTCCATCTTCCCAAACATAAGATACGAATGTAAAATTCTGGAGCAGACTAAAGATCTGTATTCAACAGTGGTCTTAAGTGGATGCCTAAGGAAAAGTATAAAACCAGAGATAATTTAAATTATACTTTCCTTTAGTACTTTCCCATTCCCTAGTAAGGAACTTCATGAGCTGAATTTACTTAATATGTATTTTCAGTAACCCACAGTAGTTTTCTTCTTCATGTAGTTAATGAGTGTCCACTGAACCATTGTAAACCTTTATTATTCACAGTATCCATTGGCAAGAAGTTGCACGTGTTGGTTTTCTTTGAGTCTGGCTCCTGCTGACCTGTTTTGATATTTTTTTCTACCTTTATTGAGTGACATCATGAATAGTTGATTCCGAGCCAACCTCTCCATGCCCCTAATTTTGTAGACCTCTGTCAAATATCCCTCTCTACTTCCCATCATCTCTTGAAAAAAAATGTAAGTCATTACTTCATGTGGAAATTAGTCTGTCTCTCTAATTATCTTGTTCCATTTTCCGAACCTTTTTTTTTTTGGTCAGGTAGGAAGGACTAGAATTGCATACAATCCTTAAGGTTTAGCGAACCATGGATATGTACATGGTCTTCATGTTGTCACCTCCTTTTCTGAATTCTTAACATTTGATGTTTTTTGACTGCTGTTTAGCACTGAGTTGCCATCTTTCATAATTGTATATCAGAACACCAAGATCTTTTTCTTGATTACTAATAGTTTCTCATACATTTAGTGAGAAGTTAGGATTATTTTTCTGATATACGTAATTTTACATGTACCCACACAGAACCTCACCTACCATTTTATGTCCTGGTTATACAGTACCATAAAGTCACCCAGCAGTTCCTCACTGTCGCCCCTCATAAAATTGCAGAATGGTTTGGGTTGGAAGGGACTTTAGAGATCATCGTGATCAAACCCTTTGCTATAGGCAGGGACACCTCCCACTGGACCAAGTTGCTCAGGGCCCCATCCAATCTGGCTCTTTCTTTTGAAGGAGCAGTGTGTTTAGATACCCAAAGAATCCATTCCAAATTTGAAAGCAGAGCTGTTGATGATCCAGATGGAAGTTCATGAGTCAGGTTTTCTGTATGTGAACAGCTTGTGCAAAAATATTTTTATTTAATGGAACCTGAGTTAAAGATGCAAATATTGATCTTACTAAATGGCTCATCAGTCTAAGAAGGATGACTCTTTGTGCTGTAGTGCGTATTTACAGGTATTCGAGAGAAGATGCAAATACTGAAATCTCATAGTCTAGTGATACAAGGGTATCAAAATGAATGAAGACAGGGAAGAGCTGGAGAAAGACCTTACAACTCTGAGATAATGACAAATGAAAATTATCGTAAACCAATTCATGTAGGGAGGAATAATTTTAAAATGTACAGTGATGAACTTCTCTGGAATGGGGTCTTGCAGGTTCTCTGAAAATAGCAGGTTACTGCCTAGTAACAATGCTGGTCTTCACAGCTCAGAGGGGACATAGTAGAACTGGAAAAAGCACACAGATGGTGGTCAAATCAGTGAAAGACTAAGAGGTTGGAAGAGGTAAATGAGGGGGTAAATGGTAGCAGGGTATTCTCTGGGTAGGACTGAGAGGTGAACAGGGAGCAACTGTACACTGCCTTCCTGTACAAGGGTTAATGAACCTCTAGTGTAATTAGCAGAAGACAAATTGGAAACAATGATGTGCTGCTTCCCACAACAAGAATTCAAGTTACAATTTCCTTGCAGTGGAGTCTTATGGGTGGTAAAAGTTTTTATGGGTTCCGAAAACCTGTGATGAACTTGGAGATGAAAAATCTTAAATACTGTCTTTGTGTTTTGTGTCCCAGCTTGCTATATCCTCAGAAAATATTCTGGGAAGTGTGATTATATGCTGTCTCCTTGTGTTCTTCCCTAGACATCAGCTACTGACAATAGTCAGAGACAGGAGATTTGACTAGGTGGATCTTTGGTCTGATGCAGTCTGCCTGCACTTGTGATTAGCTGTCCATGCTGTCTACTTTTCTGCTGTCTAACCTAATGTTTTCCTGTTGCAAATTAAATTGATATTTATGGATTTGTGCCAACGTCAAATGTCTTTGCCAAAGTTCCATTTCCGTTTTTTATTACCTGTCTTCCATTTCAAACCTTGAAGGACCTCTGATTAGAGCTCAAGTTTCAGTCACTGTTGCTTGAAGCCATCTTCAGCTACAGTTACAAAGCAAGTGCATGCTCTGACCAGGCCTCATTGTTGACTCGAGCCCCCGTACCTTCAAATTTTCCAGCACTAACATTTTTTAGGCACAGACTGGTCAGGCAGTCTTAGCTGAGCTACCCATCTCCTTGGTGTTGTGTACTGTACCTCTAGATTCCATATTGCTGGAGCCCATGTGATCACTGTCGAATATCCTCTGAACAAGAGAGGCTCTCTGGCACTGCAGAGAACCTTCTCTACAGCCATGCCAAACTGAAGATAACATGATAACTTGTGCCACTGTGCCTAAGCAATGAGCAGTAGCTCATTGAGCAGTAGCTGAGCCTTGAGCAGCAGCTCATTGTATGTTTATGTAGCTGCCTCAGTGCTGCCATCCTTCAGCACAGCCAAGCACCAAGACACTTCCCACCTCTCATGTCATTTGGCTGTTCATAACAACCCACTTCATGTGACTGTGTCCTACCCATGGATGGATGCAAGGGATGCTGACATCGGTGCCGAGTTGGCCTTGGCATGAGGGTCAGCACAGAGGCTCTGTGGTTTTTCATCTTCTCTTTGTGCCTGACTTCTCTAATACTGTTGATTTCCTGCTGGAAAGTACAATTTGTGAATAAACTGAGGTGTCTCCTGCATAAACTGTAATGTGTTGGTGTGTCTATCCTCACTTTTTCAGGAGTTGCTGCATTGTGTGATGGGATGACCAGTCTCCTCACTGAGGAGGCTGAAGCCCGTCAGAGTGTGGTAGATGTCCTGAGCTGTATGGACTCCCTCTGATTCCATCTTCACATCAGCTAGGCTCTTTTGGAGTCATCTTGCTTGGTGCAGCAGTTGCTGACCTCATTTCACACCTTGGCAAAAGGAGAGCTACTGTATTTAAGGAGATGTATTTAAGGAGGTGGAATACCTGTGTGTGCAGAGTCGATGCCCTCTCCTTACTGCAGTACTGCAGCAGCTTGAGCTGTGTGCCCTAAAGATAAGGATGCTGAGAGGTTGTACATTACAGATTGAAAAAATATTTTCTCTGTTTTTTTCCTGTTCTGCTTAGTAAACTCTGAGGCCTCATTCACCATGTTTTTGCCATGTGCTTTATCAGCTGACATATCAAGGGAATTCTCGGGTTTTGTGGGTGAGGTCCAGGTGGCTTCATGGCTGGTGCTTCAGCCTGGGCGTGATGCGGTGAGTGTCATCGTGTGGCTGCCAGCTGGGCTGCTTCTGTGCCACTGGCAGCCTTGTTGATCATTTGACAGTGCAGACAGCATTTTGCTGTTCACATGCCGTCTGTCTGAATGTCTCACCAAAGTTTCTCTGCTAATTTTTCCTGTATTTTTAAAAAAGTGAAGTGTTATCCCTGTTTATATTTTGAATTAGTCCTGAAATTTACTTGTTTGGAATAAACATTTAGCAGTTAGTTGTATATATGCCCTTACATCATTCTTGCACAGTCTTTAGCAGCAGCTCTTCCCCTCTATAAATTGCTATGTATCTGTAGCCGAAAGTTTCAGAGGCTTTGGAGGAAGTTCTTCAGAGGAGTGTATTGTTTGCCTTCTGGTGTTCTGTAATTGAGTGCTGTATGTGTGTGTTGGGTGTTTATGTTTTTCCTTGCCGAGAAAATGGACTTATGAAACAATACAAATAGATAGTTATTAGTGGAAAGGGCAATAGTTCAGGCCATCTTAAGGGATCAATTTATGTTATTCTTTGGTATGTGAAATTAGTGACTTTCATGGTAAGCTGTTAATGTTTATCCTAAGAAGATAACTGACAAAGATTTTAATTTTGCTGATAAATCCAGACTGTAAGTATTTAATATTATAATATTATGCCACTGTTTAAAATACCTTAGTTCTTTGACTTCAAGCTGTCTTTGTTCAAAAGCACACTTAACTATCACTTTTTTACTGATGCCTGAGCATTTTATAGATTATTGCCTGTGTATTTTGTAGGTTTCTACACAGTTATGTAAGTTGAAAAAGTTTTCCTGTGTTTCTCACATTTCAGGTGGTATTTGGAAGTCACTAAGCATTTTCTCACACATTTCTGAACTTTATTACCACACTGAAGAACACCTGCAAGAGCTCCAACTGAGACAATTAGCTTGTAGGTGAAGGAGCAGAGTAGGCTCAGAGTCCTTGGAGGGGCTCCGAGGGGCAGTCCCGAGGAGTTGTGAGGGTGGGCCCCAGGGGACACGGTACCACTGTTGGCTGTAGATACCACGTCTGTTACTTACTGAAAGTTATAAAAACTGTAACATCGAGCTGATGTGTGTATGATACTTTTAGTGTGCACCTTGAAAGCTTTCAATAATAGGGTTACTTTGTCTGTCTCCACTAATGTTGTTTTGAGAGTCTTTTGTAGGAATTTAGGCATCACTACAAGGAACATTCTACAGGGGTCTTGAAAAATAATTATTGTAACACTGTATAATTTAGATAATTGCCTGACTGAATCTCCATTTGCATGTTTCTTTGAAGAAGACTTTTGACAGGTAAAACAGATTCTTATAGCAAAAGTCTGTGCTTCTAATTCCATCCAGGTTTGTTTTAAATACCATAACACTTACAGTGAATCTAAGGCACAGAAATACAGGGTTTTGCTTGTTTTGCTTTGTTTTTTGAACAAATGACACTTTTAGGGTTTTAACATTAGGTTTGGAGTAATTGATATTGTTTCATGAGCCTCTTTCTGATTTGGAACTCACTCTGAGTTGTGGGAAGAAATTGAGAATAATACAGTGTTATTTGGAATGAAGTTAACCTTTCCAAAGGATTAGGTTTCCACATTAGTATTAAAGGCTCTGATCAAGATACATATTGAAATTTACTTCAGAGCAAATGCTTTCAAGTTCAATTTTAAAGTTGTTAATTCTGTTTTGGACTCAAAGAGGGGTTTGTGTGTCTAAAACTTGTAGGGATTTGCCACATGTTTTAGTTGGTTTAATGAAAGATAATACAATCCTTTGATAAACTTTGCTTTACTTGGGATTTTGTAACATTTTTGTACTGAATTCTTTTGCAAACTGACAATAGTATGGTAGCTCGAAATATGTCTTTTTAAAATAAGACTTGCAACTAGATGTTACATTTTTAACTCTGCCTTCAAACTGTGAAAATATTGCCACTTCTGTAATAACAACATAGCTGTAAGTGCAGAAGTTGCCAGAAGGAAATACAGACTCTTTGGCAACAGGACACAAGGCAGCTGGGAGCTTTTTGCACCTGGAATCTGCAAGCAGTGATGAGTATTTTGGCACCCAAGAGCTTGAGAAGGAAAAATGGCATTGGTTATGTGTTGAATTTTTAGGAAGATTTTCTTCATAACCAGTGAAGTCGGAAATTTAAGTCAAGGTCTTACATTTGTTTTCTCATTGATGTGGTGAATGGTGATTTTCAAACCCCCAGCTTTTAATGGATGTACTTAGAAAATATTCAGGTTTATTTGTAAGATAGCTTTCTGGTTTGGATGTTCAAATAGACACACTTAAAACATTTCTGGCCTTAGCATTTACAATTGCAACATAGTCTTAGCATTTCTAAGACAGTGGACTTTATCATAAATGTGGTGGAATTAGGATTTTTGAACTTTTCCTGCCCTGATTTTCTAATTATGCTGACCTGTTAAAATTTTGTTTGTTTCTTAGGTTCTTCTGCTCAAAACCAGACAGTACAGAAGTGGAAACCATCTTAGGTAGATTCCAGTTAGTTTAATGGTTTCTTAAATGAACTGAAGGCATGCAGATAGAGCTCCTAATAAGCATAAAGAGTTCCTAATAGTAAAAGGTTGATATTATTCCATAGTGGAGGCAAGAGGACATGTGTTCTTTATATGGAACAGAATTAATCTTCTGTGCTTACTTGTTTTGTCCTGGAACTTACAGTACCTCCATTCAGCCCAAACTGTCTGTGCTCCTTTCTCAACCTTAGATCTGAATTTAAACATTTATAAAGGCTGGTAAACAGAGATTGACTTCAGTTTAGGGCAATCTCTACAAAAATTATATACTTGCACTCAAATGACATGAAAAGATTGTCTTTTCTTGCTGAGCTACAATCAGCTATTATAAAATTGTCTTTTTTTTTCCCCTGGAAGTTTTATGCTGTTGTTTTCTAATAGCATATAATCTCCTATTGCATTGTTTGGGATAAATTAAAGAAGTCTTTTGTGTGGCTGATGTATAGTTAAAATCAGATAAGTGAAGAGTTTTAAATAATGGATGCTGTTGGTACGATATTCTGGATATTAGTCATAATGCTCCTTTACCTGTCCTTATATTATACTACGATGAGTTCCCAGGCTTGTGTATGGAACAGTCTCTCCTCACTGTGTTGTCCTAGTTATTCCGTGACCTGGCATCTGGAAATAAACCTGACAGACGGCTAATTGCCTTTAATTGTGGTAACGCTGTTGTGTTCTGAAGTTCTTTTGAAGTGATAAACTGATCTGATGAAAAACTGATGAGTTAACGAATACAGAATTTTATGAGACATTGCAATTAAAATGGCTGTTACTTTTTTAGGAGAATTATAAAGAAGTGGTCGTTGTGCTGAAAATAACTGTGCTGCCACCTATAAGGCTGCACTGCTGAAGGATTCATGTGCTGGATGAGTAAGGGAAAGCTTGCACCTGAACTGTATGCCATTAATTATTCATCTGCTTCGATGCAATACAGAACATGCTGGAGCTTTCTTAAATTGTTTAACAGCATTGTAGGCTGCTAAAGAGCTGTGCTGAAAGCAACGTATTTCAGTATTTCAGTTATACAAATGGAACTGTGTGTACCTTTATGAGCCATTAATTCATCTGTGGAATTTGGAATGGGTCAGTCTGAATTTAAATCATTCCAAATTCAATTTCAGTTTCAATCTTGACCTGAGCACCACCTCAAAGAATGCATATTTATGTCTGTCCAAAAGTCCTTTAAATGTAGTTCTCTCTAGTAATGTCCTTTTTTTCTCACGTAAATTTGAAGAAGGTGATCGTAACCTAAATTGCACCTCCTAAAATGTATGTTATCTGTTATCAGGTAAGGAACATAAAGGTATTTATCCACTTTGGTACATCAATAACTAACAGATTTTCAGTAATACAGAGTTAAGGTCATTGGAGAACGTATCAGAGCAAGGAAACTTGGTCTCGATCAGGTTGTGAATAACAAAAGGCTTTACAGAAACCATGTGCTTGCAGCAGTGCCCGAGGGTAGGCATGGAGGTGTGTAAGCGTCTGAGGAAGTTGTGATTCAGCAAAGTATAAAGCAGTTTCAGACTTGAATTAGGGAAATAAGGCTGCTGTCACAAATAAATCCATAAAAAAATCTTTTCTCCATACTAGGTATTGGTAAGATAGAGTGTAATTCAGTGTGGATGTTTAGCTCCATGTTGCTGACCATACCACAAGAATAATGTGGAGCAAGGAGAGGATTTTCAAAGGAGGACCAAATAAAAGACCCCTGGGATAGGAAGGCAGGCTTAAACCTAAATTTATTACTTTGAAGGAGGTTAACAAACATGTTTAGATGTTTAAATGAGGTGAAATTACTGGGAATGGAATTTGGTTACCAAAACTGTAACTAAGTCCTGTAGTAAAAAGCCTAAAATTAGACATATTAAACCTTGAAGCAAAAGCAAGTTATGCTTATTGAGAGGGAAGGAACAAACTGGAATATGTTACTCGTGAAGGGGACTCTTCATCAGTTGGACTCTTACAAAAAAATAGTGTGTGCTAATTCACTGAAGGGGGTGAAGTTATGTAGCCTGATCAGTTAAAAGTTTAGGCCAATTTCAAGCTTTCTGGCCAACAACTTTGTCACTGAATCTTCCTGCTGCTTTACTTGGGGTCTGGAGGAGAACAGAATTCCTCAAAGTGACTTCAACACGTTTGTAAAACTTTCATTTTTTTCAAGTATTACACTTACTAAGCTTCAGGAGGAGTATAACACCTTGTCTCCCAGAGCTCAGGACAGAACCTTTGCCAGCTGTGCATGACAGCTCAATAGGTCCTGGTGTTCTGTTGCTTTGAATACCAGTTGCCGTTGATACAGAATTTGATGTTACTGCTTTGTAATGTAACAGGATGACAAGAGATGTGACAAGGAATTAGTGTATTGTAATAGAATGGAGGACTTGTGTATAAATGAACAGTTTGTTACCATGGCCGTGAAGTTGTTACGTACTTCTATGATAGTTATGGGATAGTTCTGTGGATGTTTGTGTTGTACCTTTGCATTCTGGGCCAGTTGCTGATGCTTCTTCATAAGTTCCAGAATCCATGAATGAATAGGTCTCAGAAATTTTTGTCAGAGCTGTGATTATAAACTGTAATTTGAAATGTATTTAAGGAAAAAAAAGTACCAAGTCAGGAATCAAATCAAGGCTGACAGCAGTATTAGCAAAAAGCTCTAAAATGATTGTGAACAGGAGTGAACAGTTTATTTGGCAAAGACCACCACCTACTCTGATGTAACTGGCAAGTGGTGGAAAGAGAAGCAAATGTTTGAGCAAATGGAAAGATGACTCTGTGTGCTGTAAGCATGTAATTTTGGACATAGACCTTTTTCCCTTCATTAGTGCCTCTTAATTTTGTCTTTGACTTACTTAGTTCTTGACTGTGTTATGATAATTCTGTTGGAAAGGGCAGTAACGATGGTCAGTGGTTAGTAATGTTAAGGGTGTTCACATAAATGATCATAGCTGTCTTTAGAATTTTGGCCTTATCTGTGGGGGAGAATTTACCAGCACCAGTAGAATTTAAATTGGTTTGGTTCAACTTGATTAAATTGCAGGATTGATGCCGTTACTCAGAGTATGCAATCTTAATTTGGTTTCCCTTTGTTTGTTTGAATTAAACCAATTTAGGCTATGTATTCTGAATGAACACTCCTTTCCAGGGATGTAATCCATTCTAATTTGCTATAAATTTAGATCTTCAGATAATCCAGATTAATTTCTGTGTAAAGGAGTCTGTTTTATTTGGAGTTGGTTTAAATGTCAGAATGCACAATTGAAACAAAGAGGCATAAATATAATATGAAAAAGAAATACGGAAAAAACCCCTCACAGTAAACAAATGTTTGTCTTCAAAGCCATGTTGTTTAAGCAGCAGAGTGTTTTTTAAAAGCCATAATTTAGCCCCAGTGGTAGACTTGGCATTTATTAGCCACATGGAAGGCCATACTGCTAATTTAAATCAAAATGGTTCTACCAGTGTTGCATATCATTTCTGTGTTGACTCAGGGAGAAAAGAATTGTTCATTCACAGTTTATGATATTTTGAATATGGTAGAAATAAATCCAAAACAAATAACCTTTTTGAAGAGTATTGTCTTTGGATAAAAAAGTTTATACAAAGAGTTACTTCTGTATAATTATACTGGTGGAACAAATAAGCACAGTTCTAGAAAAGCTTCAAACAATTGAAATAAGCTTTTAATTAGTTGTAGAAATTGCTGATGGGAGCCATTATAGATATATTAATCTCAAAAATACACGTTTTTATAATGGTATATAAAATACAATTTAACAATGATTGCTGAAATCCAAAAATTAAAGAAAATGAATTGTCAAAATTACCAAAGACAAGTTTTTTTTACTGTACCTATTTATAGCCTGACATAAACCAACAAAATTGTATTTTAGATGTGTATAATTAGAAGTAACCCTACCTGAAGGGAAGTTCTAGCCAGGTGTGAGTTGGTCTCTTCTCCCAGGCACTCAGCAGTAGGACAAGGGGGCACGGGCTCAAGCTCTGCCGGGGGAAATTGAAGTTGGATATCAGAAACAAATTCTTTACAGAGACAGTAATCAGGCATTGGAATGGGCTGCCCAGAGAGGTGGTGGATTCACCATCCCTGGAGGTTTTTAAACTG
>JAOXXN010000065.1:26982800-27012950 GCA_026770055.1 Myrmophylax atrothorax | reverse complement strand
ACCCTGTACACAATGTTGCACAGAAATGGACTGGTAGATAAGAAGGCAGAGTATTATACCCATTTTGAAAGTTTTGGAAGTCTATTGTACTTCAGTTAAATACGGGGACAGAAGGTATAATTTCTTTGTATATTAATATTTGCATTTTGTTTTTTACTTGTGAAAATTTGGGAATGGTTGTGCATTCAAATTGTATGGTGTTTCTTTCTATTAATATTCTGGATTATCTTGATTGTTGAGGAAGACTAGAGAATACTTCCATCTTATTCTACCTTTACCTCCTGTCATCTTGGCAGAAGAATTGCAGGTTGTTTCTGTGTTTGGAAGAGAGTATTGTTTGTTATGGTATTGAAGGAGTGGAAGCTATATCCATTAAATCCTTTCTATGATGGGGAAAAAGTGGGATAGCTTTAAGAACAAAAGGAGCAATTGTGAAGCCACAGAGTTGTAAGCAAAATGATCACTGCAAATCTTTTGTCCTTTCTGAAGGCAATTTGGATCTAAGAACTGCTTAAAGATGGATGGCTTCTATATGCTTTTCAATCTCCTTTGCAAGTAAGTGCTTTTATAGCAAACAGTGATATAACTTTGAGGAAAAAAGACTCTTAAGTAGGTCACAGATAGTACTGACTCAAACTGGTGCAGTTTTCTTTGCCCCAGTGCCACTGATGATTTAGAATTTTAGTCTTAGTAATTGCTGAATAATATCTGGACTGCATGACTTTATTATAAACAAGAGTCTGTATACTGGAAGTTGTTCAAGAATAGTTACTGAACATTGCTTTCATATTAAAATTTGGATTAAAATGAGACCACCTAGTAAGTTTAAATGATTGGCAGCACTTTGGTCCACTCAAGAAAATGGTGAAATTTGTCAGGTTTTGGTTTTAGTTAAAGAGCAGGAAGACACACTGTTTCTTTAGCAGTTCCTTGCTACATCTCTGTTTTGAGTGACAGATTAAAGCAAAATCCAAGGAAAGCAAGGAAATGTTTATGAGTACAGTATCAAATGGCAGTGCATTACATGGAAATTAATTAAATAGTACAAAAAAGTTCCAGGGAGCTCTTAGTGCCCCACATCAAGCATATAATAAATGATTGGCTAAAATATGTTAACTAGTCTAAACAGACCTGACTTCCGTGTGTGGATAATGCTGTTGAAAGCCTGGTGATGCAAAGTAATGGTCCTTGTCATTTTGTTAAATGTGCCGTTCAGTGGCTGTTTCGTCCCATTGAGAAGCATTTACCATATGCCTATGCTGGCATTTACTTTATGCTATCTTTTCTCAGCAGTGCTGTCTCTCAGTTCCTAACAGTACATTGCACAGGGATATGATTAGTTAAAGATTGTATGCATGCACCTAAATGAGGAAAATCATATTTATTTTTCCACTTGAAATATTTTCATCTTCCTCAGCTGTACTACCTGTCTCATATTTAACATGTATTGTCATTTAAACTTAAAATGCAATTTTTAAGCTCCTTCATTTCATTTTTACCTGCAGGTTGCCACCAAATCTTACTGTTTTCTTTCTGAAACTTTTGCAAACTTTGCTAAAATTTATCCATGTGCCTTCTCTCTTCTGATTTTCATCAATTCTTAGGTTGTTTTCTTATCAGTTGTTGCAGCAACTTCTCTTTCGCCTCCTTTCACTGTCACTCTTGTGTGAGTCAAGTTTACTGGAGCCATGTCTCATTAATAGTTGTTCTGCTGTGCAGTTGGGCTGCTGTTGGCCAGGCTGCAAATGATGAATGTGACAAAGAGGTGTTTCTATATATGCTATGCTACTACACATGATCTGTCACAAGGAACAGTTTGAACCTGAAGATAATACTTTTTTAGCCTTTTCCTAACCTGTTTTTTAAAAACATAGGAACTTGAGTAGTTCAGCATGCATTCTCAAACTCAGTGAGGAGGCACCCTTTGACGTGGAGCAAGAGCTACATAGCTATTCAGGCATGGCACAAGTAGCACTCAAGAGCCTTCCAATGCTCCCAGAGGGCTGATCTTCTCAGGGCCAGCAAAGGGTTCTCTTTGTTAGTGCTCTACCAAACTGATAACTCCATCATCCTCTCCTCCTTACTATCATAGAAAGGTTCAAACTGTGGGAAGGGTGATAGTCAAGCACTGGAACAGGTTGCCCCTAAGTCACCATTCCTGGAGATACTTAAAAGACATGTGGATGTGGCACTTGGGGACGTGGTTTAGTGGTGGACTTGGCAGTGCTGGGTTGGTTAATGGTTGGATTCGATCTTAGAGGTGTTTTCCAACTAAATGATTCTATGATTCTGTGATGGAGGAAGAAAAATATTAATAAATTCCTCTCTGTGTAATAGTCCTCTGTCTCTGAGTGAACACACCATTATCTTTCAACATAATGGCTGGAACAAGGAAGTGACAAAAAGTTACTCTTCCTCCTCAACAATTGCCTGAAAGCTGTGATGTACTGGACACCTCTGCACTGATGGTTGCAAAGTAAAGACCTGTGCCTGACAAGTTCCCAGTGTGAAATGTCTATAACTGGGCAATCCTAAAATCTGTTGGGATTTTTTTTTTACTTTCTTCAGTGTTTGTCTAACAAAGGCAGAAATTAATGGGAAGAAGCACTGAGCACATAGAATTGTAGAATGGTTTGGGTGGGAAGGAATCTTAAAGATCACCAAGCTCCAACATCCCTGCCATGGGCAGGGCTGTCACTCACTAGACCAGATTGCTCAGAGCCATATCCAGCCTGGAATTGAATGCTTCCAGGGATGGAGCACCTGTAGCATCTCTGGGCAACCTGTTTCAGTGCTTCACCACCTTCTGAGTAAAGAATTTTTTCTGAACAAAGTTAAATTATTTCTATTGCTATCAGCTTTCTGTGCACATAGGACAGGTGTTGTAATCGTGTATTTTGAGACCATCCTCCTTAACAGCCATCTCTGCTTCTCTTCAGCACTTGGTGTGAAGATTCAAGTATTGGGACTGTAAAACATTAAAAATAATAGGTTGTACTGAACTCGCTATAAATCAGCAGAAAGGCATAGAATGAGCAAGAAGTTTAAGCAAATATTTTTAAATTTTAATGTGTAAGTATTTGAATAATATTGCACTGATTATGTGTTTTGCCATTAACAAAATCAGTTCAGCTATTATGGCACAAATAAATATAAAAGAAGGAGCAACAGACATGTATGTGATATAATTCAGCCACCAAATAGGATGCAGTAAGCTCCTGAAAACAGAGTTGAAAACTATTTACTTTATGTTCTTTGTTTCTATAATAAGTGTTTTTATTAATAGCTAATGATTCAAAAGCAGTGTTGGAAGAAAGGACTGGAGTAATTTCTTGGCAACCTGACTATCCCTTCCTATGATAGCCCACTTCTCCTTTCCATGTTTATTAAATTTTGTACTTTTGCTACTGTAGAACAAAGAGATTGTCTAAAGAACTAATATTATTAAAACTATATTTCCAGCCTTTCTTCCCTAAATCTGCATCAGTCAGACTACACTGCATATACTTCTGGAAGTAGGTGAGGTTTGCAAGATTCCCTTCTAAATTTTGAGCTGATAGTTGATAGCTTTTAAAAAGTGGACTGCTTGGGAAAAAGCTTGTTTCAGTAAATGGAGTTCTGTTGAAGATTCTAAGGTGAAGTATTACAGCATTATACTTTCTTTATACCTTTCAGTTCTGGAGAAAAGAAATTGTTGTATAATATCAGTCATTCAATGTAAGATGTAAACATATAACATTTTTTAAAAATAGCCTGTACTTGCTACTTTAATTTTTTCCCTCATGTCCTCTAATCAACAAAAGCTGGACCCTAATTTTTTTTCCCTAAATACCAAGAGAAACTTAGAAGGTGTAGATTTTTATGTCCAAATGTCCTACATGGAAGTGGTTATTTGCTGAAGAGACTTAGTCAAGAGCCCTTTGTTTAATTGATATATAAGCAATTTGCATAGGTTGAAAGAATTATGATACTAGTCATTTGAGATTATAGGGAGGACAAGGGAGTTAGTTTGGAGAGATTTGTGCAGACATTTTTAATAGATTGCAATAACTATTAAATGGTTAGGTTTCCAAAGTTTTTGAAGTAATGCATAGCTGTGATATACGTACCAGTGACAGACCTGTGCAGCTGTAATGACACTGCTGTGTTAAACCTGCCAGTGGAACACTAATTTTGTCTGCCAGAACCTCCTTCAAGGACATAGAGGGAGAATACTTAAGGCACAGTCTTAAACTGCATTTTCAGCTTCCACTGAACATGATCCTTGCAAGTTTGGTTGTATTACTGACAAAGAAATAATGAAGGAAGTCAGTATTACAGAGACTGACAGCTGGTGTCTCATGTGTGATAGTACAAGGTCAAAAAGGCAGTGAGTTAATGCAAGAGATGAAAAAAAAAGAGCATTATCAGTTGACTTGGTGACAAAAGTAGAATGGATATGTGAATTTCATGTGGTGTGACATTGTTTTGTAACATCTCAATTGAATAATCTTGCAACAATGAGAAACTTAAGAAAATCATGCGTGGTTATGTGTTTGAGAGTAAGATTCCTTGTGACCTAGTGGTTTGGGGTAAAAATTAAAACAGAATACACAATAGTAATATCCTTCCTGAAGGAACAGATTGATAAATAGTTGAGATATGAAAAAATATCAGAATACTTTTCAATTGTTAGGGTATATTTTTTTTTTTCCTGTGGTATGCAGAACACTGATATCATGTTCAAACAATCATTACATGATTTAACTTAGAAATTTAATTTAGACATTCTGTAATGTGCTGTATAGCAGTTCTATATTCTGATTCAGCAGTTCCTTTATTTTCCAAAGAATTAATAGATGCTCAGGGGAATGGGCTATAACAGCCTTACAAAAACCCCAAACAAAGAAAAAAGAGAAACAGTTTTTCTACTGAGATTTGAACTTATTTTTTAAAGAAATTATTCCATGAATGGTGAAAACCTACTGTTTTGTGTTTCCCTTATGCCCTCCAAAGTTCTTTATATTTTCAGCTTCATACTACACTCTCCTTTTCTGAGCAGTACATGGTTGCACTTTTGTGACTAGGCATGTACTTACTTGTCATTAAAAATTAATGCTGGTTGACCAACTGATTGGTGTCTTTAAGATGGATGTGAGGCATTTTGTTTGAATTTTAGCTGCCTGTCTCTGTGTCAATTTGCTGATTTGGGTTCTGTCTTTAATCACCAATTTTCATTAAAGTTGCAGGAACTGGAAGTCTTTGAGAGCTGTCTGAAATTAAAAGCTGCTCTAGTGGAAAGACAGATGGATTGGTCCAGTAAAATTGGTTTCTTGGTAAAAATAGAAGCAAACCAAAATCAAACCAGAAACTTAATTTCCAATTGTATCTGAGCTATCAGCTAAATTCTTTGTTAAGTTTTGAAAAATTCTTTTGTATAATTTAAAAGAAAAGAAGGAAAATGTGTTATTTTACTGTTGTGGTTTAACTTCAGCTGGCAACCAAGCACCACACAGCCTCTTGCTCATTTCCCTCACCCCTCCTCCTGCCCCTGTGGGATGGGGAAGAGAATTGGAAAGAAGGTACATTTATGTACCTTGAGATGTTTTGCTGTCCATCCATAGTTAAAATAAGTCACCTTCTGACATAGTCTACTTCTGGATTTATGCAACTGTTTAATATATGGTATAATATTATATTATCATTATAAATACTAAGTAAGATATGTACAAAACAATTAAAAATTAAGGGATTGGTTCTTCAGTCAGAACTCTTCTAAGAGCATGGAACTTCCTATAGTGCAGAACAACTGTAAAATTTTTACTTACAGAGATAAATAAAACAATATTGTGCTCTCTGGGGAAATTCTATGCCAGAGCACAGCTGGTTTATGTTGATAGTCTTCCTCTTACAGTAATCTCTGCTTCAGCTCATGGTGTAAGAGGGAGAAGAAAGACTGCATAGAGCAAAGCAAGCATACACACAGCAGATTCATCCTGTGGGATTTTTCACTGCATTAAGTTCAGGCTTGTGACAGACACTTAGTAGGTTGTTACCATCTCCAGCCCAGCAGACTTTTTGTCTGCTCATGAATCAGCTTTGGAACAATCATCATTTTCAGCCAGTGCATCACACTGGCTAAGTAAGTACTCCAGATTGAAAACTGACTAGCTCAGGAGCTGGTTTGTGTATCAAATACTGCTGTCTTAGAGATGCTGATGCTCTTTATAGTACATGAAGTAGGAGTTAGATTTTCATTTGTCATCACATGTCTGTTAGAGCTCACAATAGCAAAATTTAATTGTACTGTTAAATGTTACCTCAGCTTGTTTCCCAGCTTCTGCTGGAAATAGCTGGCACAGGATCAGACAGCTGCAGCCATGTTTTGGAAATCACATGTGTTTAGGTAGATCTGAGTCTAAGTAATGTGTCATACCAACAACTGCAGTAGATGAGTTGATAAAGAATTTTAAGTGCAAGTACTCAGTTATTAGTGTCTGATGTGGATTTTAAGATAAAACTTAAAGTGTGGGTTTGAAGACTTGTATATGCAGTGAAAACTAATTACGATGTATAACACATTGTTATGGCAATTGCATTTCGACTGCTTACTCTTTCATTACCCAGAAAATCCCTGAATTTTTCATTTATTTTTAACTGTTGCTAACACGTGCTAGGTATTCCATTAAATTGCAAAACCTATATCCCCCAAAAAGTGGGGATTGGAATGTGAGTTGTTGAAGCTATTTGGTATGAAGAAAGGTTTGAAAGAATTGAAACTGTGTATATTTCCAATCATAGACATCCTGGTGGGCATAAGAACTAGAAAATGGACATTTTAAAGTGAAAAGAATGGAGGGTTCTTCTGCCTTTAACAAGGGGAAACAGGGGTAACCTCGGTGGCTGCTTCTCTACTCACCCCCCTTAAGTGCTTTTGAACTTGGCTTTAGAGGCAGCACTGCTGCTTCTCAGTGCAAAAGCTAGACATGCTTCAGAATCCTCAGTCACAGCCTGATTGATAGGGAGGACCATGGTGTATGTGAGATACAACATAAAGAATCAATATTGGTTTATTTTTTTGTGTTTATTATCCATTTTCTGTAACTACAGTAATTAGTTAACCTGTTGCTCTGTGTAACATTTCTGACACTGCCCGGTGCAATAAACCTGGAGCACTTCTCTGGGGTCACTGAACTGAGCTAAGGATTGACATTTGCCTCCTCCACAGTCTCTTCAAAGAAGCAACATTTGTAGACAGGTTTGTAAGCATAGTGTCTCCCAGGAATCCGTAAATCCATGTGCTTTGAGGAATTCATTCATTTTTCTAGGAACTCCTAATTTCCTGCATGTAGTTCATCTCAGGCACTGTGTTTCCAGGCAGGGCCACCTGCAAAGAAAACTGTTGTTACATTAAGAAGTACCTTTGTGGGTAGGAAAAACCATCATAGTCGTTGGGTCTGCTTCATATGCTTATATCTTCAAAATAATTTATTTTAAATTAAATTTGAGGCATTTAGTGCCAGTAATCGAAACAGAGACAATCCTAACTTTCAGATCACTGCCTGAGTTAATTATACTAGTAAAACTTTTTTCCTATAAACTGAACTAATCAAGGTTCAATTTTGTTGAAGATGTGCAAAGTATGTTCTTGAGGTGTCCACAAACAAATAAATATGATCGGTAATAACAGACGGGAATTTTTAACTGAAAAAATCCAGTGAATCATTCATGAAGTTGCTATTACTGCCTGTAATATTTCACTTTTGCTACATGAGGTGTTGTGGGGTGCATGTAGAGTTCTGAAACAGTTTCAGAAGTTGTACAAATGCTCAGAAGTTGGGAAACTCTATTCTGAATTGGGAAAACTTGGTTTGACCTACAGAGCCAACATTCACGTTGATAGTGATATGTTAGAACTATGTTATTGTTGTGTGGCATTGTAATACCACTATTAAATAGTGACCAGATGCATTACTAAAAGGTGTTTCATTGTGTCTTAAAATACAGTGGATATGCTTTTAAGTCAGATTTATGGAAACTGTACTTAAGGCAGGAGATAGTAAAAGGATTTAGATATCCTTGCTGGATTCAGAATTCACTTCAAGACAAAATCATAGATAGAAGCAGTAGTCATGCTATTTTTTAGGCTTTTTTTTTTTTTTCTCTTCCCCCTTCCCATCCAGGTGACACTCAGATAATTGAAATCATTTTAGGGCTATAGGGATGGCAGTGACTTTAACGTTCAAAGGCTTTTGAATTGGCACATAACAAAATTCCTCATATGGACTTTCCTTCCCCGGGGCAGAACTGGAATAGGTCAGATTGGTAGGTTTTGTAAACTGAATGGAGTAATTTAGTTTTCATATGACATTTCTTAGTATTTTTTTATTGCTTTGTCCAGCAACTGAAGCATTTTCTTCCTAGTTATCAAGTAGGAATTGAAGTTGTTATACTAGAAATAAAAGCCTCATTTCATCCTAGTTTTAATATTTTTCATTATTCTCAGAAGAATGGAAATATTTAACTTAGTAAAACTGAATATAGTCTTCCTTTTTAACATTCATACCAGGGGCTGAAGAAGAGTAAGCATTTGGTTTCATCTTCTGAAACTGTATGCTCTTGAGATTTATAGGATTTGTATTTTCAACGGTTTTACAGTTAAGCTCTTCTGAAGAAGTGCTGTTCATTAAAGTGCATCATTTTGTAAATGTATGTGGTTTTTGATTGTCTTGGCAGTGATGCTGTATTAGTCTTACTTGCATGGTTTGCCAACTTGCACAACTACTAAGAAGGAGATTTAAGTATTCTTTTTGGAAAAATTTAGTTTCTCCTGAGATTTAACAGTTCCAAAGTGTTTTGATCTATTCTTTTTATAATTGCACGGGATTGTGAAATTTCTCCAACTACACTGTTATGTTTCAATTCAGGGTGATGTTCAGTATGGAATATGATACAAGATTAAAGGTAGTAACAAGGCAGACAGACAATTGAGTCTGTCCTGCCTGAACATGAAATGTTTTCCAAGCACCATTTAAACTTCATGGTAACGTGCAACACCTAAGATTTATGGACTATCATCTGAGAACCTCTTCATGTTAAAAACATCCTAGAGGATATTCTCTGCCTTAACGAGCACTGGTTCAGTTCTCATCATACTACACTAGCAGGTATTGACTATATGGGCTGTTGAATCCTTTTTTAAAGATGTTGCTGCATAGTCCTGATGGATTCAATTGGTAGTTATTGACAGCAACAACAGCTCCTGATTTATTTAGATGGTAGCTCTGTACAGTATCTGTTGGTGGACAAGAAAATACTATACCATACGATAGATAGATAGATAGATAGATAGATAGATAGATAGACAGAGATGGAAGTGTTGTATCTTAATAAGGTAATAATTGTGTATTGTGGTTATGTTTGTGTGTGTATCAAACCAGACATTTCAATGTATTAGGCAATTTGTTTTACAATCTTAAGAAATACCATGAGTTTTAGTCAGGCGGACAGATCACCAATCCTCTTCAAGTACAAGGCAGAGGTGAGGTAGATAATTGAAGTTTCCTATGCTCATTGTTAGAAGAAACAAAAAGAAGTATTAGTTGAGAAGATAAGACTGCATAAAAGACAGCAAATTTAGCAGTTCTGTCAGTTCTGTCTATATAGAATGCTTAATTTAGGGAGTAGCATGGATTGGATATCTGCCTTAGGCAAGGTAATAAAACTACAGTTCAATTTTTTTTTAAATTGTAAGTATCTCCTAATAGTGACTGTTTTCAATTATATAATTCTTTCTGTAATGTTATATTTGAAGAGAAGAAGAATGGGAAAATGTGATTATAAACCACCGATTGACTTACAATTGTTTGATATCTAGAGTGTCAGCGAGGAAATGCTGGTTTTCGGAAACTAGAAGAAAAAGAAATGTTTTAAATTGGTGCTTGTAGTTCAGCCTTTGCAATTTATTGCTGAGCCATTGAGACTTACTCATGACTTACTTTGCTTTTGGAATTTCTCAGAATTGATTGGTTTGCTAGTTCAGGAAATAATTTGTGAAAATATCAGTAGCACATTTCAATAAATGACTGGTTTTATATTCAAACCGTGTAATATTGGTGTCTTTTAGCAAAGAAGAGGAAGTTACGGGTTAGATCCTGTCAGAATTTAAACCCTCAAACTTCTAATAGTTAAAACTAAGAAATAGTTTCATTATTGGAGAAAAAAGAGGAGTGGTTCTGCCATAGGACTTTGTGGGGGGATGAGGTAAACAGGACGTGATGCCTGTGGAGAACAAATACTGCCATCAATAGATCACAGTTTAAAAATGATCACATACTTAAAAAAACTATGACATGTCACTTTGTGATTCCTACTTGGCTTTCCACTGAGAATTTGTAGAAACATGGTAAACCTAAAGTCTCAAATGAGATGTCTTCTGGCTCTGTACTCATTTTGTCAATGCCAAGTTGTCTGAGGGTTTATTTTTGATGCTGAGAATCTTTTCTTTTTCTGTTCTTTGTCAGCCACGAGCTGTCGCTGGGTTTCGAGGGACGGTTCGCTATGCGTCGATCAATGCTCACAGAAACAGAGTGAGTATCGCAGTGTGTGTCATAGCCCTTACACAGCTGATGGCAGTCAGTAATGCAGTTGTTATTCATTTCCTCTTTTGCATTCTTGTCTGTGCATTTATTATGTAGAAATTAAGTTACAAATTTCATGAAAGGGTAATATACTTTAGTCAAGGATAAAAAGCTTCTTGTTGCAGAAATAATAATGGTTTTAATAGTTACCTCTGGTGTTCAGTTATATTGTAAGTTAATATACTGAAAAGGTGAAGTTACTGTGTTTTATGAGTACATAGTGTCAAGTAAGTTGTCTTAACATCATACAATAAAGAAATCTGAATAAACAGCTCTCCCAGTACAGAGATTTGCAATGTCATTTTAACACACTTCAACTTTTGTTTTGTTTCTCTGTGGAAATTTACTTGTATATTTCTCCTTAAATAGTTGCTGGATTTAATGAAACTTGTTTTGCAGCATAGATTATATTAAATTTTATATATAATAATTTAACTCTGGAGCAGTAAAGAATTTCAGTTCCCTTCTGTCTTAGGTATTTGTAATATGCACTAGAATAATATTTCTTTTTCACAGGAAATGGGTCGTCATGATGACCTCTGGTCTCTCTTCTACATGTTGGTGGAGTTTGTTGTTGGGCAACTGCCTTGGAGAAAAATAAAAGATAAGGTAAACCTGGAGGTGAAACCAATGGGCAAGGGAGAGAGATTCTTCTGAATTCCAGGAAAATGCTGTGATAAAGATTTCACTAAGAATCACTGGTTCATTAATTTTAACATTACATTTTCTGGTGTTTTCCAGTGGTAGTTCTCATCCCTAGTGTCATGGTATAAAAAGCAATCAAATTTTACAAACTGTTCTAGGCAGGAAGTAGGTTGTACTTCTTGGTTGAAAATATTTTAAAAGGCAAAAGTAAGTGTATATTTGCTGCTTATTTCATCATTCCTATTTTCACTTGAGTACTTTATTTCACCTATCACACAGTTAAAATTTCTTATCTCTTTTGATTATTTGTGAAATGGGCATTTTTTATTTGCTGGTGAACAAAAGTGAATCGGACAATATGCAGTTTTGTCTTAAGTCATGCATCCTAGGTGAGGTATGCGAAGAAACAACATCTAATTAGCCTGTTACTACTTCTTGCAATTTCTTTTGAAATGAGACTGAAACCAGGTTATTCTCTGATACAGTTTTGTGTAGATGACGATGTGATACATAGATGGCATCTCATTTTTGGGTTGGATTTACTCATCTTACATGACCGAATATACACGAAAAAGTAACTGAACTTCAGATGATGAAACCGGATAGTTAAATCTTTAAAACATACTTTTTGGAAAGGTTGGAGTGTTTAATGACAGTCCTTGATACCAGTCAGCATTCAAACAACACAAACACAGCAGAAAATTAAATGGCTTTCGTACCGAATTTGAAAATTGCACATTATTTTGCAAGTGTACTGAGGGCAATGACAGGATCTCTTATCTTGCTCTGTGATATAGAATGGCCTTTCTCAGTACCATTCAGTGTAATGTACTGGCTAATAGTGTATGGAATGGCTGTGTATTGAATATAATGTGAGTATGTTCTAGCAGAGAATGAAGGTGTGGTAATGTTTGTTGTGTTGCTTACTCCTAGGAGCAAGTGGGCTCCATTAAAGAAAGGTATGAACACAGACTTATGTTGAAACATCTTCCTCAAGAATTTAACGTCTTTCTGGATCACATTTCTAATTTAGATTACTTTACAAAGCCTGATTACCAGGTAAACACTTGTACTATTTTGTCTTTCTGTTTTATAAATAAGAGAATTTTATGCTGTTTCATCTTCAATTTACTTTGATTTCATTGTGTAATCATGGTAGCTATTACGGTTTGTGCCACCACAAAGTTACTTCAATGAACATCTAGTGCCACAGAAACTTTGTGGTTCAGATATGTCTTTTTTTCCTATTTGAGAAGTGTAAGGCATTTAAGCTTCTAAAAACAGTTGACAAGATGCTTGTCAGTCATGTTAGGACGTGGAGCTGTCCTACTATCATAGCCTCTAGTGAGTGCTCTGTAAATTAAATTGATCAGATTGTTCTCTCAGTGATAGTCATTCTGGCAGTTTTCCAAAGTCTGGAACTCAGCACCTACAGCTAGAGCACAACATGCACTCATGGTGAGTTTTTAAGACTAAAGTATTGCCTGCAGAGGTCACTAGAAAACTAGAAATTTTTCTTTGTTTAAGAGAATATTGCCTACTGAAGTGGGCAGTCTCTGCTCGGTGATAAGGTGGTATGTACTGAGAGGATATGCTGTAGAATGTGTGTCGTATTCACTCAGTAAATAAAGACAGAATGCTTTTCTATGTAATTTTGTGGAAAGCAGCAGAGGAACACTCAGGAAAAGCAGGGGAGGAGAGACTTGAGAGTTTTTTTAGTCTCACAAACTGTGGGAGAAGTTGAACCGCTCTAATTGCACACCACGAGAAGTTGTCCCTCTGTGCGTTCCTTCCCTCTGGCTCCCAGAAGCACATGTTCCTGTCGCTCCTCGCTTGCGTTGCCTGTCTGTCTCTGTGCTTGTTCAGCTCCCCAGAAGGAATGGTTTGCTGCAGGTGTTCAAGTTGAACTGGTTCAACTCAATAAATAAGTAATTCTGACTAAGTCTGGCGTTATAACTGATAAGAATGATTCCCGTGCTTTGGATGGTGAGATTAACAAAGAAAACAAGATACATAAGAATTAAAATAAGATTTAAAACCATCAAGGAATAACTAATTTCCTGTTAGTAAGTGGATTTTTCTAAATGTACTGAAATGTTCTTCTGCACATTTGCAAAACAAATAAACGAATTTTTGTGCAATAATTTGAATGTAAAAAAAAATGTTGTTACAAATACAGAAAATGTTCAGCATTCCTGAAAAATAAATACCTTGACTTTTTTTTTCTTTTCTATTACAAATTTCTGTGGAAATTATCCTATAGTTTACAATCAAGGGAAGAAAAAGATTACAGTATTTTGTGTACCTAAAGATGCATGTGATTATTTTTTCCTATGGTAAAAATTACTGACTGCAGAAACTTTGGGTTTGTATAGAAAAACCTTGATTTTAGAATGTTAAATACGTTTTATTTACATTGTGTTTCATGAATGATAAAGCATATGCACAGGCATATTTTTGCAAAGCATTTTCTGTGTTCTATTTGTATCTAACACAGCACATGCACTCAAGGATTAACATGATACCAATACAGAGTTTTTCCATCATAAAGAAGCCCAGTAATTTACAGTCCTGTGGTTGGTCATGGAACGTTTGCAGTTGTGTAGCTGCAGCCTGAGCCTTACGGCACAGTCTTGCTCATGTGCTTTAGGCCAGAGCAGGGTGGTTTTATATAGAGCTGTGAGAATGGTCTTTTAAACTCCTTTGTCTCTTAACTTGTGTTTGCACTGATGCTGTTCCTACCTTCGATATGTATCATTCTTTGTTAGCATTTATGGGTAGGCACTGAGCAGGAGGCTCTGTATGTCCCTGGTTGACATCCTTCCTTTGAAGAGTTTACAGTCTAAAAAGTTCATGACATAGGCCCAGAATCCGTATTTGATTTGGCAGTGTCAGATGTTTATTTTATTCAGGTATTTGTACACACATTGCCTCAGCCTCCTGACATTAAGCATTTGAGTTTGTATTTGCATTGTAGTAGAAATTGAAAGGAGAATGACGTTAAAAATTACTGCAGAGACACTACTTACGTTTTACAGGAAGAGGAGAATAAAACAGAGTACATAAGGGACAGAGGGGATTATGGCTTTGTGCAGTTCAGTAGGGTTACAGAACCGACTGGGAAGGGTGGCACATGGAGGGCTCTTGAGAGTAAGGATATTAAATGGGTGACACCACTCTACACGGGAAGAACTATTCAAACTTCCCATCTCTCTTATATTGCCAAACGGTATGCTAAAGGATACTGTAGAAAAATGTTCAGCATCTCAGGCTGTGGAAAAAAGCATGAAAAATTTAGCTTTTAGGAAAAACAAAAAATTTAGAAATGTTAGAATAAGAGATTGATATAGACAGAGCCTTCCCCTCATTGACTAGAATTAGAAGAGAGGCAAAGTTTTATTTCCCAAAGAGATGAAAGTAAATGCAATTTCTTTTTCTGTCATGGACACAAATTTTTCTAAATACTTTTTCATAGCATAAAATGAGGATGGAAAACTTGGACATTTATGTGGGATGAATGTCAGTATTAGATAAAGTAAATGATACATGGTTCTTAATGACAGAATTGTATGAATTAACAAACCATTCCCTACATCTCATTCATTTCTTGGTTTCTTTATGTTACCAAATACATTCTTTTCTCTTCATCTGCTGGAGAGCCATTGTATGCTATTCTGCAGCAATGTAGTTATGCTTCCATAGGGGGGTGTGTGTGTGTATGTGTCTTTTTGTGGAAGTCTATGGTGTATCTTTGCCTTGTTCCTGACAAAAACACATATGTGGGTGGATTTTTTTTTTAATAAAACAGAATTTTGTGTATCTTGACTTTGGAATCTTAAAAATGAGGAGTGGTTAATATAAAGAACTGTCTTTTTTTTTTTTTAAATTGTTGTCAGTATTACAGGAGGATATTTCTTAATTACTTGTTCTCTTAGATAAAAGTGAAGCTTATTAACTTTTTTCTTCATTTTCAGCTTCTCATGTCGGTGTTTGACAACAGCATGAAGACGTTTGGGGTTATTGAAAGTGACCCATTTGACTGGGAGAAGAGTGGAACTGACGGCTCTCTGACAACAACAACAACTTCAACCACCCCCCAGTTACACACTCGCCTTACACCAGCTGCCATTGGGTATGTGTGCACACTGGGGGCACTCAGAGAGCAGCCACAGAGGGGCTTCCTGCCAAAGGGAAATTGTGTCCGTGAGTTAGGATTGGTTTTCTACAGAATGTTGAATGCATAATGGAGTGGAGGTTTGGGAGCATTTGAAGTATTTCCCTTTTTAGGGTTGCAGTTTATACTATTCTGGAAGGTCAGCACTGCAGTCCTAAAATTATAGCAATAAAAAAATTGTACTCCAGGAAATTGCATGTAAATTTGCTCATCCGTCCTTTGCTAAATCGTATTTTGTGAAACTAAATAACGTGTCCTGACTTTAACTGCCTGGAAATTTAACTGCCTGGAAATAAACCTATTGTTTTCTGTAAGCTTGGAATTAACTTCTAGCTGCAATTTCCTTGTAACCTTGAAAAATGAATGGATCTTGTTAAGAAATTTGGAAATAGATTTTGGTTCTGTTTAAAATAATATTTAGCATGGTATTTGAGACATTCTGTAATAAAGTAAGTTGGACAAGATGTGATATTTAATAATACCCATACTCATCTCAGGAGATTAAAGAATAGAAGAGGTGTTTATGGACGAATGTAAGAGTTGTTTTTGGATGAGGAGGAAGACTGTGCCTTTTCTAGGCCTTGAGTAAATCCACTTTGAGCTAAAAATCACAAGGGGTGGGAGTTTTGACAGTGTAGTGAGGCTGAAAAATGCCACAATTTCATGTATTATATTCTCAGTATTTCAAGGTAATTTAAAAAAAATTGTTGAATTAAATGTCAGTCAAGACATCAACTGGTTATATTATCTGTTAACATTGCATAGGTGTACAGTGTGGGCTGTGGAACACCCTGAGGCTGACGGGGATTTTGCATATGGTTCAGTCCCATTATTGCCCTGAGCATCACACCAGTTACTGTTAGGCTGGGCTGCAATTAACGGGTTTGGTAACTGTAAAGGAATGACTTTTAGTTCACTTTCTGAGCAGTCACTTATTAGGACTAGCATTGTTTCAGTTTCAGATGCTGAGCTAAGCCTTAGCCCTATTTAGCCTCAAGTCAATGGGACTACAGAACATTAATTAAAATGTAATGTATTGTCAGTGTTATGCTTATGTATTGGTTATCAGTAATTGGGACAAAATAGCACTTTGATAAGAATAGTGATTAAATCTACATTTAGTTTGCTCAGTAATTGTTCTCCCTGACACAGTGCGTTTTGTTTCTCTATCAAATTTTTGGTTAAAGGAAACTGTATGATGAAAGTTGTCATTAATTTTTTTGAATAGAAGAATATGTATAGAAGAGTCAGGAATGAAACTGAGCCTGGACATTATCTCTGACAAATTTTCTCTGAAGTGGCTTAGAGAACATTCAAAAAAACACCTTTTAAGTGATTGGTTTTTATACTTACATATTTTTTAATGTGCCTAAATTAAGGGAACATAAATTGTGAAAGCGAGAGTAAAAGGGAGTTTGTGTTCAATAATTTACAAGATTTAGTTTTCTATGGAAACATGCCTTTCCTTGTAATTTTTGTTCGTTGTTTTTAAATAGAAAATAATTTCTGTAAACACATGAGGGTATCAGAATTTTTACCTTTCTGATTTTTTTTTTTAACTACTTCTGCAGAATTGCCAATGCCACTCCTATCCCAGGAGATTTGCTGCGGGAAAACACAGATGAAGTATTTCCTGATGAACAGCTCAGTGATGGAGAGAATGGTATTCCGGTTGGCGTTTCACCAGAGAAACTACCTGGATCCCCTGGCCATCAGCGTCCTCAGGAAAAGGATGTTTGGGAAGAAATGGATGCGAACAGAAACAAAATAAAACTAGGGATCTGTAAGGTACTATCAAATCACATTGTGAAGACATCTTGGAACAGTTTCCTGTCCCCATAATGCATGTGAGAGATAATTAATGATGCAGTCATACTGATGAGCCATATTTATGGCAGAGCTAACACATTTTATGTGCTGAAACAGACAGACAGACTTTTGGGCTTTGTGTCACTTTATCAGGTCTCTATGATAAATAGCATGCTGATAATTTGGGATTCTTTGTAGTTTACTGGTATTCGTGTTCTTCAGACATGATCGTGATTCTTGCTTGCTGAATGAAACCAAAGGAACTTCCCTGCATCATGTGCAGAACCTAGACAATAAGCACACTAAAAAGTTTAATGTTCTTCAACTGACAGATTAGTAGTGTGATTGGCAGTATCCATTTAATTCACTTGGTAATTTTTTCTCTATAAGATATTATACCTTTGTACTGATCCAGAGGTTCATGGGCTAATCTTTGGAAGGTAATGCCGCTTTATTTTCAAAAGCAGTCTCTGAGAATTGGTTCCTGTCTCCCTTACTCAAAATCAGAGTATTTCATACTTGGACTAATGCAGTCCTGTTTCTTGGTACAAAAATGTTTTTAACATGAGGTACTGGTACTGAAATGTTCTTTATCTAAGAAAGCTGTCTAGTTTTTCAGCTGTCAGTTCTTGTTTGCTAGAAAAAATTGCATTGTGGGAAAGAACAAGGTGTGGTGCCTATTTTCAAATGTGCTTACATGTTTGTTTGGTTTTTTTTACCAAAGAGGGAGAAAGGCTGTTGTTCTGGTTTAAACAAAGGCAATTTCTATTAATTAAATCTGTAGGAACTAAGGATGATCATGATTTTACAGCTCTAATAATGTTCAGTTAGTATACAAGATGGAACGCGATTGGACTAAAACCTAATTTGAAGTCACAGAAATAGCCAGTAGATTTCGTTTATAACAGTGTTGTGTGCTCCAGAGGATCAAAAAGATAGCTTGGAAGCTCACTTCTCTTTAATAAGAGCACTTGACTGTAAATCAGACCAAAGATTCTACCAAGTGCCAGGTTTCAGACTATTATTAAAGAAAATGTCAGAGATGGGTGTGAAATATCAGTCAATGTAAGTGTATTACTTGGTTTTGGAGACCCCCATTCTCAGAGCTTCGCAGAACTAGTATATTAACTGGTATTTGGTCTGTTGTAGGTGCATGCTGAAGAGCATATCTAAACTACCTTAAGTATGTAATGAATTTAAGGACCATTCCAAATACAAGTTGGTTTTTCACATAGTAAAAACTTGGATGGTATACATCAAGTAGTGCTTTGTTTTCCTCAGTTTTGCCACTCCTAGTGAGCTCCATTTTTACTTTACATTTTGTACAGGCTGCCACAGAGGAAGAAAACAGCCATGGGCCAGTGAATGGAATGCTTAATGCACCAAGTCTCGGCTCACCAATTCGTGTTCGCTCAGAGACCACCCAGTTAGACAGAGATGTCCCACTGGTGCGAAAGTTGCGTTCAATTCACAGCTTTGAACTGGAGAAGCGTATGACGTTGGAGTCAAAGCCAGACACTGATAAGTTTCTTGAGACTTGGTAAAGAAATTATTTTATTGTTATGCTTAGATCTCTCAAGCATATGTAGTAAGGATACTAGTATCTTTCCTTTGCCCTTTGAAGACCAGAAATGGAGCAGCTAATATGCGTATACAAGCTACAGCCAAGTATTATTCATAATATTGTTCAATGAATGGATTTCACTACCTGGCAGCTTCTTTTAGAAAAGATCAATGCTAGGATACAGCTAAAGTTGAACTTGTAAACTTGGGAATTTTGTATTTCAGGACCAAGTGGTGTAAGTCTGGTGTTTATTAACTTTTTCTTCAGTGGCGTACTCCTGACAGTCAGTACAACTCATCCTAAATAAGAATGATGATATCACGTGCTTAGTAGAGGTAACAGGAGATTAGGTTATATGACATAAGAAGGAAAGTTTACAGGAAGTGGAGCTAAGAAGTAAAGTTAGAAATCTGCCTGCATGCAGCAGGCTTAGTCATGCCCAACATAAAAAAATCTTGATGGAAGACAGAGGTTTTAAAATGGAATTTGAAGGTAGAGAAGAGACTTACGTACAAAACCAGATTTAATCAGTTTGCTATATGTAGAAAGAGTAAAGGGGAGAAGGACACAGTGAAATCTGACTGAAAGGTACAGGCTGAGTGGGGACAGCAGAAGAGAGCTGAGGTGATGACAGTGGCAAAATCTTTTTAAATATTTCATAGGAGAGTTAGGAATCTAAATTTGTTTGATGGAGCAACTTATGTAAAGCCTAAGTGAGAACTCAAAACAATATGTAACATTCTTCTTGAAAGCATCTAATAACTGCTCTGGAGACATCTGTTTCTTCTGTTCTGCTTTGAGTCTCTGCTTTGTAACGTAAATCAAGTACAGTGGACATCTGGTGGTAGCCTCACCAGAGTTTTTATCCACTCACTATTCTCCCTTGTGGTAATTACGTTTACAGTACAACATGATACATTACAATGAAGGTTATAATGTGCACATTTCTAAGACCATCTGTCCAGTTTTACTTGACATCAGACTCGCTTTTCTGAAATTGTGGAACCATTGCAGATTGTTCTAAAATATGACAACAAATTTTTATATAAATACAGTTTTCTCCTACTGAAAAAACTTGAATGTTTCTTACATTATGTAATTAATCCGTAACTAATTCAGATATTAACTTCTTTTCTTAAGTTTGGAGAAGAGGCAGAAAAATGTGAATGCTGCAGCAGAGAGTCCCGTTGCTGCTGTTCCTCCTCAGAAAACACCCATTTCTGCTCCTGCGACTGCCCGCAAGGACCACGTTTGGCACTATGATGAAGAATATCTTCCAGATGCTTCAAAGCCTGTGTCAGCTATTTCTCCAGACCATGCTGATGGTGTTATGAGCAATGGATTTGTAGCTGTTAACTTAAGCTCCTGCAGGCAGGAGGTTGATTCTAAGGAATGGGTGATAATAGATAAGGAACGGGACTTGCAGGACTTCAGGACAAATGAGGCCTTAGGGCACAGGATGACTGGAAGTCCCTCAGATGAAGAGCCAGAGGTACTACAAGTTCTGGAGGAGTCCCCTCGAGAAGAGCAATCCAGACAGGGTGTTTGGGCAGGAAACAATGTCAACGGCAAGAACCAGACTTCAGGGGTGGAGTTTGTTCTAGACATGGAGTGCCATCCTGCTGCTTCTGAACAGCTTACAGACAGGCTGGAACTTCTGTCTGGAGGTGCTGGACAGCTTCTTGCGGCCACCCCAACAAGTCCTATGGAAGCTCAAGCAGAAGGAGCACTCACTCCGGTAAGAGAAATGGCCACTGTTTTATTGAGCCGCTCTTTACTCAGAATTATATGAGGAAAAAGTAAAGGCAGTGACTAAAACACAACAGTGTAGCAGAAATTCCTAGTTTCAACAGATACAGGACTTAATTCCTGAGGAATGATCTTCCATGTTCTGTTATCCAAGTATTTACATTCACCCATGGAAGTGGCTGTTAATTTGCAGATATGGTCCATAGAACTGGCCTTTTCAAAAAAGAAAGTTATCTACCTGTCTGTCTGTCTACCTGTCTGTCTGTCTACCTGTCTGTCTGTCTACCTGTCTGTCTGTCTACCTGTCTGTCTGTCTGTCTGTCTGTCTGTCTATCTATCTATCTATCTATCTATCTATCTATCTATCTATATCTGTCTATCTGTCTGTATCTATCTATCTGTCTATCTATCTGTCTATCTATCTGTCTGTCTGTATCTGTCTGTCTATCTATCTATCTATCTATCTATCTATCTATCTATCTATCTATCTATCTAAAGAAGCTCCTTATGCAGTGATTCCTAATGAGTGAGAGACACATGAAAACATATATTATATTTGTAATACATAAACATAAAAAATAATATTGAATATGTAAAATACTGTGCTACAGTGTTTAGTATGTTTCAGGAAAAGCCTAAGTGGCTGAAATTAAAGAAACAGTTACTTGCTCTCACCATGATTCCTTTAGTGTTTGCTTTTGGAATTCCTTTTGTTTCTTCTTGTTTCTTCTGAAATTTTTTAGTGGTCCTTATATAAACAACTTGCCTTTTATAAAGTGTTGCTACTTTTCACTTCTAAGATACTTTTGCAACTACTGCTTCACTCCCAGAGTTTGCACTGAGACAGATTGCTTTGCTTCCATTGCACGCTATTCTTTCTCTGTTTCTTCATCTTTTCTAAAGAATTCTCATTTGCATGGTTTTTGGACATTTACTTTTTTATCCTCTGTTGTTGTTCCTAAACGAAGATTTCTTTGTCTTTACTTAAGGAGGAAGTGAGATTAATGGATAAGTGATTGAGAATCAGGCCTTGGTTTAATTCTCCCCTTTTCTCAGTAGGTATTGTACCATCTAGGATCTAAAGGTCAATTCTTTCAAGCTCCCTTGAGCCAAGAAACCTTGCTATGCTTTTTGTTATCACCACTTTTTGTGAAAGTTACAGCCAGCTCATTAGAAAAATAAACCTGTCACCAACTACTCATTTATTATAAGGTGTGGAAGTGAAAAATGAGCTATTCCATGTAGTTAACTACAGCTGCACAGTAAAATTTCAACTGCATCTAGGTTCTCATGAAAAGTGCAAGATCTTATCATATGAAGTATGTAGTTTATAGAAGATTCATTTTGTATGATTGAAAATGCAGAATTGTGTTAAACAACAGAAGATTATTGAGATTTAAATTGAAATATTTGTTGCATGAGAGAGTTTTTGATGGGTTAGGAACTTTTAAAGATGAAAAATTAATTTAAATTTTTCATTTTTCAGCTGCTCAGTTCTCATATTTTAATGTCAGTTTTAGTAAAATAGACGAGAAAGAGCAATACTCAGTCCCTTACAAAATACTAATTATCAAATATTTTTATTTCAAAAGCCATTAAAAAACCAGTGTGCAATTTTGTATGGAAATGTACTATTGCACTTTATACCAATGTGGCTTTCTTTGGAAATAACTGTTCTACTTAAAACTGAAAGTAGATGTAGTATAAATATTATGTACTACACTGCAAAAAATGGACAGTATCTTTATCTGGAGAGGAAGAAGCTTCAGGACGTGGGAGCAGAAACAGTTGTAAACCAAGTTAATTTTAAGAAGTATTGGAATACTGGATGAAGTACATCCTGAGATGAGATTATATTTTAGTTTGGCTTTGCAATCAGGTAAGGGATATTTGTCATGACCTCAAAAATGGGGGAAATGACTATGGTTTATATTATCCTGGAAGGGCAAGTAGTGTTGTAAGGGCAGGGTGAATGACAGGAAGGAACTTAACTGTTGTGAAGGTGAATCATGGTGCAAGTGAGAATATAAACTAAACTAGGAATAAAGAAAATAGAAATTATTTGGCTGATTTAGAAACTGGAAACAGAGTGTATATGCAGTGCATCTATTCCAACTGTGATGTATTCTCCTTCATTAAGGATATGTAGATATTCCTTGAGATGGGTACTGGAACCTGGCTATTCTTAGAGCAGTGTCCTAGTCACTGCACAGGGAGAAATTGTTGATTTGCCTCTTCATGGAGTAGTTCTCTCTGTTTGAGAGTCCTAGCGACCTTAGAGAGCTGTTTGGTAGAGTCCTTTTCCTTTTTCCTCAAAGTATTTACCCACCTGAAACTGTTCTTTAAATGTGATCCTTGTTTCTACATCAGATGTTATGTAGTAATTTTTTCTAGGTAGCACCTTCCTGACAATCAAAATAATAGGCAAGGTAATATTTTATTTTTCTGCTCATTTAATTATCTTGCATGAGTTACTAAGAGCAGGCTTGGGCCAAGAATGTTAAGTTTAGAACCATAAATCAAATTATTTCAGTGTTGCTAAAAGGGCTTAAAAATAGATGCTGAAATTACAGTAGTACCATAACAATATATTTTTTTAATAGTTCACTCATTTCAAAGGGCTTGAAACTCTAGGACATGTCAGCATTCATGAGCCTCATGCTTATGATGAATATACCTCCTATATGGATTTCTAGTGATCTGCTCCACTATCACTTAGGAGAAAGTATGATGAATTATGGGTTTTGATTTTTTTTCAGGTAGATTTGTTAAATATGCAAGCAATTAATTCAGTGGTGAATGAATAAAATAGTTTTCCTACCATAAGTATTTTTTAAATTTTTCCTTTTTGCTTTGATGATTCTTTGTTCTTTGTTTCTTTCAGGGCTTTATTGCTCACTGTTTAAGTAGTAAGTAGTAGTATGGATGTTTCTGTATGAGAAACTAATGCTTGGTATACTCACCCATAATTTTATTTTCTCCTGAAGGAAAGTAATTACTGTTCTGCAGTCCTTCCATTTGTAGATAAATGTTGTTCCTGAAACTGTGTGTGTACATGGACTTCCTGAATATGTTGATAATATCAGTTCTTAACTCTTTTTACACACCATCAGCTTTCTATTAAGAATGTAAAGTGTAGGTTAAAAAAGGAAATCTGAATGCCAAAAGTAAAAGAGAAAAATGTGTAAGTGACTGACTCTGGGCTGAGAAAATCTCAGGCATAAAAAGTTACAGCAAGTTATGCTATCTGTTATTAAAAGAACCCCTGCAGGTCAGAAGCAATTTTCATGTTACCAGTCATGGATTTCCAGTTGCAATACAGATTCTGTGCTACCAGGAAATACCAGTTTGAGCTGGCTTAGTCACAGGCAGATGGGCACATATCTGAGCATGCAAAGGGTATGGGTGTTGACTTTATGCTTCAGTTATGGCTTTATGTTCACTTTGGTTGCAGGACAGACTGTGTAATTTGCTGTAATACCTGCTGGAACAAGATTAATTTGTCAAAAGAATTTGAACTGATCTAGACTAATGGTGAATTTATACTGGAGCAGCCCTTTGCATCATGCAGTTCTGGGTTTCCTTTCCTTGATCTGGTACTAAGCCTAGAGCTGAACTTCTGTGTTGTTGAATGATGGCTTCCTTAATTTACTGTGTTTCTATTGAATTGCAAAGAAGTCCATATAGTGCATGCACAAAACTTTGCAATGTGTATTTGTTAAGCAGATATTTCAGTCAATAAATGATAATGGATTTGAAGTAATTAAACATGTAACAGCTATTTCCATCTTGATCTTCAGTTTAAATTAAACAACAGTTTGCTCTAGTCACACTTAGTTGATAACCCGAAATCACATTACATATATATATATATATATATGTGCATGTGTCTGTGTTATAGAAGAGGGTTTACTATGTGAATCTGTTTTTTTTATTATTTAGAAATACTACTGAGATGGAAATTTTGTACATTGAGGTACTATTATGTTTTACCAAAAGCCTGTTCATAAATTTCTCTTTATTTCTGAGTTCTGCATAAGTGAATTTTCATGTACCTTCTATCCTCAATTGCTGCTTTTATGGACACTGGAATTACTTTTTTTTTCCAGTTGCAAGTCAGCTATGCATTATGGGAACTGAAGCTTTAGGACTGACACAGTTGAAAATACCTTTTCCTTAGAAATGGAAGTGCTTGATAAGTGCTCTCAGTTTCCAAAGAATACAGGTTAGAATTGCAAATACTGTAGAAACAGAAAGTCACTTTCATGAAGATTGCAGGAAGTTTCCATATCTCTACTCTCTCTTAATGGTTTTCTCTAAATGTAATTGGAACAAAGAATGGTAAACTGTGTATAGCAATCTTATTTACAGGTATTTAAATGTGTCACCATTAGACATTTATTCTGTGCTGGAAAAGGTATTGAAAAAACAGTTGATTTCAGAGTTGTCATCAGTAACCAGTTTGAAAATGTACTTTGTCTAAAATTATTTGTTTGCAACACTTTTACTTTACAGTTCCTATTGTTTTTTTTCTCTTATCTAAATGCTTCAATAATGTAGTTCAAGATGAAGCAATTGTTCATGGATTCTTCAGTGCATCTTTCTAGTTTGGTCCCATATTTGGGAAATTTCATCAAGATCATTTAGTATTAACCTTACTGGTTAACTCTGTCAGGTACAGTTTTTAATGTATGCTGCTGTGGCTGTAGTTGTTACATCTGCAATGGGTGTATGTGCTAAAAATATAGTCATCTCAGAGACACCAGATGTGTTGTGTGGATGTGTCAGGCATTTGCAAGGACCAATCAATGATGAAACTGATTGTGTTAGTTTGTTAAATTTGCCCTAGATTGTTAGTGACTCTTTATAATGGTTACAACAGTTGGACTCAATCCATGCTAGCCTAATGCTACTATGATTAGCCTATTTGCCAGCCTAATGATATTATGATTCTAAAACTGGCTGAATGAAGAAGCCAGATAGGGAAAGGATGCTCATTCTTGATTTCGATACTGGATTTTTGAGAATGGATGGTGGAAAATGTGAAGATTAGACTTACATCACCTTTTAAATTATCAACTTTCAGCCTCTGATGGAGGTGTGAATATGGTTTTCTAAGAGATTGCATTTAGGCAAGCATAAACAAGAATTATTAAAATATTTTCAACCTTATTTTCTTCCCCGCCATGTTGTTCTCACAGCTCAACTCATGTCATATGCTGCATTTCTCCACTCCAAGAATTTCAAGTCCCATCCTCCGCACCATGAGCCCCATAGCCTATCTATCCATCCACACGGACCCTCTGAAAGGGGCTGGTTTGCCAAGGAGTCAGTCAGCTGAGAGCCACTCCTCTTCCTCCCGCTCAACTGGTCGTAGGCAGCTTCATGTCATTCCTTGTGGCAACAAGTTCCCCCCTCTCATTCGCATCTCAAAAGCACAGCTGGAGCAGGTGAATAAGCCTCATCTTCATACCAGTGACTGCATTGCAGCAGTCACCTGCACAGTGTAACTTGTTCAGTTGCTCTACACAGTCCGGTAGTAGTCATATGCTAATCATACTGCTATACACAACATCCTAAAAATATTCTGAAAGATCAATTTGAGGAATAAGAATGGATCTTGTTCAGGAATAGAGTCAGGAGTACTCTGTGAGGAAGATCTATTGACCCCCTTGTAAGAGAGGAGTATTTGAAGAGCTGTTATTCAGGTTTTGATCTGGAGCACCAAGCATCTCTGGATGTTCTGGAAGATAGATTCACTTCTTCAGAGGAATTTTTCTCTTGAAAAAAGATAGGTTTATAAATGTAGGAAAAAAGATTTTAGCTTCTTTCAACACTAAGATCCTTCTTTTTAATGTATTCCTATAATCAGTACCAGGTGAATTTTGAATTGGAAACAACCCTAAATTATTTTAACGTGAGGAAAAAAGGTCTACACATAGTCAGATTGTTACCTTGGAAATTAACAAATAATGAATTGATCCACTGCTTGCAGTATATTAAACAAAGATGGCAATTACCAGGGGTCATAGCTAATGAAAAATGCCACTAGAGAAAGAGGTCTTTTCAGTATGAAAAAGAGTAAGGCTTGGAATAATAATTGAAGTTAACTGTAATTTGTGTGTTAGTCACAAAAATACTGAGATTTGCTAAGCTGCATGAGCTTCCGTTGTTGGGTAAAACAGTATGACATAGCATTGATGCATAAGACTGTAACATATCACAATTTTACCATTCGAATTGTATTTTGTGTTGCCTTTTGTTTCCATTGTATTTTTCAGTATAAATATTTCTATATTAAAGACTTTTTTTCTTTTTTCAGTGAAGAATGCACAGGAGTAATGATATTAAAAGTAATCCATCAACATTAGTTACTTTCAAAATTCTGTAGGATCAGTGGTGAGTGATAACAAGGCCAACAAAGTAGCCAGTGTACTTATGTCAGCATTTTGTCTCTTGACTCAAAAAGCAGTGGGGTTTTTTTCCTGCAACTCCTGACTGCTTTTTAGCTCAATATAAAGAAAATAGTTCTGTGCTTGTTGTATAGAAACAGATAAACATTATCTCACCAATGTTCATTATTGTGGCCTTGATGCAATCCAAAATACCACATTCTTCATTGCTGTCATGTTGACTAGGGAAAAGGACTTAGGAGAAATTAACTCACTAGAAGTTAGGCTTCAGTATTTTTTGGGATTAGTTTGTAACCCAGGATGCAAAATGGCTTTTTTTCCCCTGTGTATCTACAATTTAAATTTTCTAATCAGAATCCATTGCAGGTAAAATTAGCAAACGTAGTAAACTGCGTACAATGCTCAGAGAAAGTAAGTTGGCATAGAAGGTCTTCTCTGGATTCCTTAGTCGCCAACAAATAATACAGCTGCATTATTAATAGGGGCTGCAAAGTGATGCACCTTTTTTGTCATGTGACTGGTGCTGCTGTTTAGTGGAGTGAACATATGTAGCATTCAGCATCTTCTTTCTTTTTACTGGGTAAGTCCACAACTGCTGTGTTCTGAAAGTCCTAACTCTGTTGAGAATTTAACTTGCAGTTTGTTGTGTGCTGTGGAAACTACAAGCATGTGATTGTTTAGTTCATTCTGACAATAAAAGCCTTATATACTTTGTGGCTTACTGAAGAACTCAAAAACTTTTGCAAGTCCTTCTCTTTTTGATAGCGCAGTACTGTTAGGTACTTAGCATGTTAGAAGTTCCTCAGCATGAGAGAAAAATGCATGTTAACAACTTAAAGCTTTTCTCCAGTTAAATATTAAAAATATTTCTAATGTCATTTATATTATTTTGTATAAGTGTTTGGTACTGAATATATTGTCATGTATTTCCTGCTGTCTGCAATTTGGTTCAGCATTCATAGCTAACGAATTGCAGAGATCAGGGACCTGTACTGTTGAATTTAATTTCACGTATTAAAAAATAAGTAATTATACATTTGTTTCTGAAATCAAGCAAAGCTATTTTCTTTCCAGATTTTTGATGAATGAGGTTTCAGGAACTCTAACCCATTGTCTTCTACTTTGATGTCAGATAGAGGAAGTAATGTAATTTCTGTATATTCTCTGCTCACTAGTGCAGAGAGAGTATAGGATGTAGGTCTATCTTTATTTGTTCAATAGAGAACTCCTTTCTTGCCATACATATATTATGGAAGAGAATTGAAGTGTTTGCTTCAGCTCTCCTTTGTTATTCAACTTGCAGCATGAAGACAAGTGTGTGGCAGCATTATAGATGACTAAAAACCAGAATGAATTATTTCACTGTATAGAATCTGAACAGTGTGTCTAGAGTGCTATTAGCATCCTTTTCATCTAGAACATGGTCAAATTGTACAGCAGATTCTCTTGAAACATGATCTTTTTCTTTCTTTCTGTGAGTTTTTCAGCCAGATTAGTTTTCTGAACTCTGCTCATTAGAGGGCTGGACAGAGTGTTGTGTGAGATTAGTGGGGAAAGTGCAGCAGCCACTGGCCAGGGCTGTGTATGAAGATACTGCTTAACCAGATGTAGTGCTAAACGTGTAACTGTGTCTAAAGAAACAGTCAAAATCAAACTTTGATCTTTATGGTTTCTAGTTCTACAGTAAGATAGTGAACACCTCTTCTAGCCATGGCAGCCATCTAGAATTCTTCTAAACTGGCTACTCTGCAATACGATTCAGCCTTAACAAAGGTGGACTCCAATCTTGTCTATCGTTCAGACATATTTTTTCAATTTGCTTAACAAGACATGTACAAGAGGGCTCATTTTAATATTAATTTTTGCAGTTATTCATTGTGTTGGGGAGGATAATATGTATCTCTCAGATTGAGCAATTGTAATTAGTTGGCACTTACATGAATATTTTCTCTTCTCTCAAATTTCTACCTTATTGGAATATTAAAAAAAAGTATTTTTAATTATATAGTTTTATTATGAGTTAAAAATGTTCTGAAATCTTCCCACACAAGATGCTATGGAAATTAAAACATTACACTCATACTCATATCCAGGATGAGAAATAATATACTGATCTGAGTTGAAAAATTTACCTTAATTTTTAAGCACCTCACTGGAATACCTATGGAAGAATAAGGTAAGACTTCTTGACATGTTCAAGGGGTATTTAGAGAAAAAATGTGTATCCCTGATAATTGTCATTTTATTTTGGATATTTCAGGTTTATGAGCCTGATAATAAATGTTGTAAATTTTGCCTTTCTTTATGAAAAAATTTTAGCAGGTTTCACTAGTCTGCAGTAGCAAGAGAATGAATGTTTACATTGGTTTTCACATTTAACAATCCCTTTTAGAGCCATGAATAAACAAACAAAACCCCAAAGGTGCTCCTCTCTTGTTACAGTGTTCTTTTATAATTATTTTAAATTTGTCAGTGGTGTTTGAATGAAGTTGTTAGGTGTGTTAGGATTGCCTTTGAACTCAGCTAGTTAACACTCTGGTTTAGCATTTAAGATACCAGGAAGGCATATATTTGTCCAAAATTCTCTTTGGAATTTCATTTTCAAGGCATGGCACATTATCAAATACATGTGTCCTGGAAAGAAAAGAGAGAAACGGTTTCTCTCTTCAGGGAATCTGTGTTTTTACTGCTGCCATAGTTAAAGCCGTGGTTTGTCTGTAGCAAAGAGGTTCTAGTTTCAGGTTTTACTTAATTGTAAGGCCTCCTGTTCCCTATCCTGATGGAAACTATATTGAGTCAGCATGAGGTTTAAGTTAGGCTCTTTCCAAGAGGCTGCTACCATTTGCAACAGTTGGTGTAATCAAGGTAGATATTAAAAAGTCTATATATGTTACTTCTCTGTAGTCTAGGATTAGGGCCTGCCAAGTGTGAAATTTTTGTCAAAAGAAGTTTAACTGAGGGCTGCCAGTTACTGCAAATGCCTGCAATGCTTGCAGTGCCTGTACATGGGCCTCTGGTCTGATGTTCCATAACAGTATGAATTACAGCCATATGTAATCTGGACATGGATTGTATGGCTAAGGCACAACGTGTGGGGAATTGGCCCCACCCTTTAACTCCTCAGGTTCATCTGCCACGGCCGAGCGAGCTTGGACAGTGACAGTGAAGTCCTCAGGA
>JAOXXN010000065.1:26960567-26972465 GCA_026770055.1 Myrmophylax atrothorax | reverse complement strand
AAGAGGGTATGAGGATATGATGAGATATGAGGAGATTGTTTGCTTTGTGAACTTGGTATGTTATAGGTGACAGAAATGTATTTAACACCCTTACCAAATCTGGTCGAGAATATTAGTCATCAAAGCAAAATAGGAAGAAATCTGAAATATTTTTATGTTGGATTCTCATAAGTCTTTTGCCCAAATGTGTTTTCATTAAGCTTTGTTGACTCAGTAAAGTCCATAGCGTGTAATTCTTCCAATTTTGTTTGATAATTACTTAATAACCTCTTGTGCTCTACAGGATCTCTGTAGGGAATAAAAAGGTATGGCACCTTTTGCTATATTCAGAGAAGAACAGTGGATCAGAATAGTAACACACCAGAATGCAAGCCTGAGAAAGATGCAGCCAGCTCTCCCTAGCTGTTCCTGTTGTGGGGATGCTGGATGCATGGGAGACTTGTCAGTTTTTGATCTGTTTGCTGTAATCAAATGCCTCTCCAGCCAGCATCTGTGCTTTTTTATTTAACCTCTGCCAAATGAATACCTTTGGATTAAAAAGGGAATATTTTGTCTCTGAGCTAACACATTCTAATGCTGCATTAAAGCTGCCCTAGAGCTGCACTGAATTTCACTTGCTTTATCAGACTATGTTGATTTTTTTCCTCTTTTCTTACTATGAGTATGTATATTGTTTCCCATATGTTATGTAGCACAGTGTGGAACCTTAATTTCATTCAGGTTTCAAGCACTACAGATGAATGCAATAGGTAGGGTATACCTGCATTTTCTGAAGAAACTGTACCATTGGAAAGTCCTATTCCCTTGTATTATATTGTATAATAGGTACTATACCAATAATTGCATGTCCTCATGGTAAATTATATAATATAAATATTTACATATATACATATATGTATATGCTTATATAAACTCATTCTTTCTCATTTTTTATTTGTAATTTATAGATCACAAATAATACAGTTCCCTTTCTGTTAGTTCCTGTGTACTTACATCTTCTATTTCCCCCCAGAAAAATTCTGGAATGCACAAATTCTAATAGCCTTTATACAAGACTGAAGGACTGCTGGTTTCTCAACCACACAATGATTTGTCTTGCAGCTTGCTTTTAATTCTTTATAATTTTATGTGTGCATTTGCATATGGAACAAGAACAAAGACTCAAAGGTACTTTTATTTTTTATTACAAATAGGTCTTGTGGTTACTTGTTTTTATTTCATAATGTGAGTTCTTAATTGTGAATACTTGTTATATAGGAACAGACACTCAATGAATACCTAACAGATGAATGTGACAACAACAAATTCCATCTTTTCCTTCCTGTTTTCCACATTTCCTTACGGTATACCATAAGAAAAAAATTGATCACATTGTGATGTTTTTGCCCTGGACACTGCTGGAATTATTTGTTAAGGTGGTGTGGCAGCCTATGATTACTTTTCCTCATGTCTGAAAAGCATTTCTTACGGTCTTGTAAGCTTATTCCTACATCAACATGGTCAGTTTTAGTAAGTACCAACTTTACGCATCCTTGCCTGAAATGCTGAAGTTGAGGTGTTTATACTTTCTCTCTAGAGTAGCAGAACCAGAAACAGGTAATTGCTTTACAGGTGAGAAAGAATGTAACACCTAGGTTGTTTGGGTTTTTTTTAATGTTGTCTTCAAAGTACAGGCTTGTCCATTGTTAGACATGACTATGTAAAATAAATCAATGCTGTAGAAATTCACTAGTACTTGAACTACTTGCCAATGTAAAAGTAGTAAACTATGCCAAGATGGAGAAAGAGGTATCAGTGGTGATTGATGACCTAGGCTTCTTTTGGTGCACAAAAAGGCAAAAGGACTGTATATTCCCAGTTGCTTTTTTTTTGCTGTGGATTCAACGGGATCTAATGAGATAATCATGAAGATATGAATGGAGGAGCGATTGTGAATAACTTATTTTGAGCTACCTGCTTGTCTTGAGTTTTTTATTGCTTGATACCCTCTCCTCCAAAGTTTACAGAATTGCTTACTATAGTCTAAGATAGAAATCAGTTACTGTAGTTAGGTAATGGTCAGCTGATCAACTTTTACATAAGTATTAGCTTAATATTTCTAGAGGACCTGTATAATCATTAAGGACTCCGTAAGCTTCAATATTTGAATATGCAACTGACTGCAGAAAAACCCCAATGTACATGTGTGTGGCCCTTATGCAGAGGGTGTTATCCACAGCACATTTTCAGGGACAGGGAGGATTTTCTCCATTGTATAAAATGGTTGCAGTTACTCTGCATAGCACACAGCAGCTTCCACAGGGATATTAGCTAGGAAACAGTAAAATTCAAGGAGCTGTTGCTTTATCCTCTTCAAGCCTCCAATTCTTTGGAGGGCAGTGCAATGGAGCCATGCCATGTAGCAGATGCAGATGCTGCACACACATTTCCTCTTTATGGTGTTTTCTGTGTTGTGGCCAGCACTTGGGAGCATTTTTTAGAGAAACTGAGGCATGAAGCCTTAAAACTAAAACAACTTGAAATCACTGAACATTTCATGCAGACTTTTGTGCTGCAATATTGCATGGTTAAATCAATCAAAGTTGCAATCTCAAAACATGTATTAGTATTAATTAACCTCCTTATTAATTACAAATGCCAATTACTACTTAGGTAAAGCCCTGCTAAAGTAAATCGATAGTGTGATACAGTCAAGCAATGCTGGCAAGTTGTATGATGCTAGGCACCTATCTACTATTTGAGCAGGATCGATAAGGGTAGAAAATTTCACTGCTTAAAGCCAGGAGCAATATAAGGTCTTAACTGCTAGTTATATATAATTATACAGGAGGCAAACCCCTGTGGACTAACACAAGATAGTCATTATAGCCACCAGCCACATCCTGTCTTGGGAAATCTGGACATATTCATGTCTTGAAGTCTGCATGTTTGAGAGCAAGCTTTCTTGCATACCTCACTAAACAGTCTTGATGTACAGGGGAGAATTTGGTCTTATATATTTAAAAATAGCTTGAAATATTTTTCGTCTGAAAAAGACTCACAAGAGCTCTATCATCTACTATTTGTGGTATTATACTATTAACTATAGCTGGGAAAACACAATTTTGATTTTATATATATATAAATACATGTTTGTACATAAGTGTATTTACATATACACTTATATAGATACTGTATATTATATAGATATATATATATACATACATACATACAGATGTGTGTATATACATATAGATAGGAACAGTGTCAGCTATTCCATCCTGTTTACTGGAATTCATTTGCCAGGGTGAGACGAGGCCTGTTTTGCTTTGACTTACTCTGGTCTCCTCTTCTACTGCAATTTTCCTATGCCCTAGTTCTGATTCTGTGTCTTTTCCATATTACAAGGCCCGATCCCATAGTCCTGCTTGGGCAAAAGTCACATCAGTCCTTGTTATTGCAGTAACATTTTGCAACAGTTGACTGTAATGCTTCTAAAAAACAACTTTCATTTTCTCTTCAATGAGAATGTAGATAAAGCCAGACTTACAGTACAGTCTTTTTCTTGTAAACAGAATTTTTCCATAATGAATTGGACATTTTTATGAAACAGTAAGAAGCATAAATTCTGTATGAAGAAAGTGATTATTTCAATTTCTTAAAAGAGTATAATGGCAAACTAGGGATATGTGCCTCCAATTTTTATATATATATTAAATGAGACAGTAATCTTCTGAAAAGGAATAGGAGAATAAAAGAGAGCTCAAACTGGTTTCTCATTACAGGCCTAGAATGTATTAATTTTTTCATACAGGACTGATCCTGTGAGGTGACAAAAGCCATGTTTGTCTTGTCATTTTCAGGGAGCAAAGGTCTGCCCATGATTCCCTATGGTGTGTTCTCTCTATGCTTTTCCACTATTAGGAGAGGTCAGAGAACTGTCACCTATATACATGAAAGCCTTGACGATTATCCATGATTCCTTTATTCAACTGGTAAAAGCTTTGGATGCTTGTTGGATGACGAACATGGCAGTGCTAGGTTAGTGGTTGAACTTCGATCATGGAGGTGTTTTCCAGCCCTGACGATTCTATGATTCCTGTTTCTGAAATTTCTGGAAGAGGATATAGTATTTTTATTCTACTTCTTTTAGCTAATGAGTAGCTCAGTTGGTTAAAACTTGGTAGTAATAATGCCAAGGTCATGGGTTCAATCCCCCATGTGGGCCATTGACTTAAGAGTTGGACTCCGTGATCCTTGTGAGTCCCTTCCAACTCAGAATAGTCTGTGAATAGTCAGTGAAAGTAGGCAGAGAAATGGAGGGTTTTGTTTGCTATTTTCCTTTGGCTTTGCTTGTCATTGCTTGTAATGAACCGTGAATGCCGGCAAAAGGAAGCGAGGTCCAGTGTTTTGGCTGCATGTAATGCACAGGCCTATGTCATACATTTCTTCACTATACATGCAAATTGCATAAACACGCACCTCACACAAGAATACCTCAGGTGTCTGCTGGAAGCCAGTCTTCCTTCTCCCTACAGAAAACATTTGTGAAAGAGAAATTATATAGAAGTCAGCCTGGATTATGTAATAATTGTCTGGAATTATTTTAAAATATAGTCACATGGCAAAAAAGCTTTGTCTCTCATTTTCATGTAGTTTAAATAATCATATTTAAATAATCAGGCTTTAAGATACTCATCTTTGAGTGGTTTATTTATTTGTTGATTTTTGGTTTTTTTAAGGAAAAATTGGCAGGAGTTCATTGTTTCAAAGACTGATATATTAACTTGACAGTTACTCTGGCCATCCCGGTTACTCTCCATTGATAGTAACACATTCTTTGTTAGCAGTAATAGTGACAAGCCCAAGTGTTAGCATATGTCATCCACGTATTTTGCTGTTTCTCCTCTACATGAGGAGCTTGGTTCCTTAGGAATTCTTGCTGTTCTTGTGCAGGTGAAATGCCATTAAAATCAGTATAGGGTCCTGGTTTTTTGAGGCCCCTGATTAGGGGCTGAAAGGATAAACTCAATTATTTTTTATTGTTATTATTATGACATGACATGCCTTGTGATCTCTACTTTTCTGTAACTATTACTGCTGAGAGCCAGCTTTGGCCAAAAGTACAATGTGGTTTCTTCTAAAACAGTACCACAAGTGTGCTGCTCATGTGAAGTCCTGATCATCCATCCGTAAGTGTTTGTGGGAATTCAGCTGGAATTAAATTGATGTTTGTTTTGAGATCACTTGATCTTTGACCTAACCCTTATGTAAAGGACCTGTAGTACCAGCAGAATAGCTTGATCCAAAAGATGCAATGTAATTAGTTTGGTCTGCCTGACTTCAGATCCTTTTAAACCCACATCTGCTGCATGGCAGGCAAGGTCATAAAGGTTTGACACAAAGTGAGGTGGGATTTTTTTTGCTATTTCACAGCTTTTTCCACTGACTGGAGATCTGGATTGGTTGCCAAGCAGCCTTCTCTGCATCCTCTTTACTTTCATTGTCTAGAAAGCAAGATTGGAAATTCTTCCCCAGCTTTTTAACTTTCCTTCTACAGAGTCAGCCCACAGACAAGTTGCAGTACTTGTGCTAACAGATGCCAATTTTCAAATGCTTTCCTATGAATATCCAAACTAGTAAATTAAGAAAATCACCATCAATGCCTTCAGACAAGTGCTGACTTTTTGAAACTGCCAACCAATGGCTACTAATCTAAAATCTCTGGGCAATACCACTGAGAATGAAATCTGTGTATGAGTTAAAAATACAATGTTGTCACCCCATAAGAAATCAAGTACTCAATAGTAGTCTGCAGCATGATTAAATTAAGTGGAAAGTAGTTCCAAGATCATCTCTTACCATTGAGGAAGACAAATGTTGAGTCCTTCAAATTCTCTTACTCGGTAATTGCAGTTCTCTTCCTCTCCTTGGAAATCTTCTAAGCCATTGTTTTCATTTAAGTTTGCTCAGGCACCCAAGAGCATAGAGTTAATGCCCTTGTAATGGTCATTTGTACATAAAGTTGTAATTATTTATTTTCTCATTTGTACCATATCAAGGCTTTGTACAATGTTTGTTTTGTTTTCAAATTATTTTGTATTTTATTTTTATAAACTGGTTCTAAATAAAATATTCATTCAGCATGCAAAACTTCAATTCTTAATTGTGTTTGTATAATGGTTCATTAATTTATAAAGCTTCAGTTGAATTTTTTTCAGTGTTTTTTTACTATTGTAACCCTGTAATTTAAATGGAAAAAGTGCTTTGGCAGTGATTACTATTTTCTCTGTTACAAGAAAGTAAAAATCAAGCATGTGTTGGGACTACTGCAGCATGAACCAGATGTTCATACTGCTAACCAGAATGATTGGATCAATGGAAGTTTAACTGATTCAGTAGGTTCTTGTGTTGTGTATCAATAAGAACAGAAAACCCCAAAGGGCTTCCTCAGAAACCTTTCTTTCTATTTGCTCTTGCCCTTATCCCTTCTGTTTGTATTCAATTAAACAAAAAATGATTGGCACAGCCAGATTAGGTCAATTTAAGTAATAATATGGTGGTTCTGAAAAGCCAACTGCTGCTGGCTTTTTTCTCTTCAAAAATGTAGGTTTTTATTCAGTCAGTAGCCACTATAATTGACTTCTTTTGGGGAATCAGGAGTCTGGATGTAGTTGCCAAGCTTTCACAGCCTCTTGAGGAGGCTGTTAGCCTCTGTACAATCCACTTACCTGGCAGATAGCAGAGAAATGAGTGAAAGGAAATTGCCACTGAATCTGAGAACCTCAAGCTATGGGGAAACACAGTGATAAGCTACCAGTTACTCTAGTTTCCTCCAAAACCATTTTATCTCTCTTTCTTGGAAAATTAGGTTAAAGTAGAGTGCAATATCAGAATTTAAATTTGTGGTTGATGTGCCTGCATGTCTTAGTCCTATGCTGTGGAAAATACTGCCCGCTCATTGTGCAGCAGAACAAGTTTTTTAGAGAAGTCCAGAAGAATTGGAGAAAATTCCCTGGATCTCTTTCTCAGTATTACCACTGTTATGCCTTGTATATAAGGCAAATTAAAGTGAGCTCTGCCTTTCATTAGGCTTCATGAGGAGGTCGGTAGCTCTTGACATTTATACACATAGCCTAAACAGCTTCACACAAGAGGAAACAAACTGGAAATTCATTGACTCAGTAACAGGACAAGAAATGATGTTTCATCTTCTGTTAAGAGCAGCCAGAGACTTAAAGTCATGGCTTTTGGATGGTGTGTGCTTCTGGTGCCTCTAAAAGAACCGTAACTTGATCACAGAAGGGGCATGTAAAGAAATAGCAAACCAGCTGTACTAATTGGAAGATGAAAATAACAAAATTGTGCACTCTGTAGTGGCAAGAGGTAGCTCAGTTTCTTTTCTTGTTTAAAATATGTAGATCTGGATCTTACCAGAAACGGAAGAATGATTTTGATCTGGCTCCAGTATATATTAGCAGTACAGCTGACAGACTGGGAACGAAGCAAGATTGGAACAAAGGGGCTGTGGCAGATTGATGTTGAGGTCTGGTTGTTGTCTGCCCAACTGAAGTGTCTTTCAGCGTTGCCTGGCTTGTCTTTAATTACACAGGAGCTCCAATCTGTCCATTCTGCTCTTAGGATCTTGCTGCACTTCTCTGTACTTGCACTGTAGCTGCCTCTCATTTAAATCAGTACTTGAACATGAGAAAGCCACATAGCACAAAAGAACTCTCTAGAAACGCTGTAGTATGCGACAGTCAAGAATTAACAGCTGCAAAAAGAACTGAAACATCAAAAGACGGGTAAGAACTGTCGCAACCTGGACAAACTCAAACTGCTACCTGGAAGGACCAGGTAAGCTTTAGATCACATTTTGCTAATCCACCTGGAATGCCATGGTAGCATTATTACTTCTTTGTCTATGAAAAAACAAATACAGAAAACCCTGCTCCAGAGAGTCTATCTGCACTGATGGGGGAGAAAAAAATTCATCAATTTGGAAAGCTTGTAACAACCAGGTTAATTTGGAAAGCTTGTAACAACATAGACTCAAAAGTCTGATTTACCAGGATTAGGTCTTTCCCATTCTTCAACCCAGAAATTTATTAATACCTGTGTCACACACAATCTCTTTTTGTTAAGGTAAACCTGAAAAAGAGAACCTTCTCTTCTTCAAGGCATTAATCCCAATTAAGTGTGCTGTACACATATACTTTTTAGTTTTGTGCGATATTTGTGTATTTTACTCCTTTTATGATCCTAAAAGGAAACACTTGCTAACACCTTGCCTCCCCTGTGTTCACGTTTCAGTCGGCAGCAGTGGTTGGTTTCTGAAGCACAGGGGTGTGAAATTGGCCACCCTAAGGGCATAAGGGCAGAAGTGAGGTACTGAAACATACATTTTCATACCATAAAGTGTTCTGTCAAAGCTGACTGGAAAAATTACATACCTTGCCCTATAAATACATATTCTTATGCTTCTAGGAGAAGGACAATTGAGTTGCCATTCTCTGGGTCAGCTGTATTTGCTAAATTCCTGCAGCAGGAATGCTTGTGCAAAACACTGTAAAACTAGAGGCAGCCAGTGATTGCTAAAGGTCAGATTTATCTGTAGAACTTTAATATTGGTGATAAATGCTTAAGAAATCAACCTGCATGATTTTTCAGGTCATTGGACAAAATTGCAGGAAAGTGTGTTTTTGTTTCCCCTCCCATATGGACACCAGACATAAGAACACAGCACCTCAGCTACTTCTGAATTGTGCAAAGCAGTGCAGCTCTGACATATAAGCCTGACACACATCCTAAGAATAGTGCCAGTGACAATAGTTTTCTCCTATCTAAATGTGAAAAGGAGGTTTTCCTTTCTGATATTAGGATAAAATTACTTTTTGCTTGTTTCAGAGCTGACACCAGGTTGCATTTTGCTCCAACTCTTCCTTCATCCTTCTTCCTTGGGTATAGAGTTAAGAGAAAGGAAGTGAAGATGGAAGTGTCCTAAACTATGCAGGAGCATTTGTTCAGTCTGGAGCGAAGTGAGCCCCCATCTCCTGTAATTTAACAGCAAATCTAAATTCCATTTCATGTAAAACAATATGGAAACTTTTTTGTTGTGTTTCAAATGCTGCTGTGGTATTGATTCCAGAAAGCTTACAAAATCTGGTAAAGATACAGCCTGCATATAAATAATATCTCAGAAACAGGCATTACTCATCAATTAATAATTTTTGCTGCGTTTCTCTGTTTTAATCACCTGACAAAAAAAGATACTACCCTGCTAGTGCAGTAAAACAAAATGCCTCTGAGGAGAAGGTGCATTTGACAGGATGGGAATGAACAACAGCCAAGTGGAACAACGCTGTATTAATTCTGAGGATTACATTCATGAATCAACAGCTCAGTCCTAAACCATTCCTAGAATAAGCAGATATCTCACACTCTTCCTGTGATGCCTTGCCCAGTTCAGACTTAAAAAAAATCCAACAACAACCAAGCAAACACCCTCAACATTATAATCATTAGAAAAAGGAAGTACTTAAAAAACCCCTACTTCTGAGGTTTGTTTAATTAAAGAACTAAGCAACTTGTGTAAGACAACTCCTGGTGGTCAGTAACCATAATGTTACTTTTCTTACCCCACTCTCATGCCTTTTTATTTTTCAAAAGGTGACATGAAACAAAGGATGATACAGACAAAAGTCGTACTCAGATGTTTGGTTTTTTAGGAGAGAAAGAGGATAAAGAAAACAGAAGAAAATTATTTGCCAACTGCAACAGAGTTAACAAACAGGAGGTTGGTAATCAGTGTTTAATGCCACCTATAGTGAAATGTTTCCCACTGGGAAAAACACGAGAGGCAAGTCCACTTTGCTCCTTCAAAGTCACAGGCCGGAGCAGAACATACAACAGCACCTAACACCACAGTTAATTTACATATATTAAAGTTTTTACACATCTGCAAAACAGAAGTAGGAGCAGCCATTTGGATGTTCTTTCTTAATGGTTCTCAGGGGGGGCCTAGGAAACTCGGAAGGACCTGGTTCTTGTGACATGGAGCTGCAGCTACTGCTTCTGCTGCTGCTTCCAGCCACCTGCACTCTACCTCTGTCCTCAGCAGGGGAGACCTGGGGGGAACCTGGGCTCAGGTACCCAGCTGTGGTCTGAGTAGAGGCAGTGGCATGTGTGGTCGGGCCAGTGTTGTTTTTCACATAGACGTTTTTGATAGCAACAAGTGTATGCGCCATGATGCTGATGCTGTTACTCAGATCTTGCATGCCTTGCTGTAGCAGCTGAAGATTGTGGTTGACACTCTCAAAGCCAGACTGGATCACCTGCATCTGGGTCTGCTGAATCTGCAGTAGATCCTCTTCAGTTATTTCATTTTGGTCTGCCTGGGACCTGCCTTTTGTTTTGGCTTTTACTTTCCCAGAAGAACTACTGCCTGATGTCCCCAGAAAAGGCAGCTGTTCTTGACTAGGTGAAACCACCATCATGTCCTCAGAGCTTTCTTCTGGCTCTACCACTTTCACTACTATTTCTTCTTTGAGGTTCATCTTCTCAACACTGGATCGATGAGATGGACCAGGATTGCCATTAAACCCTAGAGGAGAGGAGGGGAGAGGAAAACCAAAGGAGAGCCAGTGAGAAACTTCATAACCTTGGTGGTCAGTGAAACATGTTCTCATCCACTAAGCACTAACATTAGTCCTTGAAACAGGACTCTCAAACTCACACTACATTATCTCTGATGCTCTTAGAATACACCTTGATAGGTGGGAAGACAACCATAAATATGCATTCCCCAGTTAACCATATATCTGCATACTACAGCTCCCTTACCAGCCCCACCACAGAAGCTGAGCTTTAGGTTCCAAGAGACAAAGTTCATGCTCTACTGTGCACGCAGTGACCAGTAACAGCATTGCTGAAACACTGTGACGGCAAGAAACCCCCTGCTATTGGAGGTGATCATTTCAACGTGCCAGTGCGATGTCTCTGGCATATACGAAGTTATGTACTGGCAGCACTTTGCACTGGCCAGAACTGCGTGCTGCCATGGCTTTTTGCATTTGCCAGAGTACGTGCAGCAACGGTAAGGATTGGTGGCCCGGTCTAAGCGCTCAAGGATGGGTGGCACCTGCTAGGAGGCAGGGTTTTTACTCTTGGGTGCTGTTTTGATGTACTTTTATGACTTACAGCACGAAAAGCCTCACAGTTCTGCGTGCTGCATACACGTTCTGCCTTTCCAGGGAGAGAAGGCGGTTATCCGAGCCCGGCATTTCCATCAGAGCAGGTCCCCGCAGCCTCTGCGCGCTCGCAGCGCGGGCTGAGCCGCCCGCCCGCCCGCAGAGCAGAGCGGGGCAGCCGCGGGGGTCGCTCCCGCACTCACCCATGTCCCCTACGACGGCGCCAGGCAGCTCCAGCGTGTCGATGCCGCCCACGATGGGCACGGCCCCGGCGGGCAGCAGGGAGCCGCAGGCGCGGCGCGGGCGGCGGGCGGGCGGCAGCTCCTCGGGGGCCATCAGGAGGCCGAGCGCGGGGGGTCCCGGCGGCCCGCAGCCCTGCGACAGCCGGCACAGCTTGCTGCGGTCGCGGCGCTTCAGGTCCCGCCAGCGCTTCTTCAGGTCCTCCACGTCGCGGGGGCAGGCGGCCACCGGGTTCACCTTGTGCCGGATCAGCTCCCACACCTTTCGCTTCTGGCCCGGGGAGGCGCGGCCGGGTCCCGCCGCGAACAGCAGCTGCTCGTGCTTCAGCACCTGCTCGATCAGCACCTCCGTCTCCGCCTCGTTGAAATTCGCCTTGCGCCGCTTGGGCGAGTCCTCGGCCATCCTCCGCCGCGGGGGCGGGCGGGCAGGGGAGGCGCCGCTGCCCTTCCCTCCGCCCCGGCCCGGGGGGCCGCCGCTGCCGCTAGGCCGG
>JAOXXN010000065.1:26942175-26959542 GCA_026770055.1 Myrmophylax atrothorax | reverse complement strand
AGCGCAGGGCAGGGGAGGGCAGCGCAGGGCAGAGGAGGGGAGGGGAGGGGAGGGGAGGGCAGCGCAGGGCAGGGCCGGGCAGGGCAGGGCAGCGCAGGCACAGCGCGGCGCCCTGGGGTCTTCCTGAGGAAACGCGGCGGCAGCGCGGGGTGACGCGTCCCGCGCCGTTATCGGGGAAGGTGGCGGTGAGAGAAGGACGAGGCTGTCCGCAGCCAGTGCTGGGTGGTGGCTCAAGGCAAGCGGCAGCGCGCCTCCCGGCTGGATGCTTGGCCCGCCTGGGTGTAGAGGAGGATCGTTTCTGCGGCTGGGGCGGGTGCTTGTTTGGCTGAGTTTTGTAATGGGATATTCCTGGACGATTTGGGTTCCTGTGGAAATAAAATCATTGTAACCTGAGATGGACTAGGATTGCCTATATTTCACTGATAGTGTAGAGAAACAAATTGTTTTTAAAGCATTATCTGCTTGAGCCCCTCGCAGCGTGTTACTTAGTATGAAAATCAAAACTCCCTGTTGTCACCCACATGAGTTAGTCGGGTGTCATCAGCATCCTAAACGTGTGTGGGAAGAATGGACCAGCAGCTTTATGTTGTGTGGTGTTTCTTCAGCTGTGACTTGCAGAAGCAGACCTGTGGAGGTTAAGAAGTTTGAGATGCTGGCAGCTCAACTAGCGCTGTGTGGGCGAGAGGTGTGGAGGCTGAAAAGTTTGCCCTTGAAAGGGAATTACTTGCTGCCTCTTGCTGGCGGGAGCAGCTGGGTTGCTTCAGCATGAGAAAGCAAGAGAGAGGTTTGCAGCTGGCAGCTGTTAACAGGTTGCTGTTACCCCAATACGGAGTCAACTTAGACAGAGAAAGATGAACGAAAGCAGGTTGTGCTCTGAAAAGCTGGAGAAAGTACCTGACCTTAAGCATAGCATAGACTGTAATTATGCCTCTGTGCTAAACCCGGGGGAACACCCAAGGAAATGGTAGGCTACCCCATGCTCTGCTTTCATGGTAGTTTCAGACTGGAGCTGGCCTTCTGATGTCTCACGGAGGTTGTCTTCTGACCTGTGTTTTTTCACTGAGCATTGACTGCTTGATTTGTTATCCAGGCTGTGTTGGAATCTCTCCAAGAAGCTGAATTGGTCTCATGCTTTCAAATATGAATTTCAGCATAGGTGTTGAGGATTGTGGGAGTCCAGTCATAGGGGTGTTTTCACTGCCTTCTTTCATGCAAAAAAACCACCTTCAGAAACAGAGTTTGCTTTTTTAACTTTTCATCTAGTAGAGGTGTGCATATGAATTAACAGGAGTATGTGTGCAATGATTTTAATATTAGTAAGGAATAAGAATCTGTGTATGAGAACTTCTGTTATTGCAAATGTTGCCGAATCCCATTGTGAGGAGACAGAAACCTGGTACAGTGTTATGAACAAAAGAGTTTTTACTCAATACAAAACTTTGAACTATGCATGGAACATGAAGTCTTTTTTGTCTAGATCTACCCTTGTAAGAACACCACCACCTGTTTAGATTTTAAAGGTGTTGAGTCAGTGGTGGGTTTTTGTCTAAGTTTCTTAAGTATAAACTTCATGTACCTTAAAGTTGCACAGTCTCTGTTTAGATCTCTGTGAGGCCTCAAGGGAGAAAAATTATTTAACTGAAACAGAAGAGCAGCTTTGGTCTTGTGTTTGGCACTGCAGGACTCCAAGTGCTTTAACAGTTGTTATAGCACCCCTCTGTGGGAGCAAGTGGCTTTTCTAGACAAATAGTTGCAGATTTTAGATGTTTCTGTTAGAATCAGCTGCTTTCAGTATTGATATCTTTGAAATGTTGAATTTAGAGGTGCCATTTACTCCAAGTCGTCCCTGGCCATAGCTTCAGTATTACTGATGTTTCCATGGAATAGTTCCACTGTTTCCCAGTCAGAGACCAAAGTGAATGATTCCATCTGAAAACTTGTGCCAAAATGGCCTGTGTGTAAGCTGATTTTCAGATCTATAACCAGTGCTGAGGTTGCTTGAGTTTCAGTGACCTGTTTTGACAGGTCAGGTTTTTATTGTGTATTGAAATCCAACAGTTACTATTTAAATGAATCTAAGTATATGAGCAGAAAGCATCAGGTAGTTTCTTTTATATTAATTCTTTGTTCTCTTTTCTTTTAGGAGAACCACATCCATGACAAGCTGGTATCTCTTAGTTTGCTTCAGAAGGATTTTGTGCCTTTTCTCCTAAATTTTTTAAGGGAGCAGACCAGCCAGATCCTGACTAATGGACCCTCTACTCCTGCTAAAACACCTAATTCCAAGGCCCATGGGAGCCAAAGGACCGGATCAGAAAGGAGGGCGGGCCATGCAACCAGCAGCCGAGTGCAGCTCTTTTCCCAAAGGACTTCAGTGACCACCTGCACCACAAATACCAGCCTTTCTCCTACTGCAGCATCCAGCAGTTCCTCTTCCTTTTCTGGGTCAAACCTGTCTAGCCCTTGTGGTGACTTCCCTAGCGTGGTGTCCAGCAGCAGCCCGAGCTTTGGGAGCAGCCCTGTGCTGCACCATGGGGAGAAGCGGCCGTCTCAGAGGGCCAACCTGGGGAGCTTCTTCACATCCACACCTGAAGCCCTGCCAGTGAGACGAGGCCGGAGGAAAGGCAGCAGTTCAGTCAGTGCCTCTGGCCGGCATGTAGCTCGGGATCTGGGGCGTTCCCTTGCTGAAGAGGAAGATGGAAAGAACAACAATGTATCGTGGAGTGGAGGGAGAAGAAAGCGAAGTGAAGTACCTCTTGATTCTGCCAGATCCCCACCCAGCCAGCTGAACCTCAACAACTTGGAGGAGTTTCCGCCAATGGGTGCTGCGTCTGGCTGGACAAAGTAAGAGCGAGTCTGCCTCTCTGTCTCACTTGGATTGTGCTGCAGGTTATTGTTGTTGACTAGCTCATCCTGTTGTGCGTGTCCAGATACAGAAGATACTGTAACACACAATACCTGGTTCCTTGGTCAGAACTGCTTTGTTATGGTTGCTGTGTAGGGAGGGGAATATTCCTTCAATGTGTAGCCAGGTTTCCGCCCTCTGAACTCACACCAGACACCTGTTTAGCGTCTCAGATGTGATGCTGCGTGCAGCTTACTGGTGCACAGTCCAGCTGATACAAGGCTGAGCACATCTTTGTTCTTGCATGTTCTAACAAGGACTTATCTTGGCTCTGCACATTTCTCATTTAACACAATAGCAGTTGTTAAGGAAAAGCAGTCCTAGGAGACTTTTCAGCTGTACTGGTGCTAGCAAAAAAAGCTTTGGATTGACTTCTGTGCCTTCTGGTAGCAGATGTTAGTGTGCAGCTTCGTTTGTGCTGTGTGATCATGGGCAAAATAGCTAGCTATGTTCTTGGTCTGCTGCTAACCCTGATCACCTTGGTGACTTTGGCTTAGCTTCTGGGCAGCTGTTTGTGTGTGGTTGCCTCAATCCTTTTATCTTTCTCTTTTACTCTTTAAAATCCTCTTTACCAAATATAAGGCTTTCATGTCAGCCTGTTTACTCCATACATCAGCCACTGATCTCTGAAAGTGGGACTTTCTAGTTGGACATACAAAGTTCCAGCTGAAAATTATTAGATGTGTGAGTCTGTACAGCAGATCCAGATGCTGAGTCTGGATGGTGCTCTAGATGATGCTTTAATCAAGGGAGATAAGGTGTGTTTCCAGTATAGACAGCAAGTCTCTCTTCCTCAGTTGCATTATGCGCTGCTAGGAAAAAGGAGGAAGGAGGTCATGGAGTGTTTGGAAGTCAGTGCCATTCTGACATACAGAACACTGTAGCAACTAATATGTAGCAAACAGCAATTCTTTGAAGTGTAATGCTTTATGTTCTGTATCTCATTTTGGGTTTTTTAGTGTTTTTTACTACTTTACAGAGCCTCTTCCTGAAGGCCAAATATAAGTAGTTTATGCAGGAAGAATGTGTTTCCCTAAACTTAAAGGGCCTATTTTAACTTCAGAGCCTGAACTCTTACACAGAGATAGGCAATGGCAGCTTGATTGGTTTTGGTTTGGTTTTTTGGTGGGATTTTTTCATGTTCACTAATTCACCATCAGTTTCTTGCTGAAATGAGGCATATCCTGTCCTCTCAAATTGGAAATGTTTGGTAGGGTTGTGTGGCACTGTGTTATCTGTTGGTGGGCTGATGTTTGATAATTAATTTTGCAGCAGGGTCAGCAAGCTGTTTTTGGCAATCTGTAGCTTCATGACTTTTTATTCGGTGACCAGAATAAAACCAATAGCTATATGTACAGTTTAGAAATTCAATACCCTGACTCCATATCCATTTTATTTTAGCGTTAGATTCTTCTGGAAGAGTTGCGTGCATATCTGTCTCTAGGCCTAATTTTTTTTGTTGTTTAGCTTGATTTTACTGGCATTGCTTCTCATTTTTTCAGCAAAAGCAAACCATCGAGGCGAATCAACCCAACTCCTGTAAGTGCTGAGCGCCCACTCTCAAAACCAAAGACATGCTTCACTTCTACTCCTGTCAGCCAGGCTCCAGCTGCTCGGTTGTCATCTGGGTCAAGCCTTGAGGCCTTTACTACTGTCCGGGAAGGAAACCTTACATCTGTGATAAGCAACAGCCTTCAAGAGGAGAGGGAGATGCTGAAGAAAGAACGGTACAGTCTGAGCATGGAGAGGCTTGTGTTGATTCTTAGTTTCCTTGTGTCCTGGTTCTGGCCAGGATAGGGTTAATTTTGGCAGTAGCCAGGAGGGGGCATGGCTAGGACCCAGAGGTTATTCTGTGCCACCTCACATAATATCTGTGGCCTGGGAAAAGCCTCTCTTCCAGATCAGCATAGTGGGGCAGAGGGAGCAGTCAGGTGCTCTCTGTTGTCAAGGGGTTTCCGTGTGAATCATTCACCTCTTGTACCCTCTGTCATTAGTATTGTTGCTGTTACTGTTCATTTTCTCATGTCATTGCTGTTTCCAGTAAATTTTTCTTATGTCAACCCATGATTTTTACCTTTTGTGCCTGCAACTCTCTTCTCCATCCCCTGTGGTCTGCAGAAAGGAGAGGGAGTGGGAAGGGGAGCAAGTAAGCGGTGAGTGTCTCAGTGGGAGCACTAAATTGGGGAGTATCATTCCTAAATCAAACACCTTGTCTTGAGGTAGTACTGATATCAAAGTGAAAATGACCAGAAGAATATCCAAAACATATATTGGCCTTAAACTATAAAATGTGTAAAGCCAAGTGTGATTCTGCTATCAGACTAGTATATTAATGCTGCTAGCTCATGTTTGTTATTTTAGAAGTCTGCTGGCTCTGGAACAATGACCCTCACTTCAGAAGCTGAGTCAGTCCTCAGTGCTTTTATGAGATTTCTTCTTCATGGGCTTGCATGCATGACTATCTCCTGTGCAGCTTTCCTTGAATTGCACAGGCAAAGCATGTGGGTTTGAGCTGATGTAATTAGGCTGTGTTTGAAGACTGCACCAAGACATATTGGTTTGAAGAAAATGACTTAACTATGCAAATATAGTGAAAGTGTTAATGATTTTTTAAGGTAGGCAGACTAGCAGAAGCTTACAGTCAGACAAAACAGGACAGGGGTAGCTTGAGATTCTGTTTCAAAGTTACACTGCAGTGATCTGTTGAAAATTATTTGTGGTGAGGTGAACTTTAGCTTCTTATTTTGTCTCTGCTGTTCAGTTAGTGTGTGACACTCAACAGCTGTAAAATGATATCACTGTTAGTCTGTGAAGATTTATACTTCAGGAAAAAAGCAAAGCACAGTAGTTGAGAAACTTTTGTTTAAACTTGCTGACAGAACTGGTGCTTGCTTTTTAAGTTTTGTTCTTGAGAAACTCCTCAGGACACGTGGGTGTAATTCTTTTCCTACTAAGCCTTGCAGTTCACTTCAGTGGGTTGAGAACTGGCTGGAACACATCCAGTAGAGACTAATGAAATACTGTTTGTACTGGACCTGTAGCAGAACTGCTCAAGATTCAAACCTGCCTCTCTGCACTTAAGTGAAGCACCTATTCCAAGCTGAATTCGACTTCAAAGGTCCCAAGAATGTGTATAAATTAAAGTCAGTGAAATAGCAGTATGTGGTGGGCTGAATCTTGCACAGGAGGTGATTCTGTCTGACCCATCATGCTTGAAAACTGGGAGCTGCTCTTGTGTCCTCAGTACTGGTGGTGAATTGAGGTACAAAACACACAGCCTCCAGCCAGGTGGGTCACTTTTGAGCAAGGGCAAAAGGTGAATTTCGTGCTTAGATGGATGACAGCACTGAGATAGAAGTGAAGCAGAGTCTTAACTGCATTACTGGAGTCTTACTTTGGTGGGTTTATGAAGTGTTTAGTAAGTAATTTTCTTCAGCTCCATCAGTTGAGGTGTTTCCATTCATTGCAAGGGAGCTGTTATTTAGTAATATTTCTACTTCCATTTTGGGACCAATTTGTTCAACATTCCCACTAGAAATAGGCCAATAGAAAAAAGCCTTTGCTGCAGGCAAAAATGTTTCAATCTTCCTCACAGCCTTTAAAGTGACTTAAAGATTTTACTTTGTACACTGTGTGGTAAAACACAGTGTGATGTTCCAAGTGTAAATGTTTCACTGAAATCTTTAACAGTCCTTTAGTATTGCTGTTACTGGCTTGTTTCCTGTTTCTCATGTGTCTTACGTATACCACTCTGGTACTGCATTTTGTATGACATTTCAAGGTATAGTTTTTACAATGTCTCTATATTTACCTGAGTGATCATTGTTGATTTAGAATCCAGCAATTAAAGCAGTTTGTTCCTTTTGTTGTTTAACTTGCCAATATGCAATTTCATGGGTTGTTGCATTGCCTTTCTGCTTAGTCATATTGGGTCTTCTCAGGTGTTGCTAACTTACAAATATATTTGAATATATGGATGTGAACTTTATTTTCATAGATTTTGTAAAATATCTAGAAATTGTACATGTCAAAAAAATTTCAGGACTTGGTCTCTAACAGATTCCTTGTCCTTAACTAATACCATTTCAGATGAGAGGCAGTAACATAGATTAGTTGGTTAATTTGGTCAAAGTGCCACACTATTTTAACAGAGTTGGAATTTGAATGTGATTCTTTAGAGTTTTGGTTGCTAACCCCAAGATCTTTTCTCACAAAGAGAAAGATGACTTAAATTAGTATCATGGTAAAAGCTGCATTAGGCAGTGTAAATGACATGGTTAGTTCTTGCAGGATTTCCTTCATGCTACACTGCAAGAGAGAAAGACCTCTTCTGGCTGCATGGCTGTTGTGAATCATCTTCAGTCACATGGTATGTTGCTGTTCTTGAATTTCAGATGCAAATTGCTGCACCAGGCGTCTTCTCCTGCAGGGATATCTTTTGATCCTGGTACTCCAACTAAGCCTAGCTACGCTCGCAGTGCTAGTCTGCCTGCTGAAAGCCATCTGGTGACCTGTGCAAATCCTACTAAGGTTTCCTGCAAGAAACAGTTGGAGTGTCTGGCTCAGCTCTATTCATCATGTATAGCAGGTGAAGACTCAGGAGATGTGAGACTGACCTTTCTTTGAGCTTTGAACTTGCATGTGTGTTGTGAGAGGGAGGTAGATGAGAAGTGGAAGTTATGGAATAGTTATAGTGTACAAAAAAAATCTGGAAAAATAAACTAAGCCAATACAATTATTAAAATAAATAAATACTAGGTAAAAGTTTAGGGAAGGAAGTGAACTTGATGCAGTACTCTGAGCTGCAGTAGACTGAACTTATGTGGTCTGAAACTAGACTATGCCCTAACACATCTTTCCCATATTGATTTTTACTGTGGCTGTGTGTGGGGAGGGAGTTTTTGGTGACTACCAGAGAACAGGAATCTATCTTTTTACCTTTGTGAATTAAAGAAGGACAGTATTGAATAATCCACTTTTAACGTCTCATTTGCTCTCTTCCAGAAAACCTGGTACCAAGTATTTTTCTGGAGCTGTTTTTTGTTCTGCAATTACTGACATCGAAAGGCACTTCTACAGCAGAAGATGGGGACAGTGACCCTGAAGTCAGTGAAAGTGGTAGAGGTAAACAATAATATTGAGGAGAAAGACTGTTACTTCCATGGAATGATAATGCATTATAGACTAGCTTGGACAGTTAGTCTTAAATGACATAAAAATGCTTTATTACCACTGTGGGACTCATCTGAGATGCTGACAAAAGTCATGCATGTATGGGAAGCGCTTTGCAGTATGAGAGTGGGCTTGTTAGGTCCTGTTTGAATCTAGTTCCCTGCAATTCTGTGAGATTTGTTGTAGCTATTTGCTAATGCTGACCTTTAGAGAGAAGGACAGATATGGTAAAGTCCCTTCTCCACTGGTCCTTGCAATTCAAAAGTGCTGTTGATCTACTCTGTCTTTCTTAAGGTTGGGATGTGAGTGCACAGGATCCAACCATGTAGATGCGTAATTCTTGCATTTGTTTTTTGGCAAATTCAGACTTAAACTTGATGCTTTGATACAGACATTAAAACCAAAAGAGTGGCTTAAAGATGAGACACACCACACTCTCCCCCACCCCAGATGCCCCTATTTGATTGACTTTTCACTTATTCTTAGAGCTGAGATGAGGAACATGAAATCTCTAGCTACAGGAACAGCAGCTTATGACCAGTTGTAGGTGGTCTGCTTTTTTTACCTGGATCTGCTTCCTGTTGGCCAGAACATGGAGAAGGAATCTTTTCTTTCCCATACAGCATGATGTAATTCAATTACCTGTAGTGTAGGAAGAGTAGGCAATGGGAACTTCTGTAAACTGCATAGGAATCTGAAACACTATTTTTGGTTATGGCAGTTCCTACTTTCCTTAAAAGCTTTGTTGGTCTTTTAATTTATAAATAGTGATAGGTGCTGTTGTCTCATGTTTCTTTTTTTCTCTTAGAAGTGTCAAGGCGACAGCATTTCCAAAGTGTGCACAACTGTGTTTATTTTGCTGTTCAAGTCTTGGATTATCAATATGAGTGAGTTGAATTTTTTTTCCTCCGCTTTTGCCTGCATTTGTGTGGGATTAAGCAAGTGTGCTTGGGTCTGAGTTTTACCACTTACAGGCACAGAGTTGTTAATTTTCCCTCAAAACATAGAACTTGGATTTGGGTGTCTATGGGTTTTCCTTACACTGACCTGTCCACTGACCTTTGTTGTAATATGCAGAAACAGGAAAGTCATGGGAGTGATAACAAATGGTCCTTCCTACAGATACCTGTAGGATTTCATGCTGGATACCTGTGGCTTAGAACTCTTTACTTGGCAGCCTCATAAAACATGAACATAAGCATTTCTTTAGGTCTGATCGTGTCTTTTTTCTGTCTGTCTGCCTGCCTGAGTTTTATCCCTGTTGTCTTGGCAGAATTATTTCCCATTTAGAAAAGGGGATGCTGAAGCTTTTGGCTGAAAATGAACGAATTGCATCTTTTTCTCCCACCTTGCACAAGAGGCTCAGGCAGGCTTATGAAAACAGCACAGCCAAGGTAAAAATTGGTGGACCTCAAATGACATTTCTTCAAACTGTTGCTCTTTTATTTGCAATGGCTTTGATGTTAAATCTCATTACTTCTACTTCAGGTATCTTGTCATGTTGTCTCTGGCAGCTATGTAAAAGCTACTTCTTTTTCTTGTCAGCAGGGTGAGTGAATTGCTAGGTCCAGTGATTGTGAGCTGTGAGTCTTCTGGCTATCCTTGCATTGTGCTCTGGGCCCTGATCTCAGCCAGAGACTTTGATAGGGTCAAGTTTTGCTTTTGAGATTCTCTCTAATAAGCCTGCATCCCAGGAGATGCAGTATCAGAAGGTAGTTTTGGAGAAGTGGATTTCTTTCATAGATACAGACTCCTTTTAGGCAAATGAAGTTTCAGAGGAGACAGTGCAGATTGTGAAAACTGGTTTCCTCATGTAATCATCTGGGTTAGGGAACTAAAGCTGGATGGTAGGAATGTATTTTATATCTCATTTCACCCATCTTTTATAAATCGAAATTACTCTTGGCAAAGAAAGTACAGTGTATGTTCTGAGACTAGGATATGTCAATAACTGAGCTTTCAAGTTGTTACAAGTTGTAAATAAAAGTTTCTTATTGCTTGAAGACATAGGCTTTTTAAGTTGGAAAAAGAGTAACAATACAGGAATTGCCAGCCACTATCCTGCATTTTCTGCAGCCAAATATTGAAGGCACACTTCAACTGTTTGCAGATCATTCTTTCCACACTGTATCAATACTGGTTGCAATCTGTTCAGCAGACACTTAGAGACATGAGATGTTTTCTCTCATAACGTTGAGTGATTCTGCCTCTGTAGTGAAATGTAAGTTGTAAAACTGTTAGTGTTTACTAGTAGTTAGCAATTAGGAAGTAGCTCGTGTCTGAACAACTTGGCTAGTGGTACTTGGTTTCCTCTTCATGCCTTTTCCCTGCTTTTGTCTGAGTCTCGGATTGTTTAGAGATTCACATTAGTCTAATGGTTGTCTTTGTGTATTTAACAGGTGTCTCTCCTGTTGCCATGCTCTGTACAGTCTGTTTCTTTTCAGCCAGAAACTGATAATCGCTCCAACTTTCCCAGTGATAAAGCATTTCACATATTTAAGAAACAAAGGTAAGTTTCTTCTATTGTTACTGTAGGGTTCACAGGGTATAACCTTTGCATGGTTGTGAGCAAAAGATATTAATAATGTTTCATGTATGCTACATGCCTAAGAAAAAAAGTCTTGAAATTTGCACTCTAATTAAAAGAAACAAAAAAAGTCTTTTTCCATATTGACTGCAGGAGCTAAATGCATAATGTCTTTAGAGAAAAACAGCCTAATTCTTCAGGAGTTATTGAGACTTCTGTTAATGCCAGTACAGTGTGTCACCCTCCTGGATTGCTTCTGCATATAGATCTGGTATGCTTTTATTCTCCCTGCCACCTCTCTCCATGCTTGCAGCTACAGGGTGAGGGCAGAATGACAAGTCTCCTTTTTTCTCTCGTCATAGCGATTATTTCATGTGGCTTATTTTTTTCCTGCCCCTCAGGCTTCAGTATGTCTGTCTGGTAATGGGTGTTTTGGTCATTCCATCAGAGCTTGGGGATAACAAGCTTAAGTGCTTGCTGTCAGACATGGAAAATGGAAAATCACTCAAGTACTGCTAACATTAATGAGTGCTGCAAAGGTATCTGAATGCTTAGAGACTTGAGTTATTTAATCTGAGGTAGATTCTTGCTGGGAAACTTTGGAGCAGTTGAATATTCAATCTTGTTGCTACAAATTTTGGAGAGTGGGATTTCATTCCCTTAAATATCTTAATTCACAGAGATATATTTTATGAACTTCTGCGTGAATGGGAGGATAATCACGAGAAAACTGGCTGGGACTTTGAAAGAGTTCTGGGCAATAAGATCAGGTAGGAGTCTCCTGCAACTTCAGCTCTCTCTTTAATGTAGCTGACTTGCTGGTGCAGCATACTAGACTTGCCGTCCTTAGCTCCATGTTCTCCCTGGTCTTCTGCACTAATCTGTAGGGAGCTGTGCTGCTTGGAATATACTACCCATGTAAATTTGTGTCTAGATTTCAAAGTATCAGCTGTTGTCTTAAAGAAACAAGCATAAGTGGCAAAGGCCTAATTTGAGCAGTGTTGATGTCGCTCTCTCCCTGTTCATAATGACAGAAAGAGCTACCAGTATACTGTGGCCTGAACACTGTTATTGTCTACACTTGTGTGTGCATTTCATGTTTCTGATGTCTGACTCTACTTAAGTGTGGGGAGGTGTGTTATATGTTCAGAAGCTGTTAGCCCTTCTAATTGTTCCAGAGGATTATAGTGTATTGTCTCTGAAAACAAGACAACTGCGTGCTTTCTACGGAAAGCAGACTGTTAAATTCATTTATTGCTTTATCAAAATAGAGTGTATATATGAAGAAACTATGCTTCTGAAAACAGTTGCCTTGTGGCTTTCTGTGTTAGTTTCAGCCACCAGCCTAGTCAAGTTACATGTATGTAGGTGGCTTTTCTCCATGGGAGCAAAACAAGGCTGAGGCCTAAACTTAAAAATTTTCCCTCTCTTGGGGCATCAGAAGTAGCACTATTGCTATTTTCTTACTTCTGTATGTGTGAACTCTCAACTCACTCTACTGCGCAGGGAGGAGTGGGAGGTGAATGAGTTCCTTCTTCTTCCCAAGTAACAGCATTATTTCAGGAAAGGAAGAGATTCTTTTTATCTCTAGAGTTGTGTTTGCTCTGCAGGTGCTCGGGAGAATGTTTGTTTCCATGTCAGCAGCAGATGGAGCTCAGTTCTTGGGAAGCTTAGTTATAAGGATGTTGCTTTTTGCAACAGCCTTTGGAGATTCCTTAAAAGCAGTTATTTTATGCTTTTGGTATAGTTTGAGGTTAGAACACTGGTTTTTGTACCGCAGAGTTCCAGTTAGAATTTGTAATCTTTTCCTTCATAGGGCCATGATGGCTCACCTGTCTGCAACCTGCAACCACAGCCATTTTGCCAGGCTTTTTCAGAAACAGCTTATCCAGGTAAATGACTTATATTTTTTTAATGAATGTATATGTCAAAGCTGATTTGATCCTTCCTCAGCCTGAGAAAACAAACCATGTCTTGCAAATTTCTTTGAGATTTTCCTATTGAAACTTTCTTTTGGGAGAGACAAGTCTTTAGGATGGGAATTTCTTTCCTTTTTAAGAAATAATCAGTGATAAATTACTGATGAACTCTGTTTATATCAGGAATAAGGCACACTGAGCACATCATGAACTGTAAGCATTAGTTCTTAATGGTTATTTATGTTGACCTAATTTTAGTACAGTTATAGTTTCTGGAAATTTTAAGGATGTATTTTGACATACATCAAATGCAGAAGTTTCCAGTTATATTTAACACCACGAATGTCTTGTCTGCAGAGAGTCTCTGGTTCTTCTATTTAACACTGCAACAGACTGCTTTTGATACAGTATTGCTAGTAATTTAGAGGGGGGTTTTGACCAGTTTCAAACATCATCTGACTTCATTGTAACTAAAGGAATGAAAAAAGAGAAGATGCTTCTGATGGGAGTATAGATGTTCACTCTATAAATGCCTGTCTTATTGCTGGGTTCCTTTTGGATAGCAAAACAGACACAAAACCTCACCTTGAATATTAGCCCATACACATTGCCAGGAAATACTGGAATGTTGAAAATTTCTCCACTGTCAGGACTGAGTTTGCATCAGTGTCGTGTCTGATTATATGTGTGTGTTCATGGAAACTGAGGGAAAGAGGTGAGATGAACTTCATTGCAGCAATAGGATTTAATTAGGCCTAGGTGCTGTATTTCTGCTTTGTATCTGTGCCTTCTTAAAGAAGACTGCAGGATTTCACAAGGGTAACCAAAGATTTCAACTGGTAACTAGACATCTTCAATGAATCTGATGTGTCTGACTAGAAAGTGATTTGCAGAAGAATCTTGTGTGTTGAACGATACTCTTGCAGAAATGAACCACATCTGAGGATTTGTGTCGTAGCCTTGCAATTTAAAGGTTGGAAAGTGTAACAAGATGTTCTTTTGGGGAAGGAAGGATACTCTGGAATAAATGGACCTAATTGTTGCTCACTTGATATACATAGTTAAATGTTGCTTTTTAGTATGATCTCTCATTAAAACTATCCTGATTTAGGTGAGGGATGTGCAGTTATCTTTTCTCTTTACTCAGCATTGGCTAGGAGTATATACTGCATTATGTCTGGAGTATTGTGTCCGCTTCTGGGCTCACCAGCAAAAGAAAAGAAAGAGCAAGTCCAGTGCAGGGGTATGTAAATGATAAGGGATGGGAACATTTTTTTGTATGAGGAGAAGCTGAGAGACCTGGGAATATTGGGCCTGGAGGAGAGAAAGCTCCAGTTACAAATACCTGCTGGGAAGGAATTAAGAAGAAGATGAGGAAGCCATAGTTGTCTTGGTAGTGCTCACTGACAGGACATGAGGCAATGGACACAAATTGAGAAAAAGGAAATTCCGTCTGAACACAGGAGGACACCTCTTTAATGTGAGGGTGGTCAAATACTGAAGCAGGTTGTCCAGAGCAGTTGTGAAGTCCCAATCTGTGGAGACATTCAAAACCCAATTGGACATGATCTTGGACAACCTGATGTAGCTGACTCTGATTGAACAAGGGGGTTGGAGTAGATGATCCAAGAGGCCCCTTCCAACATTAATAGTTATGCAGTTCTGTAAGCATTTGAGTCTTGAGTAGTATCTGTGTGTTTGAGGGAGTGAGGCATGAATTTTTTAGTTCTATTTAACTCTGTGGAAGTTCCAGGAAAACCTGGTCTGGGAATGCATAGTTCAGCATCATGGGCCTTGGAGACTGGACTGAGTATCTTACTGAGTGGCTCATGAAGATCATGCAAGTGATAGCGTTCTTTCTTCACATCCACATGTAGCCCACTAGATACGGCCTAGTTAAATGTATAGGATCAGAATTCTGTCTCTCAAGATCTCTAGACTGCTTATGGCCAAGGTGGGTTTTGGCATGAGGAAGAGTTGTTCTGTATGTGGGTACCTAAAAAGTACATGCTTGAATTATTCCAAAAACAGAGTCTTGTGAGGAAAGGATAATATGTTGGGTGAGAGATGAAATGAAATGATGTCTTGACACAAATCTTCCACCTCCCTACTCTCTCTGTCTCCTAAAGATGTGTAAAGGTCCTATTGGTGGTGGCGCAAGCTGGGGAGACACTCCAGACCAGGATGTCCTTAATATGCTGGGTTCTGATAATCTGAGCCGTCTGAAGAGGCTGCAGGAAAGATTTGTTGTTCCTCAGAGCATCAGAGGACCTTGTCCACCCCCTTCATTCCCAGGGTGCCAGCAGTTCTTCAGGGACTTCATCCTCAGTGCAGGAAGGTTAGCTGCCTGTGCTTGCTATTTCCTCTGTGAAATGTGTGGGCAACAGGAGCACCGGCATGTTGCTCTTGCAGCAGGGAGTTATTCAGAAAGATTGGGACTAGACTAAATGGTAATGTGTGGTAATAATTTTTCTTCCATAAAACCATATTATTCTCTCAGAGGCTGTCAGCATTTCCTAGTGCCAAGGCATGCAGTGCTGCCAGCAGGGACACTGTACTGGACAAGTTCTTCTTGTGTGATAGTGCATGAAGCCCAGGAGTACAGGAAAAAGCCAAGTTCATGGTTTTGTTTAAAGAGTTTTTCACAATTCATGGCATGGAGGAATTGTGATCTATGGGAGATTTTAATCTTAAATTCAATTACCTTGCAGCTTCCTGCTTTTGTTGTCCTTCTGAGACTTGCTGAATAGCATCTCTTTGAAAAAGTACAAAAGAAGTGGAAATGAAGGGCGTCAGCCAGTACTAGTCTTGTCTCTTGCTTTCTTGTTTGTCAGTTTGTTACATTGGATGTCTGCTGATGCTTATTACAACTCATGAGACAAGCTTGAAATTTTGCAGTCTGTTAGTTGAGGTTTTACTGCTGTTTTCAGCACAGTCTGACTCATCATTTTTTGCTGAAGTTATCAGTTCAACCAGCACCTGATGGATAGTCTGTGCCTCAAGATACTTGAACTGAATGGGCTTACTCTGGTGGAGCATGAGCCAAGTGATGGGGAAGCAGATATGGATGAACAGGTAAGCTTGTTTTTTTTTCAAACACATCTGGCAGGAATTTCTCAAACAGTTACTGGCTTAATTGTGAGTTGCTTGGACCTTCCACTATTGTATTTACAGGACAAGAGCTTCTTCATTTGGTTTTGTCATAACTCGGATTGTGGAAGTCTGATCCCCTTGCCACTTACCTGCATGCTTCACAGAATTGTGTTGTAAGAGACAATGCACAATGGTTTGCAAAGTGCCTCATTTTTAGGCTATTGGTATCCTGTGTTAGGTCCATGAAATAACCTAGTTCAGTTGTTGCACTCAGTTGCAATAGCTACTTCTTACTTTTCCATGTAGAAAGATTTTAATTTGAATTTCTAGTCATCTCAGTCCATACCTGTTCAGGTGTTTCTTCACTCAGCTATACCTATCAGAGGTGTGTCACAGCTTATAGTTTATTAGCAAAGTAGCTGCCAAAGGTTCATGAAGACTTGCAGAGTGGTAGTGGTATAAAGGAGGGAATGTGAGATCAGCTCTCTGCCCTCTCATTGGCTCCAAAGGTCTTAAGGGGTGTGATTGAGCAGCTGCTTGTTTTAGAAAGCTCTTGAAAAATGTTGTCTTGTGATGAAGTGAAGCAATGGAGGCAGAAACAATTTAAAATGCTTGATAAATATGTATTTTGGAAACTCACCTTTATTAAAAGCAGTGATGAAGCTGTGTGGTCCTTAAGGGAGTAAAAGTTTAGTGCAGGTATTTGCTTTGCCAGTTTAGGGTAACAGGGCCTCAGCTTGCTCTTCTTCATTTCAGGATGAAAAGAAGCGCTTCACTGTGGTCTTGTTAAGTCTACGACTCCTCGCCAAGTTCCTGGGGTTTCTTGTTTTCTTGCCATATCGCACTGTGGAGCAGCCAACTAGAGACTTGCAAGATTCTGCATTAGCATTAAGAAACCAAGTAAGAAACCTAACATTGCCTTTTGCTTGATAGGCAGGTTTTCTAATCCAAGGAGGGGATTATGAATAGTCATGCCCTTCCAAAGTGAGCCAGTGGTTCCTGGGATGATGTTTAATGGTTCTGTGTTCCCTACAGCATGTTCTGGGGTTGGGAACAAAGGAAACAAGTTTGTGTAACCTAGAAAAGAGGGAGCAATGCACCAGTGGTAAGATACGCAGTCTTCTGTTATTTCTGCTAATCTGGATCTGTCATACCAGAACTCTCACCTAGCTATATTTATAGTGTAAAATCCAGATACCAGGAATGGTTTTGTTAGTTTCACATCCATCTCCTGGCACTGTGTCATTCTGAAGGCAGCAACTCCACTTGTACTTAGGCAGGCTTACAGCCTTGCTTTTGAAAGTCCCAGTGGGATATCTGGTTGCAGTCATAGTGCGGGTTTTACCTCTGCTTATGTGCAAAAGAGGGTTTTCATTAGCCAGAAGTCACCTCTATGAGTGCAGAAGATGAAATCCTAGAAAGAAAAGTCAAGATACAGATAAAATTATTTCTTTAAGCATCAAAAGATAACTTCAAGCTGCTGCTGTAACTTCTTCTGTTGTTGTTTAAGACTCTGCCTATACTGGATATATTGAAGCTTCTGAGACAATCTGTTCGGGATCAACGTTCTATCCTCACTATTCCTTGGATTGTGGAGTACCTTTCCCTTGTGGATCATATTGCTCCTTTCCTGGATTACTACAGGAAAGTATTTGGTCTTTTGCTGCAGGTATACAGGTAAGAACTTGGGAAAGTATATGTATTAAGAACTTTTCTGTGATTTACCACTAACAAAAATTAAAAATAAATAT
>JAOXXN010000065.1:26910725-26942075 GCA_026770055.1 Myrmophylax atrothorax | reverse complement strand
TGTGAATGTTTGATTATTTAGTTGAGATACCCGATGTTTGAGAATGCATGCAGGAACTACTTTGAGATTCTTTTAAAAACCAATTTTTTAAAAATTTTTTTATGCAGTTTGTGAGCACTTCTTATCTTACATAAAGCTGCAAAGGGAGAAGATCTTAAACTTGGGGATTAATATTTGATTCAAATATGTGGTTTTTTTCATTAAGTAAATAGAAATCTTTAAATTCCCACTTGCTCATTCCACATGTGCAGCTGTGAATTTTAAACCTTGAATTTTATCCTTACACCTACAAGATTTCCAATGCCTAAATAATCTTCTAGGTTTTTTTCCTGTATATATTTAGAAAATTTGAAGCACATTCTAGAGAATGGTATTTCCAGTGTAAATGTAACACAGCCTGTTATTCAGGTACATAAAAAAGTAGAACTTGCTCTCCAGTCTTTTGACTGACATGGAAGGAATGTGTACATGGTGACAAACAGTATAATTGGAAAGTGAATTGTTTTGGAATTTTTTTCCTTCATGAAAACTGACATGCTGAAAATTAACACTCTCTCTTATTGCTTTTGCTGCATGGCAGGTTAATGGTCCTTTCTGAAGATAAGGAGATGAGTTTCCTGAACAAGCTACTGATCCTGGCAGTTCTGGGTTGGCTTTTTCAGGTAGAGTCTCCTGTATCTGCGCGGTTCTTCCCTGAAGAAAAAGCGGAAAAAAACCCCCAAAAAACCAAAAATAAGCCTTGAATTATTAGGGAATTTTTTGTCTGCTAAAGGGATGGTGTGTGATGAACTTCTAAAATTCTTTTTCACCTTCAGTTGGAAGCAAGGTAACTGCTTAGCAGGAACGTATTGGAAATGTGAAAGATGGTGTATGGGAAGGGTAAGGAATGTGGCTTACATTACTGTAATCAAACTAAATCTTTTATTTTATGGAAAGGTTCTTAGGACAGAGAGGATCCTCAGTGCTAGTTGGGGGTTTTTTTTGGTGCCAGGGTGGTGAGATTTTACTGTCCTCTTACCGGAAATGGTGTACGTTACTGGCTGTTGTTTGGATTGTAACTGCTGGGTTTTCTGTTTCAGGTTCCATCAGTCCCTGAAGAGTTGTTTTTTACCCCTGATGACAGGCAGGAGAGATTTATGATGGATACTGTGACATCCACTCAGGCTTTGGTGAGTTAGTGCACACCTATGTCCTCTGAATCTGTTGATGAAGATGGACCTACCACATCCTCAGGAGTTTTGAGATCTTATTAGGAACTTGGCTTCAGAGCAGCTGTATTGAGCATAACAGATGTGATGCCATAGTTTGTCCAAGTGCCTCAGTTGCATTTGATCCTGGTTTGTGAACTCTGTGTTACAGCTCTGGGTTTTCTGTCAGGCAGGAGCCATCTCACCTGCTGCAATAATTTGCAGAATAGGTGCCATGTTGTGCTGGAAGATCAGATGCTGTTTTCCTACTCACTGATTATTGCAGTACAAGGTGAGCTGATAGAACTGTAGCTCTTCACAGAAATAAGTAGTGGTAATGGTAAACAGAAATAGTAAGATGGGACTGTGAGAGCAAGGTTGCTATCACTCGTATTCCAGTTATGTGATAAAGGGTAGGTGAACTGAAAATAGTATGAGCAAGCAGAAATGCAAGTGACTTTAGACATCTGTGAGGTTTCAGATAACTCCCAGACATGCAAAGGGATACGTAGTATTCCTTGAAGAACGAGTGTATTCGCAAAGACACACTGGTTGCCTGGGTGGGATCTGAAGTGCCTTTTCCTCCTGTGGCCCTGCCTGCACAGTGGAATGCTGGGCTGACATTCCTCCGCAGCCTCGTGTTCCTGGGAGTCTGGGGGAAGGCAACAGGGCAGGGTAATTCGTGGCAGATGTGCCTCATTTATTTTCCTCAGGTATGTTTCTCCTTTATGAGTAGCAGCTGTGGCAACAGTCCTGGTTCCCTTCTTTACCCAACAGCTTTCAGCTGTGCTTTGACAGTGATCAGGAGCAAAGGCTGAGCTACACTGATAAAAGTAGAGCAACTCATTCTGTGTTACTGGGCTTGATGGAACACTTGGGCTGCGAAGTTTGTAATTTTGCTGTGTATTTTTAATCCAGTTATTGTTTTTATGGAAAGGCAGCCCTAAAACCTGCCTATGACCATATATATAGGATTTCTGATTTGAAGACTGTTTTTTTCCTGCTGTATCCTTTCAGCATTTCCTTCATTTTCTTACCAGGACTCTGTACCTTTGGTGGATCAGCAGTTACTTTATACCTGTTGTCCCTATCTTGGTGAGTATTTTACTTATTTTTGCTATATAAAAAAAATAAATTAATATATATTTAATTTATTTAATTGTTTCTATTTGTCCTTTGGTGCTCTGAGCTCTTGGATCATCTTTCTCACCCCTGCTCACATCTTTGGGTCTCAGTTGTGTATGAGTCAACCTTGATAAAAAGCTGTATTGTAGAACCTCATGGAACTGTAAATGCTGTCTGGTGAAGCTGGGAGAGGGAGGCTCCATGGTCAGGATAAGTGATCTATAGGGCTTGAATACAGAGGAACAAGGCAAACCACCCTTAAAAAAGCTGGAAGGAAGCATTATAAGGAGTGAGAGTACAACTTTTCCATCCCAGGTATAGGCAGACATGTTTGTACTGCAAGAAATGTCTGGGTCCTTGAGCATATTTCTGCTGCCAGGCAGAGGGGAAGAATCCTTTTGTGTCCTTTGTGAGGTTGTTGAGATGGCTTTTTTCCTGGGATCTGTCTGCCATTAGTAACATTCCTCTCTGTAGATAACACAGTCCCAGATGGTGAGATGGTGCTCTGCTTCTTGGGACTTAGTGGTAAACCTGTGTTAAACCTGCATCACAAAAGCTTCTTGGGGTTGAACATGTCATCAAGCTTTTCCCCTGGTATTTTCTCCTGCCCCTGTTGGAATTCTGTGTAACTCTGCTTGCCTTGTTGTCCTTGTAGACTTTACAGTTCTCACTTGCCAACCTGAAGAGGGGTGCATAAAAGTGACTGCTCCCTGATCCGCCTGAACAAGTTCCATGTGCTAGGGAGCTTTTCTGAAGCCCCCTCTTTTCTGTTCAGAGCTATGCCTGTATGCCTGCCTTGCTGTGCCCTGCCAGTTATATGTGTGGGACACCCCTCTGCTTTTCTAAAACTTCTGCTTTCGTGGAAGTTGAGAGAATCTGCTCTAGGAACAGGACTGGCAAAATGAAAGTGTCTTTCTTGTGTTTTGATTTTTTTTTTTTCCCCCTTGCTTATGGCAATGATGACTGCTTTTGCATGTTTTCCTGCACAGGTGAGCTGCGTAAGCTACTTGCCTCTTTTGTGACTGGTAGTGGAGCAAAAAATGGTGGCTTTATAAGGAAAATCACTCCCACAGCTGCAGAGTCTTTAGCACCCAAGGCTTCTGTCACACAGCGGAAACTGCAGGTATTGAAATTAGGGAGTCACAAGGGGAAATGGGGCAGGAGAGCTTGCTTGTACACAGTGGTATCCTAATGCCAGGGAAAGAAAAGAATGCACCCAGGAAGCAAGGAACATTGTGTTCAACATCCAGGTATCCTCTCCCTGTTTTTCTGTTACAGTCATGCGGCTGGGATGTCATGTGGGTGTTGAAATCCAGATAACTTCAGTAAACAGTCTTGCAATTGGAACAACTAATCTATTTATCTGTCTCCCTCTTCTTTAACATAAAATGTTGGTATGTTTCTCGTACTTTGTTTTGGTTAGATTGTAGCCATTCTTTCCACTGAAAGAAAAACCTGTGCAGCAGCCTACAGGATTAACAACCTGTATTTAAAAGAGAGGATTCTGGTGGTGACTCACTATTAGTAGGTGCTGTCAGAACTCTCCCATTCTTCCCTTTACAGGGCATTTGCTTTTGTAGCTTCAGAAAAAACCCTGATAATGAGCTTGGGTTAAATGGCTAGAAGGGAATAGGGAGTATATAAGTTACAGGGCTGATGAATGATGAAATGGCAGAAAGTTCTAGTCTAGGCAAACTGCGTGCCTTTTAGTGCATTTTCAGGTGGTAGTTCTGTCCATTTCTGTGTTGATGAGAGAAGGAGCTGGGTGGAATGCTCTAATCAATTGTAGCACTTTCTCTTGAACAGGTAGAGTTGGAACAGGCCTTTTTCCATAACCAGCCTTCTTCCCTACGGAGAACAGTTGAATTTGTGGCAGAGAGAGTGGGATCCAACTGTGTTAAGCACATCAAGTAAGTGCTGGTAATCTGTTCTGTAACTTGAGAAGTAACTTTACACTATGAGGGAGAGAGCTGATCCTTTGAACCTGTGTGTATGAGGGAAAGAAAACTTTCCTCAGAGCATGCTGTATAACAGACCACCAAGGTCATAAAACTATGACCAGAAATGTCTTACTGCCATCACAGAGAGGAATTTATGAAGAGGTGTAGAGAGGAGGATGGTATGAATGTGGGACACTTGGTGTGTGAACATAGTGCAGCATTTTGAGACTTCGTATCGCTTTTGGAACATTCTTGCCAATGATAGGAAAATTTCAGAAGTGACCTCTGGAGGTCATGGCGTCCAAGCCCTTGCTCAAAGAAAGGCCAGCTTTCAGGTTAGATCAGGTTTATTGGGACCTTTTTCAGTTGGAAAAGTTTCCATCTTTTAAGGATGGGGATTCAGCCAGACTCTTAGTACCGTGTTTCCTTATATGCCATCAGAATATCTTATTCCAGCTTGTGCATATTGCCAGTCAACCTTCATGATAGTGAAAAACGCCGCAAAAAACTGCTAAGAGAAAATTTGTGTTCCAGTAGCAGCAGGTATTGATTTCTATGCAGGGAAGCGAGGCAGTTCTCACTGCACAAACTCACTTCGAAGCACAGGTACAAAAACAGGTTAATTTTTACATCTGAATCTAGGTGATTACAACATCTTTCATACATTATTCATGTAATTACAACATTAGATATTGATGATATTGATCACCATATTGATGACAGGTGGAGCTGGGCAGTGTCTTCTCTTGGCATCAGTTTTGGGTGGGTAGTTCCGTTCTTCATCTTCATTTATAGGGGTTTTTTTTAGGTCTTCCTCAGACTGACCTAATTCCCTTTCATAAGTGACCCAGCCAAATTTTGTGCAAAGAATCTTGGCTTGTTACGATCTTGCCCTATTCCTATGTCTACTTCTATCTGATTCATAGCTTCTAGTGCATGGTACAGCAAACTTAATCAATAGCCTAGGTCTGGGTAAAAGAACAGAGCATGCTATGTTTTAGTTGGGTAATTTTGCCTACAAAGTTTCTACAAAACTAAGATTTTAGGGGTCTTTTTGGAAATTCAGGCTGTACTCCTTCTTACTTCAGCAGTGCTCTTCCTGAAGAGTCTTCTTGTGTTTTCTCTGTAACCTTTCTTTCTCCTTTCACCTTTTTTATTTCTCCACGCAAAGTGAAACTGACTCCCCCAGTCTCCTTGTAGGCTGTGTGCTCCAGATCCAGTGATCTTAATGATTTTTTTTATTTTCTCCTGTGATTACTCAAATTGTCAAAGTCTTTCTTGTCCTGGACACTGCTCCAGATGCAGCCTCATGGTGGTGAGGGAAGCAATAACTTCCCTTGACTTGCTGGCTGCACTGTTGCTATTGTCAGCCCAGTATAAGTTTGGCCTTGTTTGAACGCTTACCTTGTCTACTGGGAACCTCAGATCCTTTCTGCAGAGCTGCTTTGTAGCCAGGAGACACCAGCCTGCACAGTTGCCACCTTACTGTCAGCCCATTTCTTCACCTTTTCCCAGTCCTGCATGGCAGCCCTGCCCCCAGCGTGTCACTCAGGAGCTTGCTCAGGGTTTTCACAGTTCTGTTGTCCAGCTTGCTGAAGATATTAAATGGTATCGGCTCTTAAGGAATGCTGGTTGTGGTGGGCTGCTGTTGACATCTTTGAACTTCTGAGCAGTATCCATTGAGTGTATAACAGTATTGCTACCAGAAAGAAGATCTATAACCAAATATGTTTCTGCTAAAACCTAAAGGCCCTTGACTCTTGAGTCTTAGTACTATTTTGTTTTCTTCCTTACTGCTTTCTTCCCTACATACAGCACAAGGAGATGGTATAGTATTAAATACAGTGTGATTGATTCTTTTTTAGCAGAGTGGTTTATTGCATTTGAGATGGGTATCCCCCTAAACTGGGGAGAACAGCTGGGTATGGTTAGTGTGCACTGTCTCTTGTATTAATTTCAGTCTGTCTATTCTTGTTTTTTTTACAGGGCAACACTGGTAGCGGAGTTGGTTCAAAGGGCTGAGGCCATGTTGCAAGATAAAGTGAAGGAGGATGCTGCTAATCATGACAAACTGCTTGAAGAGGTGTGCACTCATCTGTATGAGGAAGGGGCCCAGGCACTCATCAAAGGCAGAGAGTAAGGAGGAAAAGTTATTTAAACTTCTGCCTTCCCATCTCTTCTTACTGAAGAATCTATAAGCCTAATTTAGCTTGGCCTGTTGTGCTCAGGTTCTGGTAATTATAAACCATGACCTCTGCTCTTCTTAGGGTGACTGACTGCTGTGCCTCCAACCAGTTCATACTGTATTTGTAGGAAGGGGTAAAAGTGCTGTATGTCTCTCTGTATCCAGCTCCAAACAGGCATCTGCTGCAGTTGTTTTATTTCACCGCTTTGGAAAACTGACACTGCAGCCTGGTGGCTTGTAGTTACCCTTTCTTTGTCTGATTTATTGTGTTGCTGTGTAATGAACCTCTGAGTGTTGTCCAAGAACTTTGACTAATCCTGTGGCATGCTTGCTTGCTTTCTTGCAGATTCTGCAAAAAGAAAGGTCCTGAGGCAGTAAGGGTGTTGTTGCCAGAAGAGACATCTGCAGCAGTATGTACATTCACTAAAACTTATTAAAGGCCTGACTTTAAGTCTGGATCATTACTGTTTTTTCATTGCTGTTTCACTTACTCCGTAATAGCTCAGGTCAAGGGAACCTATTGATGCTCTCATGGGAGGACTGATAACTAAGGAGAGTCACTTCTACCAGGCTGCCTTGCATATTCTGTGTAGAGTGACGTTCTAGTTCATAGCTAACCATTGAGGTTAGAATGTTATATAAATTTCATTTGTCTTGCAAGGGTAATGCTTCTGTTTTAGCACCAAATTCTGCAAGACTGGATGAGGTTTGGAAAATCAAAATGAGTCGGTCGTATTGCTCAAACTAGCAGTTCCCACAGAGGTGCTGGTGCTCTGTTTAATTGTTGCTTGCCAAAATCAAGCTTTTTTTCCTCTAGACTTCCTTCTGAATTTTCACTGACTGTAGTGCTGTGGCTGGTGGTAAATCTTGTATCACTTGTTATCCTCCCTGTAAAGGTTTTAAGTAGTGCAGAAAACATTGCGGTGGAACTGGCTATTGAGAAAGCCTGTGGCTGGCTCTCTGCCAACATTGCAGGTGAGTCCTTTTACTTTGAACTGGGGTTTCTAACATGTGCATTGTACTTTTTTTTTAAAACTATTTTTTTTTGAAATCATGGGACAGACACTCTTATAAAGTACTTGGTTGTACTCTCTTTTAGTGGTAAGTGTGCAGTTGCTCTGTTCCTCCTTGTTTAGGAAAAAGAAGAATGCTTTCTAGCTCTAAGAATCTTCTTCAGGGATCTTTTGGGCTTGGCCCATGGAAGTGATTTTTAGTTATGAAGTCTTGTAGTATGGTGAGAACGAATGCTATGGAAAGCTCCTTCTGGAAATGGCATCTAGGTTGAAGTTGTCTTAGCACTTCCAGTGTGTGATAGACAGCTTCTCTCTCAAGCCACATTACAGTTCTCATGCACTTCTGAAATCTTCTGTAAGCCAAACACTTCTTGGACTGAGTGTGTTTTCTGCAGGCAAGTGTGGTGCTTTTACTCTATAATACTGCTCTGGCAACTCTTCAGAATCTCTGAAAACTGATTGTTTCAAGAGGTTGTGCCAAGAATCTGGGGAGGAATGTCAAAGCACCATTTGCAACCACAGGAGTTTAGTGTTTTGGATGCTGATCAAAACTCATTTTGATAGAAGACATGGCTCTGATGGGCACAGTGGTTGAATGGGTGTGATCACATTGCATCAGCTTTGTACTTTGGCATTGCCTCCTGGCTTAGCTACTGTGTTTTTTAAACCCTTTGAAACATTATGATGGAAAATGAGATGAGTTGCCAGTGGTACCTGTTGGGAATGGGTGGCTGTGGCTTAACACAACCTCTCCACGTGTGCCTCTGTCCATTAAATATGGTGGGAGGGGTTTGAAAGTGTAAACTGTTTTTTTCCTTACTTGCCATGGCCCTCAGAGTGAGAGGTAAATAGTGTTTGGAAACAGTTCTGTGCTTCACTGGAGAGAAGAACTGAAGTAGACAGGATTTGTTCCCTGTTCTCTGTAGCACTCATCAAAAGAGAAGTGAAGGCAACCTTCAACAGAATGCTTAAAGTCCCAGGATTTCCCTTGCCCAGCGAGGACACTCTGGAGTTGAAAAGGGACTGCCCTCCAGGCTGTCAGCACTGTGCTCCATTTCCCTCCCAAATCATCAATGAGATTAAGGTACATAGTGTTTGTTCACTTCCTGGCTTGCCTTATCTCCCTTTCTATTTTTCACACTGGTGGTTTTTTTTGGTTCATTGGTTATGGTTTTTTTTTCATTTCATTTGTTATTGTTTTATGGGGCTTTGTTTGAGAATTTTTTAAGAGAACATTCTGGTTGTAAGGAACTATCTCTGGGGAGTGTTTAGGAAGCATGATGGAAAGCTTTCAGGCTTTTTTTAACCACCTGCTTGCTGTCCGACCAGAGTTCCCTGTTAGGAGTACTATCTCAAATACAGGATTTCTGGTAGCATTGACAGTGTGGCCTTTTTGATACATTTAGCATGGAAACCGTAGTGTGCTGAGTGTTGTGTACAGTTGTATGCTGAAGAGTCAGCATATGAAAATAGTTACTTTATTGTAAACCTACTCTTTGTATGGAGAGTCTCCTGGGCTCTGCTTAGAGTTAAGTATTTCCTGTTGGTCCTTTCAGTTCTGTAGAACTTGGTGGACGGTCCCATATTATACACCAGGAATTCTTCATTGAATTAAGTGTCAGATGAATCTGTACAGAACTGTAAGAAGATTTTTGCCAGTCTCCCAATGCACGTTTATTCAGCTATAATTAGGGAGAATCAGAATATCTTAAAGAGAAAGTGATTATATGGACCTAATTTAGCCTCAGATCCAAGCAATTTTCTATTCAAGCTGGTTCAGGTTACATTTTAGTCTTTTCTCCCAGGCTTTTAACCAGTCACTGTTGTAAAAATCTTGCAATCATATAACCTATGTAACCCACAAGAAAAAGAATTCTGAACACCTCACTTTTTTACCATTATGTATTCTGCCTCTTGGTTTTTATTTTTTTGCAGCTGTTTGTTTGTTTGAGCACTAATGTTGGGTATCACTGTCTTTGCTTTCCCAGCAGTTGTGCCAGAATGAGTTCATATCCTTCAAAGCTTTCTTGCTTGTGCTAAAATAAAAAGAGGAGGATAACTTGTGTGAAGAAGCCTCTGTGTTGACATTGAAGTTTCCCTAATGATATAAGAGAGCTCTGGATTTCTCTAGGACTTCTGCCCTGAACTTGCTTGCCATGCTGCCAGATTTATCTGGAGCTTTCAGAGCTAGTATTTTTAAGGAAGATGAACTTGTTGCCATCATTTAATTTGACTTCATAACATTAAGTGAGAGCTGTGGTAGAAAATCATACCTTGCTAAGGTTGTGAAAAATTCAGCTTTAATCTGTTTTAAGAGTGTATATATTAGCTTAGTTTTTTCTCTTTTTGAATAAGGACCCAAGGATCAGTTTGTGGAAGAGAAGGATACTAATATGTGGGTTACTGCTGTATTTTTTGTCAAGGATGTGCTCTGTGTTGCTGTGGGCCCACGGGATGAGGGCGAAGTGATTGACTATGTCTGGTTGAAGTGCTTGCTAGGAAGATTGAGTCAGACACTTCGATGCAGAAAGGTAAAAGATGTAAAAAAGCAGCAAAAAAACCCCTCTTGGGCAGACTTTGAGCTGTCTCAACACCTGTAAACTTGTTAGTTTGCCTTGCCTCAAAGTTGAGCTCAGTTGAGTGTTTTCTGTTTGAGCTCAAATGTGATGTTGCACTGCATTTTTTTTTATACTGTGTAGATCTGCTTGTTACTTCAATTTGCCTTTGTGGATCCCCTTTATCAAATATGATCTTTTCTCATCTTTCAATCTTTAATGGTTTCCTATTACAGTTCTATGCTTCTGCTGTAAATTGCCTGCTCTTCTCAGGTATTTTTATCCCTTGTTGAAGCCCTGTTTTTTCCAGTCTGCAGTATGGGCACAAAGATACAACTTTTTTTTGTGTTCTCCAGTTCATGTGTCCCACGTCGGAACAGCAGCTGGCAAAGTGCACAGTTGAGTTGGTTTCTTTGCTGGGTAAGTCAGTCATGATAAGCTGTTTAAGAATGAAATCTGTTATTAAAATTCTCTTAAATCCCTGAGGTTGGAGACTGAAATATTTAGAGCTTGTGGATATTTGATTCTCTTTGGTGTCGCTGAGTCTGCAGATTTTTTTATGTCACTTTGGATAGTTGTTTTTATTCCCTTCTACAAAATACACATTTGGCATTGTACTAACCATCCTTCAGATCTGGTTCACATCCTCCATTGCTTTTTATTTATTGGTACCTTCATTTAAATATGGGATGTTTTCCAATCTTTCTTGCTCTGAAAAATTGTGGATGGGTTTGGATTTTTTGTTTTAATCAAGTAAGGACCTTTTCCATTAAATTACGGTGTGATGGGGTTTTTTTAATGAATGAAAGTAACTTGTTTTCTCTATATTGTGACTTCTGTGAGTATTTTCAGTTTGTTTCTTTTTCTCTCCCTCTAATGTTCTTCTCAGCAGGAGCTTGTGATCTGAATGTAGATGTTTTCTTCATGGGCAACCTTCTAATTTCCTGGGTTTAGAACCTGCTTAAGAAGTTTTATACATAATCCATTTTTTCAGAAGGTAGTTCACATCTGAATATTGTGAAATTTATTCTGGGGGGCAGAAGTGTAAATCTGCCCTATTCCATCAGACTGTACCAAGGAAGATCCGGTATCTTCCACCTGGTCTGTGTTTAGCTGCAGTCAAACACTGTTTGGCTTTACTTACTCTTGTTTGAAGTTATGTAACTCATGTCTAAACTATGGGCAACTCTTCAATCTCTTTATAGATTTTATTTCTTTATAGATTTGGTTTACTGTGTTACTCTTCTCTCCTTTGGAGTAACACCTAGGTTCTCTTTGATTAGACTTTTACATAGTTGTCTTTCAGGACTTGGGGCTATATGCCAACCCTATGGCATTCTTTGTCTGAGTAGTATAAATCTCTTCTTGTGTAATACTTGTTTGTATAGTTTCAAAGCTCATAATTTTGTATATTTCTAAACTGCAGTCCTCTTAGGTTCACTGGTTTGTACTCACCAAGTGTGCTGTTGTACTAAGATGATGACTATAAAAGGAAATAATGCATCTATAGAAGTTACCTTTTTATCCTTTTGCTTACAGTTTCAGGTCGTGTTCCTCTGAGTCTTGAGATCAAATCCCCAGATAAGAGCCCAGAAAGGCTGTCTGTAAAGAATAATCCCACCTGTGGCCTTCTAAAACTGCTGCTCTCTGTCTGGAAGGAGGACTTCGGGACACCTGTTCCTGTGCAGCTGATCTTCAGCAAGAAGAACATTGGTTACCTTGCAGAAGTGAAGCAGCGAGAGGTAAAGCTTATTTGGATCCGTGGAGCTGCCAGTTGTCCGCTCTGGTTGGATACTCATGTGTGAGTTCTGCCTGCCCACCGTGTTCACTGGAGGCTTTGTGTGAGCAAGGCTGAGGGGGTTGTTCTACCCTCACCTGGTGCTGTTTCTGCAGTGTAGGAACAGACAAGGCTGCATGCTACTTGTCAGGGTTTGATACCTGTCTGGGTGGCTCTCAGGAAGGTACAGTTTCGTTTAGGAACAAATGGCCCAATGGCCCATTTGGCCTGGGATACGATGGGGACTGGGCCCATGACTCTGTAATCGGTTGCGTTCTCGTGTCTTTTATCAGCTTTCATTTTTGCATGCATATTGGTGCTATGAGCACCTCAGCTATGAAGCTGAAAATCACCCTATTTAGATGCAGGCTAAAGCCAGCTTATTTAAGAAGGTAAGGAAATAATTTTTCCAGCTGTTCTTGAACTGGAAGGAATTGAATACTTGGTGTGTTTGTAGACTGAGAATTGGAAATATTGAGACTCTCTGGTAGGATACAATGTATGAACTAGAAGAGTTTTGTTCACTCATTTTGGATGTTGCTCTTATCCTCATTGTCACACCCAGATAAATAATGTGTTTGCTCCTTTGTGCCACACTGATCTAAAAAGAAAAAAGTGAATTGTGTATGGTTAAAGAAACAAACACAAAATCCATTTCTTTTTGAGTTGTTGATTTTTTTTCTCTCTCTCCTGCAGTGGGATTTGTTCCTTTTCACGCTTCATGGCCTTGTAGAACATGAACTAATGAGAACTAGTGAAATAGAGAGTCGCCTGCATAGCCTTGAAGAGCTCCCTTGGCCCTTAGTAAGTAATTAGATGTGTGTGAACAGTAACTGAAGTAAAAAGTAAAGTTATGTAAACAGCCAATTCTAGTTTTGCTATTTCATATAGATAAGGCTTAAAACCTTCCTGTCTGTCCTTCCTCCTTAATACAGCCTAAGGACTGGCTTCCAGCAAGCTTGTTACTGTTTGCTAGTGTTTGGCTGAAAGCTGTACTTGTGTGAATCCAACATTGCCCATGCAGTGGAAACACTCCCAAGAAAATTGGAAACCAGTTTGGAAACCAGGTGGCTCAGTTAGCAGCTCTCAGTTCTAGCCTGAATGTGCTTGCTGTGTTCCAGCTGAGAATGACATGCTGGGAAGGGTCTTAACTGTGACCCAAAGGGCACTTAAACCCCCCTGTGCCTCATACCACCAGTGTGAGAGGAGTCAGACTGTTCTAGAGGGAGTCACACTATTTTGGCCACAGTCAAAACGTAGAACACCCAAATGCCTTGCTAAAAATGGACAGTAATTCAAGGCTGGCAAGTGCTTGCATGTTGGAGATGTTGAACTATTTCAACTGTGGCAGTGATGATCTTTTCTGAGAAGTGTGTAGGTTTTAGAGGGGAGACTGAACATGTAGACATACAGCCATTCATCTTTGCAGTCAATTCTGTGGCTCGTCTATGCTCATCACTGGAAAACCATCAAGTTTAACCTTGTAAAGTTCCTTACTAGAAAAAATTAAGTAAGCCTCTTTGTTGACATTTGTTAATAAGGGTTCTCTGGTTTGTTATCTGTTTGTTACAGGATTTCTTAAAAGACTTGAAAATGCTGTCCAGAGTATTTGTATCAGAGCATCATAGAGAGGAGCCCAGGACTACTAACCCTTGTCAGCTGAGCAGACAATCTCTAGGTACTGTGACTGCACAAAGTTAGCAGAGGTGGTGGACTCTGGACAAAAATTACTCATGAAGATGCAAATGGGATTTTTAGCATTTCTGAATGGATTGGGAGCTCTGTGTTGGAAGCATACTACAGATAGAGGTCACTTTGTGCAAAACCTGCACTGGTCTCTCAGTTCATGGATATTTGCTATGGTGACTATGCTGAAGGATTTACATCAGCAAATGGATCTCCAAGTCAAAAGTCCTTTAAGCACCTTGATTGTGGCTCAGAGCTGCTCTTTAGACTCATGGGCACTTTTTTATTTGTGCAGCAACAGGCTGTGACCAAACCCAGGAATCAATTCAAGTGGACAAGTTCTGTGTGATCAGAGAGATAGTTCCTTCATGGCTGTCTCTTCTCTTAACATGATGTGATTTCTCATGCTGTCTTTTAAGAAAGCCTCTACTGCCAGGGGAAGGAAAAGGTGAATCTATGTGACAGAGGTGTGCCTATATTTATTTTTAAATTGTAAGCTCAGTGTTGAAGGTTTGATTTTAATTTTTTAAGACTCATTTTAAAAGTTAAATCACACCAAGTAAGTACACCAGACCATTGATGACATTATTCTTAAAGGATGTAGATGCCAAACTCGTTTTCCATCTATGGCTGGAAATAGAACTTGCAGTTTCCCAGGGGTTTTAATAGAAGTAAGGGAGAAAATATCTGTTTATATTTTTTACTGAAGACAGTATTTTTAAGACACTTTTATAGTATGTGAACATAAATGTCATCTGGCTGCTATCCGCTGGTTTTTATAATTCTTTTTGTCTTGAGTTTGGGTTTTTTCAGTCAGGAAGTGCTGCAGCAAGAAAACTACAGGCTGGAAGAGCAGACAGAGTAGTGAAAAAGCACTCTGATGTTCCCTGGAGAGCAGGTTTTGAAAGGCGTCCTTTTCTTGGAGGACAGTGAGTATTTTTCTGCCCTTGCAGACAGATTGTTGCCAAGGATATGATCTCCTGTTCACCCTCCCAAGTATTTCCTTAAACTGGGGTTTGTGGCAGGGACTACTGGTGACTAGCAGAATATGATTAGTTGCTCATTAGCTGTCTCACAGGATCTCTTCTCCCCTGCCCAGTAGCAGTGTGAGGACCTTATTTCCTTTTGTCTAGGAGTGTCCTATTAGTGTAGGTTTTTCCAGAAAACAAGTTCTGTGTTAAAGAAAAACATCTGAACAAAGTGAAGCCCAGGGCTTTTTTTACCCTGCTAATTAGCGAACCTCTTCCTTGTGTAAGGTGAGAAAAGGGAACATCTTGGAGGCAATGATTCAAGAAAAACCACCAACAGGATTCATTAGGTAGAACTGCAGCTTCTGTTAAAATGTATGTTATACAGAGAGAGAGAAAGCATAGAAGCACATCAGTGTCTGAACCATACCGAGATTTTTCTTGTTTACTAAGCCCTGTATTGAAAGATTTGGCATGCTCCATCTGTATTCCTTATTTTAGGGGTTTTCTGATATGAGTGAATGAGAGTCCCTAAAAGTAGGCATGCTGCATATACAGCAAGGACATGGGAATACAAATTGAAACAGTAAGTACACCATATCATGCCATACCTGCTCCCTGAGGCTGAGTATTACATGATATTTTGCTGCAGAGCTCATTTGAAATTGCTGTTTGTCATAATAAACATTATTAAATGTCTTGTATTGTGTTCAAGCTGTCTATATATAACTTCTTTGTATTGGGGCAAAGAACAAAATGGTACCTTGCCACAAAGCATGGTGCTGAGAAAGGACAGTAACACCTCCTGTCTGGCCTACTGCTGCTTTGTTTCTACAACTTTTTTAATAAGGGGGGGAAAAGGTGGGTAGTGGAAGGGGGAAGAAGCTGAAATCCATTATAGTAAAAAAAAAAAAAGTGCTCTTGGCTCCGGCACGGATTTTATTCAGGTATTGTACTGTTTGCATAGATGCCATGGCTACAACCATTTTCATGAACTCAACACACCTGACTTATCCTTCTCTAATACAGCATGTTTGGAAGTTTTTATTTAAAAACTGGCCAAGCCCCAGGGGCAGTTTGCCACATCCAGAGAACACAGTTGTGCCCTATGGGACAGGAGACAGTTCTTCAGTGGAACCCAGCAGGTAAGAAATGCTTCTTGTTTCTGTTTTTTATGACTTAATGCAGTTACTGTAGTTCTTGAGAATCCTGTGGTACCCAGCCCTGTTTGCTCTGTAAAGCCAAACACCCAACTTGGTAACCAAACCTTAGGAGCAATTGTACAGTGCCTGGTTTTCTTCCTGCTGGGGCTGATGGACTCAGTGCCAGCGCCTCAGGCATTGTACCTCTGCCCTGTGCACTGCCTCCAGCTGTAGTGCCACAGGTGCTGCCAGCAGGAGAGCAGTAGAGAGGAGAGCCAGTCTTCTGTACTGCAAACACACAATTCTCAAAAGAAAATTAGAAATAGTGATGTTGTATTAACTTCCTTCTGAATGTGTAGGTGAGGGGAGTTGTGTAACATGCCTCAGGAAGAAGCTCCATCCACTGTCCTTTTTTTAAATACTCAAAAACCCCTGCTTTACTAGAACAAGACATTGTCACAGAACCCAAATATAAGCACTGATTGGCTTATTAACTCTTGTGCCACACATTCATATGCCACCTGCATTCCTCAGCAGGTAAGTAGGAGACCCATATCTGTTATCACAAGCTTGCCTTTGTGTTACTTTTCCATACAGCGTAATTCCATAGATGGGTATCTTAGCTGGAGCAAAATAAGGTGGGGCACATTTTCTTGTGTAGAAAATACTATTTATTGTGGATATGAAAATAGCAACCTTGATTTAAGAGCAGAGACACAACCCTAGATGGTAGAATAACAATTGGTTTGATCATCTGCTGCTCAGCAGTGACTTAAAGGAAGTTGGTTTTTGCCTGTTGTAGATTAATAGATTCTTTTATCTGCTGGGTTTTTGTTTCATCCTTCCAAACAAACCAATGCCATACATTAGCAAGTACCATAAAATGCTGTATTTGCAAAAGAAACCATTTATATAAATAGGCTTTTTAGTATCAATTGAAGACTGTATTAAAAAAAAATTACATTAATTCAATACCAATAAAAATAAAACTTAGCTTTGATAGCATATAAAACTGCTTCAAACTAAGCATATATAAATAAATTAATTTGTAAACATAGAAAAAACAAAGTATATATAAAAATAAACATCTGATGCACTGTACAGTAAGACACTATCCTTCATAGGCACCGGCATTGTTGATCAACAGGAGTCCCCCTAGATGTTTTTCCTACAAAAACTGCTTTATCACTAGTGCCATGTCAAAATAAAGGGGGAAAAAAAGCAAAGCACTGAGCAAAGCTTTAGTGGATTGTATGAAGACCTCCCCCATTTCCTCTGGAAATTTATGGAAGCAGCACTGGGGACAGAACCAATACCCATGTGGCTATTTCTGCTCTTGTTATTAGGGCTTTAATGCAGTGCCTTGTTCGTTCTTCCTTCTGGGTTTCCACCAAGGAAAACCTGTAATTTTGCTCACTTGCAGAAAATTTTGTGACTGGTTGCCCCTTCTTCCTTGAGGGATCATGGAAAATGCATGATGCTGCAAGTGAACCATGCTTTTAGGAAAAGGCTGTCTCACCAAAAAGAATATATTGGTGTTAAGATTGTAACCATAACTATCCAAATATAAAACAAAGCAAATTCGTAAGGGAGAGGTTTGTTGATCCTACCTGGTCTAAATTGGAGGGGGGGAAGCCTTGGACTAGTATGTATCAAAACTGCTGTTTTCTTAAGTCCCAATTCAAAACAGGTTTTGTCTTTTCATTTAAAACTTAATATATTATTAACAGAAAGTAACAGAGAAGCTGAGAGCCAAAATTAGACCTGTGCAAAGATACAGTAAAAGTAGATCCTGGCTCTTGAACTCAGAGGTGGGAAGTGCAGCTAACTTCACCATATGCTGGGAAAATGCACCTTTTACTGAAAGTAACTGTGTTAAAAGAGCAGGCACGGAGTCCAGTAAGGTGGATGCTTGAATACACATTTCTCACTTCACAAATTTAAAGTGCAAGAGCGTCTTCAACAATGTGGGCTTTTTTCAGCTAATGAAAGCATAATATAGCAGCTTTTATTGCTTAGGTATATCTAAAGTGATTCTGTACTGTTGTGCTGAAGAATTAAGTGAAGGTATTTCTGTATATCTTGTTGGCTGCGGTTTTGTTTAAATTTAGGAATATGTGAAACAACTAGGGAGGCTGTTGAACAAACATGTAAAGCCTCACAGCAGGATCAGTGGACTAAGTTCAACAGAAATACCATGAGGTAATTGAATGGGTCTGTACTTGCTGTAGTGGGACAGGTGGTCATGTTATGAACAAAGAAGTGTGATTACACTATAACCAAGCTCTATTTTCAGCTCTTAATGCATTTGGGTAGAAGTGTAGAACGGCTAATGGAAAACACCATTGTGGACAAATATTGGAGCTACTCTTACTTGCAGGATTTATATTCTAGAAACAACTGATTGCTGAGTATTTACCCTATTCATGACAAAGTGTCACTGTTTGGAACTGTCTGTTTGGTTTCTTATTTCAAAGCACCTGATTCTGCAGTGCAGTAAAACTGTGTCCTGAGGTGTGGTGGTTTCCACTGATGCTGCATAGTGTAGTGCCAATCTGGAACACCTTACACTGGCTGCAAGCAGTCAGCCAATTCCATGAGAAAAATCTATCCAGGCTGCTGGATGACTAGTCAACATTGCGCTGCTCTGACGTCTCAGGGGGAAGGACAGATAGGCAGCTAACCAAGATAAATGATTTATCTACACAGTTAGGAATTCTGCATTTGATACTTATCTCAACAGTGGACAGTGGCTTTGCAGCTCTACTCAAGAGCTTATGAAAGGTCTCAAGCCATATGTGTACTGCTTCCAGCCAAAACTTACTGAAAGAAAGAAGGTTGATCTCTGAAGCTGCTTGGAAACAAGTTAAATAATACACTCTAAGATGCTGGCTATTGTAAAGCAAAGCCTCTTCCTCTGCTCTTCAGAGACAGCATACCTTTCTGCTTGTCCATGAAGGTTTTCCACTGCCATCTGAAGGAAGATAGGTTCCCCCCTATGCTGCTTGTTCTAAGCAGTGTTGGCTGAAACAAACGATCCTTTAACTATATTTCCATATAGTCCAGTGTCAGCAGTCAGGCTCCTGAAGTGAGGCTTGGAGGTGGCTGCCTTAGGAGCCAGCATTTTCCATTACTCTTACTGACATTTGTGTCTCCTTGTGAAGTGTCAGCTGCTGTCAGGTGTCTGGTTTTGTACCAGCCCCTAGCTGGCAAGCAGGTGTGCCAGCTGAGCAATCACCAGGGGCTGTTGCTTTGCAATGGAACTCAGGAGCCTTGCAGGGATAGCCGGGGCACCAAGATCCACCTGCAGGAATTAGAAGAGAGGCTGCATGTTGGGGTTGTACCTTTTTTTAAACAGAACTCTTCTCCAACCTGGAATAGCTCTGATATATCAAGTGTATATTAAACACAAGAGCAGCTTACAGCCAAACACCATCATTACTCTGTGGTTTGTATCTTTTCCTTCTCAATGCTCCACAGACTTTCAAGCTTTGCAATTTGATGTTGCTTCTAGCATGTGTGAGCCACATTGTTTTTGAGAGCTTGGATTAAATATTACTAGTTTGAGACACGTAGTGTTACTGAAAATGTATATGTATATACTAAAGGGAAATATAATATGCATCTAATATTTTAAAATACATATATACATTTCACATACACACTGTAAAATGCATGTACTAATTAATGGTATTTTTTAAAATGTAACTTTAAAAAGTTTTAAATAGATGAGTTTAAAGGACTAATGTAATTTATCTCTGCATAAGTATTTCAATAAATTTTACACATTATGGCGTTTTCATCTGGACATTATTAAATACTAAGTACCACTGTCTCAAAGAGAGCCTACTTTTCAGATAAGTCTGTAAGAAATGGATGGCAGGATTTTTATTCTTAACTGGAATCCTAATCTTCTCTTTTGTAAGTGCGAAGACTCAATGACTTAGGTTAGAAAAATTTAACAAGTATTTTCAGACATCTTAAAAATAGAATAACCCGAGGTGGACTTTCTGTGTCCACAGCAAGACAAAAATGCACACAACAAAACTCCCCATACTGGCTCACAACCTGAGAACACGACATATACTAAAACTGCTAATAAACCTTTACAGAGGAGCTTAGTATCCAAAGAAGCAGCTTTAGAAGCTGTAAAAACTTGCTTAATTACAATCCTAGTAAGATTGTCTGCACTGCCAGATAACAGTGTGACGTAGAGGTGACTTTTATGGTCACTTCATAAAGTTCATGGAGCATAGCATAAGGATTGTGGGGTTTGTTACTTAGCAGCTCTTAAGTGTTCTGCTGTGTAAAAACTTTTTGCGTTCACAGTTGAACATACAGCAAAATCTTACCTGTGCCATGTAAATAACTCTGGTGATATCTCTTCCATTCACTGTGTCAGGTTCCAGTATCCAAGCACTTGGCAAAATCTCCCCCCTCACTGCTTCTCTGCAAGGGTGAGGCATGGATGCATCATAGACAGACTGAATAGCCAGGACAGACAAGTTCTCCTGCAAGTGACAAGGTATAAGGGTGACAACTTGAAAAAAAATTTATGCATATAGAAAATAGTAACATATTTATGCAAATAGTAATATCTTTCCTGTGAGGCATATTACTTACTTTAAAAAGCCCTTTTAATAAGAAATAATATTTCTCATGTGATTTATTAAATATGTTTTTGTCAAAATCTTGCATGTTTATAACCAGAATACACTGTGTGACACTTGTGTTCTGCCCAATGGGAACCTTGGCTGACAATTGTCATTCACAAGAGGGTTTTATGCATAATTCACTTGTGTGATATCAGCATGGCTTTTCTTTCTGTTACACTGTCCCTTCTGGAAATATGCATATGGACTTTACTTCTTTCTCTCCTTTGTCCTTGAACCAGGGTATCAGAACAACTACTCCTCTATGCTTCAGAGAGAATGTTCAGTTTACCTCTTTGGCTTCCACAGTAATGCAGCAGAAATCCCGGGGTTGCTTTAGGTAACACAGGGAGGTATCAGTCATTAAATACACTGGGGAAAAAACCCACCCAAAACAACAAAAATCAGGAATTAGACTTTGATAACTTCAACTTGTCTCAATTCTCCCCTATCCCTTAAAGGTAGATGCATATTTTATTTTGACTTGTTACCTGGGAGTAGAGCTCTAGTTAATATGCCATAATATGTTACTAAAATGCTTTTGCAAGCCATTTCAGGTTTACCATTACTTTCAAACTACTGTCTCTAGCTGTACTTCTCAGCAAGATGTGTTTAATATTATTGTTACTTTGGAAAAGTCGTGCAAAGCTGAAATTCCCATATTAAATGACTAAATTGTTTGTTCAGACCTGAATAAATGAAATTAGCTGCCTAAATTTTTTCCTGGCTGACAACCTGAGCTGAGAGAGTTCATCATAATGATAATGGTGGTTGGTTGGTTGTGTGGATACTCACCTAGGTGAATGTGGCTGGTTACCTTCTTGTGTATTCGAGCTGTATTGATAGATCTGTCATATAGATGCCTTTTGCCAGGGTCTCTCACCAGTCCCCACACATAGGGAAGAGGCCTTTCTATCACTCCTGCTCCCAGAAACCCATGCCTTGTTGCTGAAGGGAAGACTTTGTAGTACACCTGCACCTCTTTTTCTGTACATTGATATCTGTCAAAGACAAATTAAAGGTATTTTCACACAAGGGCCAGGTACAGAGAAGGTTATATATATATTATAAAGACATTATAATGACATTCCATAAACTTACTTCCACCCAGCTGCTGCTTGGCACTTGTAGAGGTTCCTCAGATTATGAGAGCATGCTGCCATTACCTTAGAAAACAGTGAGAAATGACACCCGTTTCACTCAAACATTCCAGCTAATGTGACAATCTGCACCCTGGCTCATTTTCCCCCACGCTTTAAAATTGTTCAGTATGTGTCTCTCTGTATCTGACATACAGGGAACTACTGGCAATGTAGAACAAGACTTGTCCCACCCATTTTTGCTACAACTTCCAGGACATACACGAATAAGTGAAAACTGCTTATTTACTTACCTCAGTGGTAGCATTAGCGAGGATATGTTTGGATAAATCTTGGTAGCCTTTTGTTGAAGAGGAGCTGACAGAAATAGTTAATCCATGAGTGAACCTACAGCTGGTGCTACTAGAAGGAAGAGGTGGCTGAATTCTGGCTTCTGTGGGAAACAAAAAAAGGCACAGGGGAATAAAAAAAAAATTAAAAAGAAAACCCACCACTACTCTTAAATTGTAGGGACTTAAACCCTCCCTTAGAGTCCCCAGTGCATCTGATCCTAATGAAGTACCGATACCATCCCTTGTCTAGACTATCAGTGTATTGGTAATTACACCAAGTTACATATTGCATTACTCAATTTTTAATGGTTATTACCACATGTAAGAAAATAAAATAACCTAAGGAAGAATAGGCAACTTAAGTCTTGAGGCTAAAAATAAGAACGTGCATGTACAATTCTATACTCGTTGCAGCTTTAGTCCCCAGCCCCCACCTTTCTTTCGTTCATTCAAAGCATTATCCTTGTGTTGTCTCAGAATGCTGTACTTTGAGGTTACAACATCAAAAGACCAACTTCAGAGGGAGCTAATCACCATTTGCTTTTTCAATAAGTTCTAAGCAGGCCCTGGCTAGTGGTTGATGGTATTTTTTTGAAGTCATGTAATGGTAGGGACCATCCTGAAAATACCTGGAATCCAATTAGATTTTGATCTGCATAAATGATAAATGTCATTAGGCTTTGGGATACAACTCAAACATAAGCAGACATATGATTTACTTACCAAGTGTTGAATCCTTCTGCAGTTGCTCTAACATATAAAGCTGACTATTTCTAAAAGTTGAACGACCTCGTGTGTCTCTTGACACCAAAGTATTTCCAGAAGAAACCTGATTTAAGAAAGTGGAGAAGTGGGAGCTTTTGATGTGAACTGGGAAAAATAGTGTTACATAGACAATGAAATATTAATAGCAATTTGCCTTACTCTTTATCATCAGGTAACATCTTTGCCTTTCTCCTGGTTATGAAATGATACCTCGGCTCAGGATATTTAGCAAACCAAGTATAAGGAGCTAGCACAGGTGCATACTCCAAAAGGAGCTTCAGGAAAGTCCATATTAACACATGGACACTTTTCAGTCAATACATTTATCATTGAGGGAGGCACCCTCAAAATATCAGGTTCTATCAGGTTTATCACAAGAAAAGGGTTGTTGCTTCTAAAACATTTGTCAGAGGGTGACATTACTGACAATAACTATGATTTTTATCTATGAGTTACATATGGAAAAAAAAGAAAACAAAAAACCAATGAAAAGTAAGTGTCACTATCCATTGCAATTAATGGTAATGCTCCCTCCACCCAGTGCCATCCATCTGTGTACTCGTGATGCAGACTTGTCCTGTGGGTAGCTGTGACAGAAAACAAATGGCCTTGAGAAAGGTCTCTGTTCCTATACTATGTCTCTGTTGTTGAAACATCAGGAGACATCAGTCTCACAGACCAGTGGTTTCTCACCTGCCCTTCCGGGCTGCTGAAGTTACTTGCAGTGTATGTAGCAGTATTACTGCTATTGTAACCAGATGTTGGGCCAGAGGAGAGGCTGAGGCTGGAGTCTGTACACAAAGTGCTTGTACTTGCAAGAGTCTTCAGCCTTGTTTCTTCCTGTAATAGGTATCACAGTATTACAAACAACCCCCCCCCCCCAAAACTTCTTGTGCACAGCAGCTAGTAAAATCAATGATAACAGCCCTGAAAGATGAAAGAGGAGTGATCTAAAGAAGTCCAGTTTCTTTCAAGGAGCAGTGATGAAAACTGTTGCCACACAGGAAGTAAAGTATTAACTAAGCAGGCTTGTTTGAAAGACTAGGATTATATAAACCATAGAGTGAATCGCCTAGTAAAATTTGGCAGTCTGGGAAGATGCAGCTTTTGTTATTGTTACTTTTCACATGTGAGAGTCCAGGCTATCAAACCGATGCTATGATGTTTTAAAGGGAAAAGTTTCTTTTAAAAAGATCTCTCTTCAGTCCCATTTGTTGCTCTTTACTTCTGAAGCCCCTCACTTAACTTGCTCATCAAATGTAGTTGTGAAAGACCAAAGATTTTCCCTTACCAATGCAACTACTCAATGCTAGCCTAGAAGACCAAATAAAAATTGGATAAAAAGAAAATACTGAGAATTTCAAGAACGTTTATACTTTTGATATAATGCTCACCTTCTGTAACTGAGAACGTACTTGTTCCCGTATACGCCTCTTCTCTTGCTCTGCTCTCTCCCGAAGTTTGTCCCTAGCTCGTGCAATTTCACTTTTGGTTTCTTCTCGTGCCCTCTGGTAGTCTCGGAGCAACAGTTCAATGTTCAAAGGATGCTGAACGCTTCTTTTTGGTTCTTGAAGTCTGTAAGAATAGGCAAGTAAGGGGAAACACACGTAATTATTTGAAATTTGGTCACCTAACCAAATACCATGGGAAAATCATATTTCAACACGGAACAGGAAAGTTTGCCAGAAAAGCAATTAAAAACCCACCACATTGACCTCCAGAAAGTATCTCTTCGCTTGCTAAAGGCTGAGCAGACATTAGCCTTGGAAAATTACTCACTGCAAGTCCAGTTTACCACTGAGATTACTGCAGTGATTGCTCTGGTTTCTAAATGAGCTCTTTATAAAATCTAAGGTCATGGCTTTGGCATATCACATATGAGATTATTATGTTTGAAAAATAACTGTCTCCTGACCACAAAGGAAGCAAAAGACATTAGGGGGTACGGTGGGGAATGAGAAACTGAGATTCTGAATTGTGAAGTGTTGCAGAACTTTTCTGATACTTAAAATGAAATTGAATTCTATGTGGCTTTTAAATTAGTGAAGAGGACAGACTGGTCTCTCATCAGTCCAGATTGAATACTTGGCTGTCCTCATACATCTAATAAATTAGAGACTTGTTATGAATTTAAATAAAACTAGACACAAGATTTAATGACTTTTTTTTTCTAAATTCAGGCACATGCTTTTCCTGAAAGCGCTTTCTATCCCAAAGGTCCGCACTGAGAATTCTGCCATGGAAGACTTGGATGTCAGTAACCACCATTAGTGTGTACCCATTGAACACTGCTGATGAACATTAGGCTAAAAGGAGGTTTCTAATGCCCTACCTGGTATTTTCCACCACATTTCTTCTCAGCTGTTGCAGATATTCTCGGCGTCTGCTAGGGAGATCTAGAGCCCTCTGACTTGGATCCAGAGTCTGGAAGAGACTCAAATGCTTTTGAGGACTCAGACTTCGGCTTCTTTGATACTTTTGTAGCCTTTTTTCTCTTTCCTTCCTCAGTGTTTCAATAGCTCTCATTTGTCTATTAGGGAGATGTGATTACAGTGACAAAATGCACCCTGCAAAGTTACATTTGCTGATTTTTTAAAGCACTTAAATATTAGTTAGCTCTGTAATGTACAATTTATAGGAATCTAATACCATCTAATACTCCTGTGTCCTCGTGCTGACAGATGATGCAGAAATTCTAAAATTCCATTGCTTTTCTAACAGCAGGAAGTGCACAAGAATGTCTTGGGTTACTGCTGGCTGAGGGATAAATTGAGGATGGAGACTAATGTAGCAGCTTGTAAGTTTTTGTGATAATTGTTTTAAACTGAGTTCTACAATCAATCACAAGAATCAAGAATCTTGATTTTTTAATTATTTTATGTATTTATGGGGGTTTAAAATTTGTTTGGTTTATTTGTACAGTAGCATTTACTCACAAAAGCATGAATGAGACATCCCATAAATACCCTGTACCAATCATTTTTACATTGCAATAAATCAATGAAATATATTCCCATGATCACCAGGGACACATGAAATTTTGAGTGGAGTGGCACTAGATTCAAATTCCATCAAATGTTATACTTTTCCCTGTTTTCTTGAGGCAACCCCAAAATTTTGTCTTAAATGCACTATTTAATGGTTTATAAAGTAATCTTAATATTGTAACTCTTCATGTATACTTCACTCAGTCTGACTAAGTGATTAAGTGCTCATTACTAAGTCTATTTAAGCTGCATGAAGTGAATTCAAAATTCAACACTCCCTTAAGCAATTTACCTTTCATAAAGTTGCTGTTTCACTGGAATCCCCACTGGGTCATCTGCATGTCCGCTCTGAAGGACCCTCAGCAGGGCATCTGTTTCCCCGATGCCATAATTGAGCTTTGCTTCAGTCAGTTCCACTGTGAGGGGATGCTGATGCAGATCCAGGTGAATGCCAGCCATGATCTGGGCACGCTCCTTCTGAAGTATCTCGATCTCTCTGCTCCTGCTGTCACAAAGCTGGGATTTCCTTTCCATTTCTGTTGCTTGTGTGCTCCTAGTCATCTTTTCTGCCTGACTGCATAGATCGGTCACACTGCCACTCAAGCTGAGTGATGACAGAGGAGGGCTGCCCTTAACACCACACCAGTTGCTAAATTTATTGTGTACGGGTAAGTCACGGAGACTGTAGCTCCGAGGCCTGTATGGCTTTGCAAAAGTAGAATTTTTGTTGAGAGGAATTTCAGTCTCACATTCACTTTCAGTGACAAAACCTGTATTGTCGTCTCGGAAAGAAGTTTGCACATCACTCTCAGCAGAGAGTGGGGAAGGGCAGCTGTTTTCCTTCCTCCAGAAGAAATCATGAAATTGTAGAGAAGATGCTTCTACCAGAGCTGCTGAGGATGAGCCATCATTTGTCTCACTTGAACAAGTGGCACTAGTTTTTTGATTAAAAAATAAATCAGCATTTGGAGATGTGTAGTTATGAATCAAAGCAGTATCAGAATTCCCAGTGTGTTTTTCATGTGCGATTCCAGCTGAAGAACCTCTTCCTCCCCTCGTAACATACATACAATGAAGCGAATGTGCCAGAGAGCTGTGGTCTCTCACATCACCTGTTACAACTCCACTGTGGCCCGACACCTCCAACATACTGCTGGAGTGGTACAGCCGCTTTGCACAAATGGTAGTGTGGCTGTCAACCATGAGTCTGTGCTGTTGCTCCAGGCCTTCTAAACCATCCTGTCTGAAAAGCTCTTTGGCTGCTTTCTTATCTGAGAAACCTCCAGATTTCTTTCTTATGCCCTTACATTCTCTGGAAGTGCTTGATTCACTCTCTGTTTCTGTCTGTGAAAAATTGTCCACGTGAGGTTGCATGCTGGACTGTGGACCTGCCCTCTGCTTTTTCTGGTTGTGAAGGGGACTTGAAGCAACACTGGAATATCCAAGATGTTCCTTAATAGAGCTGACAGACTTGCTAAAAGCAGTCTGGCTGCTGGGACTTGCACTAAGAGTAAGAATAGGGGAAGAGGCCCTATCAACTAGCAGGGTATTTTTGTAACAAAATTTTCGTTCTGCTGGAGCCTCTATTTCACTGGCACTTCTTTTATCCTGAGCATAAGATGTTGGAGAGTGAGAGGTGCTGTTAGTAGGGCTGCTAACTACAGTGCATGAAGAGTCATCTTGCCCTAAACTTGGCAAAGATGATGTGAGAGATGAAACTGTGGTACTAGCAAAAGCATCATTCTGCTGTGCATTAAGCAATGTTTTTTGAAAACGTAAGATAGGAGCAGAGGTTCTGGGTAAGAGAGGCAGATGCATAAAGGAGTCTTCCAAAATGCTGTCAAGACTATCATGGAAGTCAGGATTGTCCAGATTTTTCATCCCTATGTGTTGTGTTCTTTTTTCAGGAGGGAGCATTTCCTCTTTTCTTCTGGAAATCTTTCCTACTGTATCTGCACCAATTTCTTTGCAGTTGTTTACTGCCTGAGCTGCTCTCAATTCATTTTCCACTTTTGCCCCCACTTGTTTTTCATCATGTTTGCTTTGAGGTTCTTCAAAAATCTCAGTCTGAGTGCCTACATCTGCCGTAGTCTGAGTGCAGCTATCTGATCTAGTAGCCTTTACAGCATCTTCAGTTCCTCTTCGGTTGATTTTGGCATTCTGCTCATTATCTATAACACTCTGTTGAGAGAGGTTTCCCAACAGCTCAGAAGTGTTCTGAAGAAGCTGTGACAGATGCATGGACAGGTTCTGCATGCTTGTCCAAGAAGGCTGAAGAAACAAATCTCTGTTTGTTTCCTCCTTTTTTGCAGAAACATCTGTATAGCTTCTCTGATGTCTCCTCTGCCTTTTATACCTTCCTGTAGTTGCTGTTTGTGTTCCCTGCTCACACGTAACCCCCGGCAGTTTTTTGGAAGACCTTTCAGACTCAGAAGGATATAACAGTACAATTTCATCAACCTGCACTAAAGAGTTACCAGGTTGTGCAGAAGAATTCTCAAATTCAGCAGTGTTATTTTCTGAATTAGTTTCCAATGTTTCACTGGATATGTTGGGATACTGCTTGGTACTGTCACTCGAGTACGCAGATTGAAAGTCTTGTCTGACACTGTCCCATCCTTGAAGACCTTCAATGCTACTTAGAGTGCTTGATAAAACTTTTGCTGTAGCATATGAACTTAGATGAGAATGAAAAGGAGAATTCTGAGAATTCAATCCATTTTCTGCACTGGAACATCTCATAACTTTATGATTTTCCATATTTAAAGGAATTTGATTGCAAGAGACATCACTTGCACTTCCAAAAACATACTGTTTCCAGCCAATCTTGCATGATCCATCTTGTTGCCATGAGTGAATATATGGGTTGATATCACTTGAACTAAAATGCATTACATCTTTATTGTCCTGCAAAAATAAATCTGGTTGGTATCCAGCTTCTTCACCTTTCCCTTCACTACACTGAGCTACAGAACTACTCTTTGAATTGACATTTGCTTCTACACCAACAGAACTGTGATCTGTGGGCAGTAAGGATGATGGAGATTGAGTAGTAGAGTCTTTTAAAGACTGGCTGCTTTGGCTTCCTGGTGCAAAATTTTGTAAATTTTTATGATTACTGTTTGCAAACTTCTTAGTTTGTGCCATTCTTTGCTGAAATCTGGGTTTAGATTTAACCTGTAGAAAGTTCTTTGATTCCTGCTTTGAAAATCTTTCAATTCCATAAAGATCATCTTCAGTTGGTGATGGAGGCTCGACACTCATATTTAAATCTTGTAGTGATTTAGATGCAGGATATAACAAAGGATCTGCCTTAGATGAAGATTCCGAAGTATATTCTGTATCAGAGAAAACAGCAATAGCTGGGGCTGATACTCGGTGACTTTCTAAATAAGGTCTCGGTTCACTTTCTTTACAGCTCTTTGTATTCCGTGTAGTAGAATATGACCTTTTGCTCCTGAATTGCACAAATTCAGATTCTTGAGGAGGCAAATCACGGTTTTCTGGCAACAACTTCATGGAGGTAGTTTCATTGTTTATTACAGAAAACTTTGGTATTCCCAATATCTGAGTTTTATTCCTTGTTACAGTGTCTCCAGTTGTTGAACAATTGTCTGCATCAGCATCACCAGCAGGGCTATCAACACTTGAACCTGTATTACTTGTGCAAAGTAAAATCTCTTTTCTGCTATCTGGATTTGTTCTATTTGATACCTGTTCTATCTGTTCACCTGTAGGCATATTCTGAAAATTACCTTGCAGATCTGCAGGGTTTCTTTCAAAACCCAAGACAGTGCAATACGGTTGCCTGCTGTGTGTGGGATACGCTGGACTAAATGAACTGCACGAGCTTCCAAGATCCACTTCAGCATCTCCTGGATACAGGTTTTCAAACACTGTAACTTCTGAGCCTATTAATTCATTTGAAGAATCTGAAGATACTTCAGTTTGCTTTTCAGCAGGTTCTCTACTTAATCTGTTTCTCTGCTCCGTCTTTACCGCAAAATGTTCAGCCTCGGTATTTGAACGCAATTCTTCCTCATTTCTGTTAAGTGTGTATCTCATTTGTCCCTCTTTAACAAGAATTGCCCTTTCAGTATCCCATAAAGGCAATGGTGGTAATAAAAGAGAATTATCATTTAATATTTCCTTCGTGTGTTCTGTGCAAGCTTCTTGTGGTAGAACTTTATCCCAGTGATGCTGATCAACTTTTATATTATTGTCAAATTTTTTAGGTTTACTTCCATATAGAGGTTCCCCATCTAGAGCAGAATTTTTGCATGAAGTACAGTCTGTGTCTGACACTGGACAATGCCTATTTTCTTTTGCAAGGGAAAGTAAAATACTTCCTGAAGCACATAGTGGCTCATCAAATACAACAGCCTTATCAGACTGAGTGTCTTGTATTTGAAAAACAGCAAATGGAGACTGTTCCAATATATTTGAGTGTGAAATATTGTGTGTGCCACTTTCACCATGGCCTATATCTGCAGTTAAAGAAGATTTTGAAAATGCCATTAAGGATAGGTAATTGACACCTGCAAGTGCCTGAGGAAAATCTTTTTTCACAGAGCACACGTCTGTAGCACTGGGGGACACTTTCTCAGTCAAAAAAGTATCCTGAAGTGAGTTCTCAAGCTGACTAAATATTAGAGATTTTGAGTCCTCAAGTAAACAAGATGTGTCAAAAGCACTGAAGTTCTTGGAGCTTTGAAATGGTGTGTCAATTGGACTTTTTTCTGTAGAGCAGGACTTTGATTCATTCCTGCCAGTCTGCCCTTGGCTATGGGAAGCAAGCAAGCTGGATTCTGCTGCGGTCACACTATTAGTGTTACTGCAGTGTTCTGAGTAGTCATGAATTTCATTTTCTTTTATGTCATTGCAATTCTGGAAATAAACTTGAATAATTTTCTCCTTTTGATCTGTTTCCACGACTTTTTCAGGGAGTGTATTATTCTGAGCATATGTGACGTCTGCAACTGCAGATTTATTTTCCTTTTCATCTCCTTTCTGAGAAACACTAGGAGAAGTTACAGATACACTTAAATCAGTTGATTCACTTCCAAAGTATTTTGTTTCTTCAGAGGGAGCAGCATCATTTTCAGTTTTGTCTCCATTGCTGGCAATCAAACCACCTGCAGAAGTTGCTGGGCAATTCAGAAGACCAGGAGAATGTTCAGAAGCACCCAAGTTCCTATTATATTTTAGAAACTCTTTACTATAATGTGAGTTTTCCCCTGGAGACTTGTTCAGGCCTTCTGAAAGGGCTGAAGCATTTCCAGAAACAGTATTGCCTGATTGGTCTATGGAGCAATCTTCAGAAGTCTCATGCCCCTGATTTTCTCTGGGCTCATGCCGATATCCACCTACACCAGGAAACTTGGCATTTTCATTATTACTGTTTCCTGTAGCATCTCTTGTGCTTAAAAATGTCTCCTTCTCTTCATGCAGGGATGAACTCCCTGACTGAAGTACTTCATGAGTTGCATTAATGTTGCAAAAGATTTTTGGTGTAGAGATTTCTAGTAAAGAATGCATTTTTCCCACCCTTATGTCTTCCATCACTTCTTTCTCTGAAGAAGAAAGCAGGTTTGATTTAATCAAAAGCAGTGAATCAGGCACAATGGTATCCTTTTCTTCTTGAGGTGTATTTTCTATGGAATTAAGACAATCTTTTAATAGTTGATTACCTGTCAAATCCATACTGTGTTCTTCATAAGCATTGTTAACATCCTGAATAATATCTTCAGACGAGTCTATTTTTTCCAAGGAAAATGAGTTTTCTTTGGCTGTTTGCTGCAGTACAACAGTTTCAGACTCAGGACCACCTGCACTGTAGGGAGAGAAAGAGCTGTTCTCATTGACATGTTGTGCAGATACAGCATAATCAGGTGCATTTTTAATTGCAAAGGATTCTTCCTCCTGCCTCTCCTGTG
>JAOXXN010000065.1:26896486-26910625 GCA_026770055.1 Myrmophylax atrothorax | reverse complement strand
GGATTCTTCCTCCTGCCTCTCCTGTGTGGTCATGATTTGTGTAAAAAATACGTTTTCACTTTGCATTTTAGCTGGAAGATGTTTGTCTTCTCCCATTTTCTTGACTGTAATGGATGTACCAACACTGACCTCACTCTCCAATAATGTTTCATAGTAAGGCAGAACAGCTCCAGTTCCAAGACAGGTGTTACAAGGTTTTGTATGTCCTTCCAATGCAGTGGGAACATGTTGAACAAGATGGGAATCATCACTTCCTCCAAGATATAAAAGGTGATTTACAGACTGGCTTGGGGAGTCCTGAAGTTCTTGGGTTTTTTCTGTAGACTTCAGCATTGCTGGTGGATTTTGTTGCTTGCTGATGTCTTCATTCTTTTTAGAAAAGCTGGTAGAGACCCACTGGCTTTCTCTTAAGAGTTCACTTAATCTGCTGTCATCATGTATCATTTGGTAGCTGTCTTTGTTTTCAGGGAATAGTTCATTCAGGTTTTGTAAAAAGATCAGTTCTACCTCCTCTGTGTTTTCTGCAAACATCTGCTTTTGTTTTCCTGGTTTGGCCATTTGTGCTTGCTTCATCAAATGCACTTTCTCCTCCTCAGTTCTAGAGCCTACTGGATCCAATTTGCAAATATCAGGGCTTTTTCTAACAATACCTACGTTCAAGTTTTCTGAAGTGCCATGCTCAGGAGATTGTATAGAGCAATTTACAGGTGTATGTCTGTTGAGACTTGTCAATTGTTGTTCAATTCTATATTGGTCATTACCATCATTATCATCATCAACTACATTTCCTGTCTCTGGAACAGTCTCTACTGAGTCACCATCTTCACTCATTTCAGTAGGATCATGGTATCTTGAATCATCTTCTAACACCATATTCTCTTCTAGTTCTGAAGCTGTTAGGTATCTTTCAGGGATCTTAAACTGATTTAAAATTTCCTCTTTATCATCTCTGTCACAATACATTTGTTTCAGAGCTGGAGACTGTTCACTAAACAAAACACTTCCATCTGTGCATATCTCTTCTTGCCTTGTAATAACCAGCCCCTCAGTGTATGTCACAGTAATTTCTTCTTCACTCCTGGTCACTTCACATTCATTAACCTTGTCTTCCTGAGGCAAACAGTTTGATACACAATGCTCAATTAAATTGTCAGAATTTATTTGTCCTTCATTTTCAAATTTTTCTAAAATATTTCCTTGTCTCCTTGTGATTAGTACTGACGCAGCTACATCATCTGTTCTGTTCATCTGTATAAGACCCTCACAGGTGTCAAGAAACCCTGAAATATTCTGAGTCGTGTCTGTTGTGTGGGAACACACAGCTGAAGGAGTGGTTTTGGGAGCAACAGAAAAGTCTGGTGAATAAATACCTCTTTCTATTTGCTCACTGTTTTCTTTTTGGCAAAAGTTGCTTGTTTCAAGTTGACTGCCAGAATGCAGGAGTGCTTTTGAATCCTGAGTATGTTCTACCTCAACGCTGGTTTCCTGCAGTTCATCTTTGTCCACTTCTTCGTGTGTCAGGCACAGATTTGTATTAAACTCACACTGAACTTCACAAGCTACAATATCAGTAGGTTTCTTTGGATTCTGAGATAGACTAATGCCTTTAACATACTTTCCACTCCTGTCTTCAGTTACACTTTGGACTTTGGCTTCTGGATTGCCAGGTAAACTTTCAGTCTGCCCGGATTTAATTTCCAATGCATTTTTTTCTAAGTTGATTGTACTGTTGACTAATTTCATTATTTCTTCATCACTGTTTGCCTCTGTATTCTGATAAGGAGCTATGGTTTCTTCTGGATCAGTTTCTAGGTTTCTTAAAAATTTGGATTCTTTCTTTGGATATGAACTCTCCTCTAGAGAAATCATAGCTGGTGCATTTGTGTTGCATTCAAATACCCTTCTCAACTCTGAATTTACATGATCTTCAACAAGAAAGATGTCCTCTGGGCAATCACTTTCAAAAATGGCTTCTTTCTCTTTTCTTGATTCAAGTAAAGATTTTTTCTGTGTTTCTGTTTCCACGAGATCGGTGGCATCAAATTCCACAGAAATGCCACTTATCTGCAGTGTACTGGTTCTCTGCCCTGTTGATTTTGAAGAGCATGTTGTGCAAAGGCAGCCAGAATGCACCTCAGAACAACTTTCTGTGGCACTGACGTCCACAGTAAGATTAGATGTAGCATCACAATCTCCTTTCACTATTGTGATGTGATCCAACAGTTTATCATAATTTTCTGTCTCAGATGCACTTTGAAAAAGATTAGCTTTTGTTGAAGCTTTGTAAAATATGCTTGAACCAGGTTCAGGGAGAAAATCATTTGTAGTCTCACAAATAGCAGCAGGAAAGGATTTTGTGTCCTTCCCATTTACATTCACTATGAAATAATTTACTTCATTTACTACTAAGTTTTTGTGTTTGGATGAAAATTCTTTCTGAACTACAGCCTGAGATTTCGGGGCATTGCATTCTTTGCTTTCACTGCTTTCTTGTCTTATATTATCAGTGCATAATGTAGGATTTTCTAAAATTTGCTGGGATACGCAACTTGTCTGACTGTCTGCTAGAGCACACTCGTGGGAATAATCCTTTGAAACAGGTTTGTGTTTGAATTCATAATGATTCAGTGAAGACAAGTCTTCATCCTTTGATTCATATTCTTCATTACCATTGAATGAAGGCACCTCTGGCACAATCTCTGCCAAGCTATCAGTGCTTGTTTCCATACAGATTATCTCTTTTTCAGACATCTCTATTGGTGTTGCGGATTGGTCGTAACTTGCACTGGCAGAAGCAACTGAAGGGTGACATTGATATGTTGACTCCTGTGAGGACAAATCTGTCTCTGTTAGTTCTTCTGCAGATATTTGTTCATAATCCATTTCTTGCATTGTTTCCATATTACTCTCCCCAGACCTGAGGAGCCCTTCTGTAACAGCTGATTCTACTCCTTGTCCAGCCAATGTTTGAAACTCATAACTGCTTATTAGAGAGCAGTTCTTATTTGTTAAGTCACTAAGAAAGAAACCTTCATCACAACACGGTGGTATTTTTTGTATTGGAAAAAGCTGCCCGTGGTTTCCAAACTGGGCATGTTTTACTGCAGATGTCTGTGTTGAGGTCACATTATGAGCAGGTCCTATAGAGGATTCAGCAGCAGGTGAACTGACAGATACACTTCTGCTGCCTGAATCTGTCACACTCGATTTTGTCATCAAGTTATTATAGTTGTTGTTGAGCTCATCTTTTGAAAAAGTTCTGAAGACATTATCTTCTAAATCTGCATCTACACAGCCATTCCTCCGCTCCACAATTTGCCCAGGCAACACAGAGACAAAAGATGTTTTTTTCAGAGTGTGATCTTTTGGCAGCTCTGGATGAGTTGTGGGGAGAGAATCCTCCTCCTTCCTAGACACCAGTGACAAGCAGTCTGCAGTGGAGCTGCTTTCCAAACAGCTGAATGTTTGCATGCATTCAGTGGTAGACCTGTAAGTAGGCAATTCATCCACTTGTTCTTGTTCAGGATGATGTGACCTTGAATGTTCATAATAATCATGCTTTGCTGAAGTAGGAACAAAAGAAGAACTTGGTCCCGCTGAGCTAACAAATGAAGACACTACATTTTGAGATTTCAAGAAAGTGTTTTCATTAGAGCTTGTCCATCCCTTAAGAATCCCATTTAATGATCCCGTCTCAGAAACTCTGCTTGCAGTTGTTGTTTCAGGGAAAGGTAATTCCAATGTGTCAGTGGATAAAACTGAGTTTATTTCATTTACACAGTGTGGTAAGTGAGTAATGCTGTGAATCTGCTTAGAGCCAGAAACAAAAGAAACTTCAGCAGCTGACTGCTTTAGATCCTCTTTCTTCATCCAAAGGTCTGGTTTGCTCAAAGAGCACAGATGAGCTTCTTGAAATTCCAAATTTTCATGGGAGAAAGGTGCTGTTATTCTGGGGCTGCTGATGTCAGCCTTTGAGTCACAGGAAGACCAAGCATCATTTGTAAGCAAAGGATTTTCACTTGCATAATACAGTCTTTTATCAAGAGTCCTTTCTTGTTCTACAAAGGAGATTTTTGTCCCCTTCAGCAGCTGCTTGCAAGCATTACTGGAAGCAGGCTGTGGCTTAGTGTCCAAATAAAAAGAACTGCTCAGCTTCAGATCGTAACTTGACCCTTCTGTATCTCTGTCGCGTGTCTGGGACTTGTGGTCTTCTTCAGTCTGTACAGCTGGTAATCTAGGAGCTTGCAACTTCCAGAAAATCTCTGTTGGCACTTCATCAGATGAATCAGATTTGGATTCTTCTACCAGGTCTTCTGCTGGCATCTCTTCTCCATCAGCTAAACTATCCAGAGAAAAGCTTCTTTCAACCTTTTCCAGGTTCCTACGAGATGCATATGATGTCACAAAAGATGAAATATGGTGCTCGGTTCTGCTTTTGTAAAGCTTAGCTGGCTCATGATGGGCCTTTAACTTGTGCAATTTGCTTGTATTTCCCTTTTTAGCTTTATTTTCCTTTTCTATCAGCGAGTCTTGTGACATTTGACTGTCATCACTCTCAGAATCTTCTGGGTTGGCAAGACATTTATTTCTGTCAAAATCTTCTTGCTTTGGTTTCTCTGGGAAAGCTTTTGCATAAGCACAAGAGAGAGAATCTACGGAATAGGAACTGTCAGTATCAGAAATCTCATTTTCATCATCTTCTTGCCAGTTCCCCAGCACATCTGTGGCTGTTTTGGACACTCCAGCACTCAGCATCTCAGCACTGTGCCACTTTTTTTCAACATAAGAGAGTGGTGCCTGTGAGTTCATCTTGGTGAGATTTCCTAGTGAAGTTGCTGTCACCAGAAATTCCTTCTGTTCCACTAATGATTTCTCATGACTTGGCAAGGCTGAGTTTGGCTCTTTTCTCCAGTTCAGGATGGTTTGGTTTAGATGCACTGATGGTGCGTTTCCATACACTGTTTTCTTCATTTGTTTAGGAAAGTTTTCTGGAGAAGACCTGTGGCCTTTTCCATTGATATCCATTCTAATCTTTTTATTGGATACCTGAGCTCCATTTTGTGCTAGATTGCTACTTGCAGGCTGACTTAAATTTCCTAGCACCTTTGATTTTGTCATTCTTGCCCCTGCAATAAAGGTTTTAGGCTCATCTTTCTCCTTAAAAGGATGAGGAGAGGAGCCTTTAGAGGTCTGGTTTTGAGATCCAGCTTGCCCTGGGTTGTCATCCAATTTTTCAGTTTTTTGGTAATTTTTATTGGTATAAGCCATGATAGCTGAATCATTAGAGTCTTTTTCTGCGACTTCTTTATTTCCAGTTGAAGAGGGTTTTTGTTTTTCAGTTAGCTGCCTCTGGACTGAGGAGATCCCCTTTTCATCATTGCGGTCATCGCTCCCAGAAATGTCTTTACCACTTCTGTAAAGGTATTCTAGAGGGCACCACCTCCCCGTTGTACTGCCTTTACAGTATTGATCAATATTTGGTGAGGTAGATAACTTTGAGACAGGCTCCCTCTTCAGCAAACAGCTGTGGAAATAAAGAAGAAAAAAAATCTAAGCCTTGTTTGAATAATGTATTTAACAACACTTCTACCTCAGCAATGTCTTGTTAAGAGTAACAATTCATGAAGCAACAGTCTTAATGCCTTTCAAAAGCAAATCCTAGCAGGGAATAATAAAAAATAAAACTCTGTCAGTAAGAACACAATCCCCTTGATACCCTGAAATATGCTCTGCATGCAAAGGAATAGAATGATGGTATAGCTTGGTATTCAGTCTCTGTAGGCTCAAGTAGCTGCAAACATTAATTAACACAAAGGATGGTTCTAAATCACGGAAATCCACCTAGCAGAGTTTAGGCATTTTCTGCTGCAGAAATAGCTATGGACCATGCTATGACAGACACCATAGCACCCCAACTTTTTAGCATTGCATAGATATGTTTAGTTAGCTTGAGAAAGGCTGGCCAGTGTAAAAGTCCAATCCATAATCACCCCAAAGATACCAGTTTTCTGAAGGAAGAGTTTGACTGTAATCAAGATAAAATGATGCAAAAATTAGGTATTTACCAACAGCCTGAACAAGGCACAGAGAGTTAATCCAGTTCTGGAAAGCATTCTCAAAGAGGTAAATATGCAGAAAAGCTTGAGAAAAGAATGTAAAAAACATTGAGAAAGACCACGTCAAAGAGGTAAGTAGGGAATGCACTGTACAAACCCAAGGGAAAAGGACAAACTGCTCCAGTGTGATCTACAATATAGTAGGTTCACTGATATTGCAGGTTTTGGGATTGTTTCAATACATTGAAAGGCATGTGGGATAATAGGTGGCCACTGAAAATACCTTAAATTTCCATTACTTTTGAAGGTGCGGAGGAATTGGCAGATGTTAACTTACCTGGGTACCTGGGGCAGATGTGGGTTACACAACAAATGCTGCCTGTGCTGCAAGAAACTTGAACCCAATGACTTCCGTCTCTTCTGCAACTGATGATCCGAAGAGGACTGTAGAGCAATATTCTCATTTAGGACTTGGGACTGTTTCACACACTCTTCACTAAACCAGCAGCTAGCTTCCAGCTGCTCTAGGTTTTGTTTGGCTTCCAATAACTTCTGCTTCTTGACTATTCTTTCCAGCTGGAATTTGACCTTTTTCCGTCTTATGTTTCTTTCAGCCTTTTTTAAGGAGTATCTTTGCAAAAGCTCCAGCTGCACCAGTTTCTTCTTGTTCTGTTGTAACAGGGAAAGGCAGATTTCCAGCCCGGTGTTACTCTGCACCTCAGCCTCTGCACACAGTGTAGGCTCTGTTTGCACTGCAAACTCCCTCTGCTGTTGCTGAAGGGCAGCCAGACGTTTATTCTCATTTATAAGCCACTGCTGGTCTGTAATCAAAACAATGATTGAAAGAAAGTAAAAATCACAGAAAAAACAGTATTTGTTACTAGCTTGTTTTTTTATTTAATCAGCTTTGAGAGATCATTTGAGAACAGAATTTGTGCACATGTAGAATGGAAACTTGCCAAACCATTTAAGGGAAAATGTATCATGGCTCTACTTCATTGATAACTGAAAGCCTCTCTGTTGGGTTAAGGACTTGGGTAGCAACTGCAGGGTATGGCAGATACAGCTAAAGAGACTAATGGATAAGACCTTGTTTGTAAGCTAAAAGTAGAACATGTCAATTCCTCAAAGATTACACTCAAACATCACCTCAATTTTGTTGTTCAAATACAACAGAAGATTGAAAAGACCGGAGTTCAATTCTGTGCACTTTTCAGGCACAGGGTATAATATTCACAGGAGTGAAGTATGACTTCATTAGCTTTTTTCTGTGAGATATGCTACTACTACTTCCGCTTTATTATTCTGAAGTCACATGTTAAAACTTTGTATATGTTACTTAAGGAGTGAATGCATATGCACTGCAAGCACAATTAACAAGGGAACTAGAGGAGAAAGTTGCACAGAGCTTGAGTTCAGCATTTGCTTCTGTGTTAATGCAGCAAATGGAATTTCATACACACACACTAATGAATCTTTGGCTATGAGATTCCTACATTTTGAATGAAAAAATAAGTGCTTGCACAATTTTAAAATGATTTCTTCTCACTGCATTTGAATGTTGTACAACTATTCTAAACCAAACATTTCTCTTTGTGACTTTTGCTACTATCCTTTCCTCCTTAACTTGACTGAACAAAAAAAACCCACCTGGAAACTGTTTTTGCTCACTCACCCTAGGCATGCTGAGAATGAGGGAGCCCAGAGTCATGCTCATGGACTTTGTTTAGCATAGAAAATGGCAGTTTTTTGCTCATGCTTATTGGTGGCAGGTTCAGTAAGCCTGGAGGCTGCACCTCCCTGTGCCCCATTTGGGATGCGCCTCATTTGCAGGACAGCTGACAGGCGCCAGTCCTGCAGATGGGAATGCAGCCTGCCAGGTGAGGGGAAGACAAGGCTACAAGGATGTCGCCATACAGGTACCTGCCACAGAATTCTGACAACCTGTCCACATGCATCAGATCAAAACTTCCCAAGCAACACGATCCCTGTCTGGCATCTGGCTGAGGCAGAGCAACAAACACAAATTGACTACCTCTTGCTACTATGTCTGCCCCAACAAGCACTTGGCACAACCACCTGATGGGAACACACATATCTTGTACGTGTGTGCTTTAGCATATAATCACAGAATTGCAGAATCATTGAATTCCTTCAGTTGGAAGGGACCTTAAAGATTATCTAGTTCAATGGACATGAAATAAAACATGTACATGGCTAGGACACAGATGAAGCCAACACAACTTTCAGCTATCATGACAAAAAGAATTCTAAAAGCACAAGCTCAAACCACCAGTCAATACATATTTTCACAGAATTAGCACTCTACTCCACAAAAATAATTAGTTTCTGTGCTTTTGTTAATGACCTCCATAGTTATAAATGCTAAATATGTTAACAAATCATCTGATTTACCTAATTTGATAATGAAATGTTATCTCTGCTTATGCACTTAGTCTTTTCTACATATTCAGAACCCCATCTTTGTAGTCAGTGGGGAAGCAGTAGAGAACGTAACACCAGGCTGATTCGTTTTTAACTCTGGATGCAAGACTATTTTATTCCATGCAGGGGATAGCAGATGTGCTCAGGTTTTTCAGAGCACACCAGGTTCAATCTGAGCTATGATGAACTGTGCAAAAGAAGGAATTACTGAGATTACCATGACCAGGTTGTATTGATGGCTTGGACACGTTTTCTTAATGAAGTAGATTTTTTTATGCTATAAAAATACACATATTCAGCTCACCAAGGAAACAAAAAAATATCTGTTGCTGAACAAGCAATGTAAAAACTCAGGCCAGGTTCCTTTACAAGTGGAGCATTTCTCAAAGAAACAAAGCTTTCCAAAGCACTTCTGTCTTACCAGCAGCAGCTTTTTTTTTGGTTTGGCTCACCTTCAACATGCAGTCCTTTACTGAATAAGCAATATTTTGTTGCTTATTCAGGGGCATATAAATTAAGAGGTATTTAAGTCTGTTGTGATGAATGAGGGCTACCTGCAGCCCTGCACAGCTAAGCTGCAAGAGAGGAATTTGGGGCTCTGGAAGTTTCTCTAACATAAGAAATCAGTAGTGCGTAGACATTGTAAGCATCCCTTGCTTGGTGACTACTGATCTTGTTAAAAATACTTCATTAGTTACCTCTACCACAATGAGCCTCCAGTTCTGTTCATGTTGGCAGCTCTGCACAGAGCACATGCACAGAGGCAGGAATTTTATCTCTCTGGTTACTCTACAGATAAAAGGGAAGCATTTTAGTCATTATGTTGGTTAATTTTTCTTAATAACATTGTATGCTTTCATATACAAAGCTTTTTTCTCAACTCTTTATTTCCAGACGTATCCTCTTTAGCATGTTTTTAGCAAAGAATATTTGGCAGATGAGTTTCTCTGCAAAAGAGCCACAAGTTCTAAGATGATAATTAATCTCTGCTTACAAACTTGCCCCTCTCAGGAGCTGAGTCACAGAGGGCACAGAAAAGGTGAAGATTTTTGGTGGCTTGCCAACTGAAGAATTGTGTTTGGCTGGCAAAAATTACCTGCCTGGCTAAGTCTTGCTTGAACACAGTGAAAACAGCAGAACTAAAGGGAAACAGAGAGCAAGTCTACAGAGCCACAAAATAAAAATATTTTTGAGAAACTCTCCTGGTTTCCTGTACTATCTACATATTCTTCTATATCCCATGAAAACAATTTCCTTTCTTCATTGTGGCTGACATAATGAAAAGATAGCTGACTGCATAATTTTTGCTCTGAGACATTGCCAAAAATTGACAAAAGTTTTCTTCTTCCAGAAGCAAATAGCAGATTTTGCCAGGTAGGAATGATGCCTTTGTACAGGTACCCTTGCCTTATCAAGAAACCTGGATCAAGTAATTCACTAGAAGACAAACTAGAGAACACTATAACCACCCAATTTCAGTGATCTGAAACATCTCAAGGTTTAAAATGTTCCCAAATCAGTCTATAAATTCATAAAGGAGCAGCCCAACCTCTCCAAGGCATCTTACTGAATTTGTCAGCTGGCATGCAAAGTAGCACTTCTGGGGGCCAGGAGCCACTGACACTAAAAAATACCTCTCAAAATATGCTGTGGCCTCAGCTTCTGACATAGCTATTTGCCATTTAAAAAATCTGATCCCTGTTGGAGCCTTTAGTACTTTTGCACACACTGTAGAACTTCCTAGAAATACCTCCTATTCGAACCAAAGCATGCCTTTCTATTTTTTGATCCAGTTTTGGAATGAACATGACAGAGTTGCACTGCAGATGTGAGCAGAGCTAAGCTGTAGGGAGGCAGGATGGGGATCAGCCCAGGAGACAGGAGGCTCAGTGCCACAGGGGAGTACCTGGTGCTCTCCCTCCCAGCAGTGACTGCAGAGCTGATCAAACAGTGCTGCTGCAGCACTGCCAAGGAGGCCCCTCAGTCCTGTTAATCAGAGCTTAGTAATTGTTCTCAAGGGAAAGGCAATCGTCAGAGAAAACTGGTAATAAGCCATAATAAAAGTTCCACCCATAAAATAAAGCACCTCTAGCACAAAAAACACTGAGAGGATGAAAGTATGCAGTAATGGAAGGGAATTGAGGGATGGGAAGAGGAAGGTACTCACTTTCTTGAATTTGCTGGTTGATTAGTGCTTGGTCATTTTCTAGTTCCTGCTCTGCTTTGATCTGTCCTCTCAGAATCTGTTGCTTTAAATCCTCAACATAGAGCTGCTGTCGTTGAATTTGTGTTCTGTGGAAAGCTTCTTGATCTCTCGGTTTCTGCTTGTACTCTTCATGCACAGCATTTATTTCTCTGCTGTTAGAAATGATGACAGTGAATTTAAATCAGAAAGAAATATTATTTGTAATAAAACAGGCCATCTTACTAAAGAAAGACAGACAACATCCAAGGTACTGTTTTGTTTAATAAGGGTGCATGATGACAAAAACTCATTATGGTAAAGTAGCTGTGTATATGCATATCACAGCAGGCTGCTATCCTGTAAGTGTCATAAACACCAGCAAACATGAAAGCTCTAGTGGTGAAGCAGCTAATTCCACTGCCAGAAAGATATAAGGAGAAAGAATTTTAATAATAGTCACCTTTCATTTTGCCATAGTTCTTACAAAAGTGAAATTGGGGAGGGGGTTGTTTATAAGATTTTATAGCCACTATATAAGATATTTGTCATCTGAGTCCTTCAAAGTGCTTTATAGAAATGACCAACATTCTTCTTTTATTTTCAGACCAAGAAACCTCCAACCCAGAAACATTTACAGGCATTGTTGAGATTACACCAATAGTCTCTGGCAGCACCAAGGGAAGACCTTGATCAACCCGTTCTCTGTTGGAACAACTATATTAGGTTACTGCTTCTACATTTGGAGCAGAATTGTGATCAGAGAAGTGCCTACCCTATGAAAAATTGCTTTACAGTCTCCTCCAAGATGTTTGGCTCCTGACTGTGCCAAAATCTTACACATGCACACACACACACATAGAGTAACAATGAAAATAGTGTCTATTCTTAACATAATCCATTCAAAAAGATTATTCAAAATAACTGAACCCTCTGAAAGGAATATATATCTTACCTCTCCACATGCTATCATCAAGAAATTCCTAAAATTTAAGTTCAATTAAATATAAAGGTGCTATATGATCTTAACCTGTTTTGTTTCTAAACACTGGATTATTATATATAACCTCAGAAAATTAAACCTTTGAGTCTTGAAAATACATTTTGAATATATTTTACTAATAAACTAAACAATGTATTTATTATACTTCCAGAGCAATCAAATGTACCAAAATTCTTAAAGAGTCCCTGAAGGTCAAAAACCCCCCAAAATATAATTTCAAAGGGAATCTTTGGAAACACCATGTAGTTTGTAAAATCATTACCAATACAAGTTCATCTATATGAAAAGAGTATTTGACCTTTGCTACACAGAAATAATTTAAAATCTCTAGAACTGCATGTGTCCAAAGCAATCATTTCTACAGCAAAAACTGGATTCTGTGTGCTAGTTTAGCAGACAAAACAAAGAAACAATTAAGTGGCCAGTCTACAAATCTGGAGTACCTTCACATGGAATATATATTTCACTTTCTTAAGAAGCAGGGGGAAAGCCTCAGCACATAAACCCCTTAAGATTCTCAGTAATTTACAATATTATTGTGTCTCTCACACACATGAAAAACAGAATTCAGTTTTGTTGTAATGTTTATGTAAATGCAATTCTGGTGAGAGTAACTGAAAGAGAAAATCTTCTGTTCAATTGTCTGGCATGGTGCAAACAGCACAAACTTTGCTACTGCCATCTGCTAAACGGCTTGTGTCTGTGACTCACATGAATAAATTACAATAATGGGCAGCTCTGAGATCTATTTGTCCTTGGCTTGACTACAAAGATGTCAGCACCCTGTGATTTGTAATTTTTTACCTCTTAGATAAACTTTAAGTGATCTCCAGGAAAGATAATGGGATGCCTCATCTCTCATTCATCTGAAGTAGGTTTGAACTGACACTCCACTGCAGCACTGAGATGCTCATATGGCGATTACGAATCTCCAGCTGTTCCAGTGTTTGTAATGCCACCAATCACTGGGGGCAAACTCAGAGGTTAAAGCTAGACTGGAAAACTAAAGAAGAACCACCTTTCAAACACAGTATTAAATCTGAAAGATCACATTTAGGAAAAGCTACCATAGTTTCAATGAGGGAAACTTTCCCTGAATGCAGCTTTGAGGTAATTTTCCATTTTTTCGAAGGGAAATGTAATGGACCAGCCATATAATCTGGAGGTTAAAGTACTGACGTGAGACAAAACATCATTGATTTTGCAGCAGTTACATCACCTCTGTGCTTTCACATACTTGGGCTGCAAGCTCTTCTGGGTGAGGACTCTGGATGCTTGTGCACTAAACCTGACAGAGTCTCAGTGCAAACTCTGATGACAGGATAGTCTTTAACCTACTCTACCAACAGGCATAACAGACCAACAGACTCTTATGGCTAGGGTGGTATGAAAGTTGAAAAATACGAGTCTAAATTTCTTACTGGTCTCACATGACCTTAGGGAAATCACTTAGTCTGAGACACCTGTGAAAGACACAAAGTACATTCATCCAAGAGAAGTGATGAGGAGGCATTAGCATTATCAAACATGAGAAAGTATCAGAACAGCTGATTTCCAGTAACTTAGCATTATTAGCACTATTCTGTATGAGACTGAGGAAACTGAGTAAATCATTGCCAGCAGGCTGAAAAGTGAAGTGTGCTAGTAAAACAGTAGAGAAAGAATTCTTGTTCTGGAAGTATTTACTAAAACTAGATAAAGTAAAATTCCTTCTATAAAACGTCGCTCATTCTTCCTAATCATTTTTAGCTCTCAGCCAATCTTTCCAAAACATTGCCTTATCAGAGTTCAAACCATTTACAAACTGAAACACAAAACATTTAAATATATGAAACAACTCCGTGTTGCATTTCAATCCAAAGACCTAACAATGCTTGCAGAGGTGGTTAAGTAAATTCTGTGTACAGATGGCAGACGGTCACAAGCTTTTCCCATACTTTCCAACACTGCTGAAACCACCCTCCACCCCCACATTATAAAGTATCAGAGATCAGCAAGGCAGACAATGCTTGTGAAGTGTGCTGTTTGCTGTTCTCGGCAGCACTAGCATATTCCTGCTTGTGAGGTAGTGGCTTTTTGCTGAACTAACATGAAATTGGGTGACCCTTTCCATCAGGCATGTGTGTTTGCACAGAGCAGAATACAATGCAGGCCAAACCAACGTTACTAATCATAGCTCCATATCATGGCTATACCCCAGAAGGGCACAGTACAGAGGAACACACACACTTCTCTTTAAACCCTGGAAAACCAAACACAGCATAGCAACCACTGCAGTATTATTTCAGCTTTTGTTCAGGTGATGTAGCTAGCTGGCACATTTCTCTCTGTAAGGTTAAAGTTTCTGTAATAAAAATACTACTGCTGAATGTATATATACAAATTGCAGTTTTGCTGTTATTTCAGTGTCTCTCTGCTTCAGCTCCTAATTTTAATTAAAAAAAGGCAAAACC